>LS490668.1:501671-637126 GCA_900490845.1 Pristionchus japonicus | reverse complement strand
TTGAAGAAAGGGCGCACTCGACCCGCGACGGGTTGTGGTGGGCCGTCTGTGCTCCATTTTTTGACCATGAATAGGGGTTCATGGTGTGCGCACTGCTCAACCTAATTTAGGTTGGGCAGTGCGCAAAAAGGTCGCACCGCCGCCAGTCCTGGACACCTATGCGAGCAAGTATTGACTACAGCTTCCTCTAAAATGTGCACGTGAGGCAGCGATACAACAGTTGTAATTTTTCACAGACAAAGTCGAACTCGAACGATCGTACTGCGGCTCTACGGCCATAAGTAAAGCCATTGCAGCGCAACTCTCACAACCCTATTTTCCCTCAAGTTCACCACTCAATGGCTCTCTCTCCCTTCTTCCTCCCTCTTTGCATGCTCCTCCCCCTCTCTCTCCATTCCAATCACCCCGATTTCCATACATTCCCCTCCCTCTTTTGAGTATTACTTTGGGTGGACGGGTGGTGGGAGGAGGCGGGAGTGCGGACACATTCGGCCTTCTCCAGTATATACGAAACCACAGCAGCGCTTATCTTTCACAAAAGTGATTGATTTCATTATCAAACCGACGGAAATATTCTTTAAATCAATGCAGCAAAAAAAATCTGACGATAACAATCGACAATGCGCCCTCAATCTTCCATCAACCTTGATATGAGGCTGTTTGCGAGAGAGTCGAGCAAATCAGCTTGGGTCTGGCACAGCTCAGAAAGGTCGGTTTTCTGGAAATGTGTGTTTTGGGGTTCCTAAGGGTGCTGATGACGATGGACATGCTCATTTTTCATTTTGGACCTTTTCCGGCCCCAGATGACGTCGCGTCGAAATCGGGGATGTATGTGATACTCGGCCCACGAGGCCGTTAAAATAAAGCTGTCGGGGCTCGTGTGTGTAGAATTCGATGCTGATCACGCCTGTCAACTTCATTTTTCATAATTTTCAAAAGGGAACAAGTAAAATCGATTTTTTCACTCAGGCATTTGCGGGCTGAGCGACTTACACAGATCGAACAGGCGTGATGAGCAGATTCTAAATCCAAATGTTCATCAAAATCGTTGGTCAGCATTTCGAGATTGGAGTGACATAGTGAGTCGAGATCGCGGGTGAAATCGCACGTGTCCCTCTTGTTTACACGCTGACCCCTTCCCAGGTGAGAGAGAGAGACGAGAGAGCATGGGAAATGGAGAGAGCGCAGCCAGCCGGGTAGGAGAGGGAAGGGAGGGAGAGAGAGAAGGGAAGGGGTCAGCGTATAAACAAGAGGGACGCGTGCGATTTCACCCGCGATCTCGACTTACTATCTCACTCCAATCTGGAGATGCTGACCAACGATTTTGATGAAAATTTGGATTTAGAATCTGCTCATCACGCCGGTTCGATCTGTGTAAGTCAGTGCTCAGCCCGCAAAAGCCTGAGTGAAAAAATCGATTGTACTTGTTCCCTTTTGAAAATTATGAAAAATGAAGTAGACAGGCGTGATCAGCATATCGAATTCTACCCCAGGAGCAACGACATCTTTATATTAGGGGCCTCGAGGGCCGAGTATCACACACATCCCCGATTTCGACGCGACGTCATCTGGGGCCGGAAAAGATCCAAAATGAAAAATGAGCATGTCCATCGTCATCAGCACCCTTAGAAACCCCAAAGCACACATTTTCAGAAAACCGACCTTTCTGAGCTGTGCCAGCCCTTGACCGACTCTCTCGCGAACGGCCTCATATACTCATCAAGAATCAAGAGTACTCTCTCCATTTCCCGTGCTCTCTCGCCTGAGTATCATCCACTCACCCTCGACGAGGACGTCCGTCTCCTTCGCGCCCTCGACGACCTCCACGTCTTCTGCCTGCGGAATTTAATTTTAGTTTGCACATCGAGTCGGGCCAACGCCTTTGGGGTAAATCATCGGCAATTTTCCGGGTAGTACTCGAATTCAGTTGTTTACTGAGATTCGATCAGACAATCTCCACTCACATCAAGTAAATTTAAATTTTATGAAAGTAAATTTAAAATTTATAACAACAACTAGTGGCCACAATCCCCCTGGCTCAACGTACATCAGGTCATCTTTTTTTCCAACAAGAGTTCGTGTTGCAGTAACTGGAGCCAGATTATAGCACTATGGAGCAGCCCAGGAACCACAATTCCACCAGATCTAACACTTCATTCGCGTTCGACTTCCTTCCCATCTTCTCCTACGTACCTCCATCTCTCATTCCCATAAATTCGATCAATAATACCGTACCCTCAACCTCCAATACCGTACCTCCTTCTCACTATCGCTCTCCTCCTCTTCCACCTCCTTCACTTCCTCCTATCAACTCGATCAATACTACCGTATCCTCAACCTCCAATACCGTACCTCCTTCTCACTGTCGCTCCTCTCCCTTTCTCTTTCCTCCTCTTCCACCTCCTTCACTTCTTTCTTCGCCTTCTTCTCAGCGGGTTGTGTCTTTCTCCGTCTCCGCTGGCCCTTCGTGTTCATTACCTGCATTTAATTAATTAATTAATTAATTAATGTACTATTTTTAGAGGCCGGCAGAGGCACATTAGAGCTCTAAATTGCTACCCCGTTCCTCATCTGAAGGAAGACATGTTCGTGCTCCGCAACAATCTCATAAAACAAAGGACAAGTAAAGAGTCAGTAAAGCACCGTTTGGAAGATGATACAAATTACCAAATGTATCCCTCACTTGCATCACGACTAGAGTTACTAGACCAATTAATACGCACTAACTACCAGAATACGGGTGTACGGATATCTCAAACCTACTAGCCACATGCATCACACGATCATTCACGCTTCAGCATATTCTTTTACCTACTCGCTTACTTTCTACTTTATCTACTCACCAGTTTCCGGATGTACGGATGTCTCTTGTCTCTACCCCTCTAGCCTTCTAGTCACACGATCATTCACGCTTCATTGCCTTCATTTAACTGTTCATTGATTCCTCACTCACCAGCTTCCGTATATACGGATGTCTGAGGTCCTCCTCGAAGGTGGGCAGACGCGTGAAGATGAGCTGCGTCATGTCGGCCAGGGTGGTGCGTGCGGCCTGCATTTAACATTAATCATTAAATTAGATTATTAAATATTGTTTGTCTCTCATTTATCACAACTACTTGTCGAGTTTAACGAATTTCAGGATGCGACTGTTGCGGCTATTCTTCCAGAACTCAAACCATAATGCGAAACCCGAACCGTGAGTAAATATTTAAAACTCCTCCACCCTCACCTTCCGCAGCAGCTCCGACAGGTGCAGCTCGAAGCAGATGCGGAAGCACGACTGCATCATGTCGCATACGGCCTGGTAATTGAATATTAATTAACTAATTAATAAAATTAAGCCATCCACTTCAACGTTATAGTTTGTATTCGAAAACGGACATATCGAAGACTAAAGACCAAAGATAAAAGATCAAACCTCGTTGCTCAGCAGCCTTCCCCCCCCCCGCAGCAGCGCACGCAGCACGTGCAGGATCTCGAAGAGGACGCACCTGCGGTTAATTAGATAAATAATAAGCAAAATTAAATAAAAAAGCAAGAATACCCGTGCTTCAAATCGCGACCTTAGTCTGTCTAGTGCAGCTAAACCGATATCGCGATTACGGTCGTTGGTCATATACTAAACGAATTTGTAATCACCAGCCCGAACAATTCTCGTTCCGCCATACGTTCTTATAGCGCTCAAACCCCTTCAGGGCGATTCCACTAGAGGAATATTGTCAAAGAATAAATTATTAACAACCTCTTATTCTTAATTAGAATTTTCTAATTAGCTAATTAGCACAACTAATCAACTCACTCATCACTGCCGGCATTCGCTCCTCCGATGAACTTGGTGTGCGTGATTGCTTGGGCGATGCTCTCCACCGTGCGCGCCGCTTTCACACTGCAATTAAAGTTAATTAATTAACTAATAAATTGGATGTCTAACTATAATTATTATTAGTATAATGTGGTAAAATCGATCCCTTTTTGGCAAATTTCATGACAAAATCGGAGAGTGTTCTCGCATGATGGGTCAACCTTTCTTGGCAATGACAAAAGCGCTTCATGAGTTCCTCATGACCAGCGTATCCCGCTATGCACTAATAAGATGGCGTGTGTCAACAAACATGCAAACACACATGCGATATACTTTAGCGATGAACAGTTCACCATAGACACCCCATTCGCGTTTTATAAATCCTCAAACACTTGAAAAGAGTCTGATTTCTAATATTCCGGCTTCATCCACATATATGTCCATCAACCGACACTCGCGCTTCATGCTGCACTCAAGTACTTGACATTCGTTCAAATTCTAATACTTCTTACCTTGCCGAGGCTTACAAAATCAATAATCAACCGTACCTGCTCGCGTCGATCAGCCCGTACGAGAGGATCTTGGCGACCGACGACAGCGCCGACTCCGTGATGGGACTGTTCGTGTTCTCAAAAGGGTACGGTATAGGCAACCGATCAATCGATATTGCAAGGTTATCGCATCCTCCGTCAAACGATGAATATTTTGCGACTACTTTATCCTCTCTTGATAACTCTAGATACCGCCCCTGTGGCTGATACATACGGTATCACCATCTAACCAATCGATAAATATGGAATAATGATTCAATCAATCGATAATGCTACCATACTTGCGACCGGATGACCTCGAGGAAGGGCGAGAGGAAGGTGAGCGGATTCATGTCCATCACGTCCGATACCTGTGAGCAAGCGGGAAAATGATTTCAATTGTCGACAACACAGCACTTTTATCGGTCTATTGAAGCGAACAAACGAAGCACGTGACCACTTTCCAGCCACTTTCAGCATACATTAACCAATCACCACTCACACTATTTTATAAAACTAGCACTCGATCCAATAATACCGTACCTTGTTGAGCACATCACGCAGGTCGTCGAACGACCGCAGCAGCGGGTCCCTGTCCTCCAGCGAGGCCGTTGTTCTGATTAAATATTACTATTATTACTATTCCTTCATTGATAGTATACATTTTATTAAATATTCATGACGAACAAACACAAATTATCATTTGCACGCATGTCGCAATGAACGTCTCAATGCAAACGCAGGAAGCTGACAACTCACGCACTTGGTAAAAATAGATATTATTAACGCTCTCTATTCCAAGATTATAACCTGCATGCACCTTTCTCCAGACAAATCCAAACTTTGAAAAATCCACGTTCCGGGATGAAAAAACAAAATGAAAATCGCGGAATTTGAACATAATTTTAACCCGAGCGTACGCCCATTCGAACAGAGTCATCTCAATCGCTCGTTTGAAAGTGCTAGAAAGTGCTTTCTCTACAGGCACTGCTGAGGAAAAACGCAATAGCTGCAATTTTCTTCGGACAGGTACATATTTTTTACCCGCGACGAGTCTCACCATGATTACCATGATTATCACCACGTCTCACAAGTGCAAAATATAAATTATTTCCTACCTTTCACGCTAATATTCTCGATTTGATAACAAATATTAGCAGCAAATTAAAACGATCAAAGATGCTTTCCCATACGATTCAAAGGTTCTCTCGGTGAATAGATTATCTTTAGAATAATAAATAGAAACTGATTATTTCAATAACAATATCTCCATACCTATCTTCTCTCCTGCTCCTTCTCCTCTTCCTGTCACCGTCTCTGTCCCTCTCTCGCTCCCTCGATGTCGATCGATCGCGCTTCTCCGTTGACTCCTGTAGGGGTTATTGGCACAGTGCGATTACAAGATAAAGCTGGAGCAGCGCCTAAAATTACAGAAAATGACCACTTACCCCAAAGATGGCGCTCGTTCACGACGTGCTTCAGACGGCCCATAGCGCCTGTTCAGGTAGCAATTCTGCAATAAATAAAGTTTAAAAGAAGTAAGACACGCCAGCATTGCGTTATTTATGTTGAAAAAAATGAAACTGCCTAACAACCCAAAGCAAATGCCGTAAACAGGTGGTGAATACGGACAGGTTTGATGGTAAAGAAAAGGGAATACATTGAAACGAGTGTTAAATTGGGGAAAGGTACGTCGTTGCTGCGCTGGGAACATTCGTGCAGTGTAATAGAAACTGAGGAAGAAACTCAGAAGATAAAGATGAATATTATAGGAGGGATAAATAGCAAGTAAAGCTAGAAAGGCGACGAAAGCGGAAAAATAATAAAGCATGTTATAGTATGAAAATAATATAGCAAGCGGTCAATAACGATGAATTACGATTACCGTAAGAATTTTCGTACCGTACTTTGTGATAACGACGAACTGTATTTATTTCTTTTCTGTTTCAAGGAACACTCAAGTACAGCACAATTAGCTTTATTACACACTTTGCTTAGTACATCTGAGAATGAGGGTTCGTTCGTTCACTTATTTCACACAGATTTGTGAGTTCATTGTTCGTCGTTGACTCGTTCGAATCCGAGAAGATATGCGCCCGTTGCTGCGTCCATCGCCTGCAAATACAATTCAGATCAGCACAGTCTCGACAAGAGATCAAGCCAAAAACATTATATTGTACCTGCTCCTCAGTGATTCTCCTCACTCTGTGGTCGTCGCATTCCAACCACGCGCCACTTTCTTCATCGAATACAATCGAATAGTAGTGTCCTGAATAAATGAATTACAATTGACAGTTAAAACTTCTGCGGATTTGGACACATATTTGTCCAGTACATTCCAGAGATCAATGACCATGCTACTTCGAAACAACCCCATCGCACGCAGTTTGAACAGGCATTCCGTATGCTGAATGCACTCACAGCTCTGACTATTGTGTCGAGAGCGTACGGTAAGAGAATGAATAGCTAACTAACCGGATCGTACGTCGGTCCCATCGTGAATCAGGATTGACTTCAATCTGTAGTCGATGACCTTCTACAAATGATCTCTTTGATCTACACTTGCGCGATGGGAATGGTTGCTTCCTACTAAATTACATACAGAGTTGTGGGCGTACTCCTCGTCGACGAGTCGACCGAAATTCATGGTGAGAGGGACGATGACTTTGCATGTGTTCTTCACAAATCTTTCTGAGAAACAAACAATTGATAATGATTTTGTGATATGTGCCAAAATAGATGCTGAATTAAGCGATATAATTCAGATAATGAAGGACGACAGCAACTCACTGCGTCCATTGACGCGGACCTTCCGATAGCGAAGGCACTGGATGAAGATGTGCCTGGAAAGCACGAGAAAAGTTAGTGTTTGTACAATGTGACTGCAAGTCGTTAACAAGCTGTCGATTCACATTCTCCAATCTCCAATCTTCACTATGAGGGAAGTGGAATGACTGGGACTAGTTTAATAACTATTCTAGGTGACCCAAACTATTCCCTAGTCATGCTCTCACCGATTAACGCATTCAATGTTAGGTTGAAAGAGTAGGATGCAGGATTGCCTTGTGATGACTCAATATTACCCATGCGAAGTCTCAATATCACCGTCATTATTATTCATACTCGCCTGGAAATCGCGACGAATAGCTTGGAACTGCTTGCCCTTCCCTCAGCGCAACATCTGTACTCGATGCTGTAAGAGATCAAAGATCAAAGATCAAAGAACACGATTCTACCTATCACTAATTGCAATTACAGACGACTCTATGTACGAGAAATCAAAGATCAATAAGTCCAGCTCTGCTTATCAAATACTCCGAAGTAGGGTTGGTGAAATCGGACGAGACAGTCGAGATTCCGACTCTCAGTCTCGATTCGAGACAAAATAATCGAGACGCTCGAAAATGTGAAAACCCGAACGGTCAACCCGATTGCGAGACTCAACGCCCGAGACGCGCTCGAGACACGGTCAACCCGAGTCTCGATTTGTCTCGATGTCTCGAATCGTCTCGAGCTATCTCGCTCGTCAGTCATGCAGCGGAATATTTCCTATCGTTCTCTAGAGGAACGACTCAAGATGGCAACCAACATGACAGCGTGGCGCAGTGGTTGTGCTGTTGAACTCATGTTCATTTTGGGCTGGTTCGAGTCCCGTAGATCGCAGTTCTTTTTGCTATATTTTTTTCTTTCATTTTTGAATATTTACTTACATTTTCTTTGTATTCTTCATGATTATTCATTTCAAATTGGATGCATTTAGTTGGTATCCCTAGCATGGTATCTTTTCTCAAAGCCTTTTGCTTTTGATGGCATTCGCATCGAGGAATACATGCAAGGCAATGCGAAAGTTCTCTTAAGTAACAATAAAGTACTTCGTTACCTATTCGATGTCAGAAACATTTTAAAAAGGAAGAAAAAATATAGCAAAAAGAACCGCGATCTACGGGACTCGAACCAGCCCAAAATGAACATGAGTGCAACAGCACAACCACTGCGCCACGCTGTCATGTTGGTTGCTATCTTGAGTCGTTCCTCTAGAGAACGATAGGAAATATTCCGCTGCATGACTGACGAGCGAGATAGCTCGAGACGATTCGAGACATCGAGACAAATCGAGACTCGGGTTGACCGTGTCTCGAGCGCGTCTCGGGCGTTGAGTCTCGCAATCGGGTTGACCGTTCGGAAATCGAGACAACCTCGAGACAATACGCTGGCGTGTCTCGAGTTGTCTCGATTACCGAACTAACCCGATTTCACCAACCCTACTCCGAAGTCTTCTCTCGTATCACTCACATCTCCTCTCCTATCAATCCAAGAAGGAGATCGAAAAGCGCGACCCTGGAAAAAGCGTTTTGATTTACCCATCATCCTGATCTTTGATCTCCTGTATGCGTTTACTTCTCCGAAATGAAACAACGCTCATTGACACGGTCTCTATATCCTAATTGTTCACTTTCCTCTTCTCATTCATAAATTACGGGATAAGAATTGTGACAAGTGAAGGCGAACGTGATCTTGTTCAGAAAATTTTCGTTGCAACTCACGATTCTCCTTCTCCGTTTCCTCCGTCCGTCCGTTCTCCGTTCGGATTCGGGAGTGGGACTTGGATTACAACTTGCGTCGCCGGCGTGTCCGAAGTAGTCGTGCAGTCAGTGCATATTTTTCTGAGAAGGATGCGGTATTAATCAATCAATACTGGCTACCGTACATTCGCATACTGCATGAACCAACTGATCTCACACCTCTCGATAAGTTGCGCGCCGATGAGCTCCTTGGGATCCTCCATGCCTCTCTGCGCGAACTCTGTCGAGAGCGCGCCGAGGATCGCTGTTAGACCCTCTTCAGCGTCCTGCAATGGGGCTCCATCAATATTGTGTCTCACCGTAACCATTCCCCATTCTACAGTGCGCCTTCGCGCAAAATACGGCTCGTCAAACCCAGCCCTTATCTAGAAAATGGATTGTGCAGGTTTTGCAAACATACTTGCTGTGCGTACTCCGGTTTTCCATCCTTCATCTTAGGCTTGAACGGGGGGTGCGCAGCGGCGAGAAGATCGCGCAACCTTCTGCAAAGATCCAATCAATCATCGCGCATAATCTGGGCCAGCCCACTCATCTGAATTCATCAACTGCGTGCAAGTGTTCTAAGATAAAGGCCGAGTATGGGATAGAGATCAAAGATCAAATATCATGGGATTGCGACAGTAGAGAGTTCATTCAGTGTTGCTGCCGCGCACTCACTCTAGATAACTTGGCGGTATCGGTCCGGGCTCCGTTGACAGTCCCGAGATCCATAGAAGAACCAGACGGACGATTCTAAGACGAGTCAAATTAAGCAATTCAGAGTGAGCCTAATAGCTAATTAAATGTTATCAGTGAGGGTCGAGAAATTAATGATCAAACACGTGCTACTCAAGTGTAGATACTTCCAGGGATCTTAAACTCACGCATTCAATTTTCCCTGCATGTTCGACTCCTTCAACTTGCGTACGAGCACAGGGAAGGAAGAGAGAAACTGCAATCACAACCATTGGTACTCTTTAGGGCTGACCGTTCGGCCAACCGGAACACATTCGAAATTCACGCAAATTCACTTTCTTTCCGAAAAGAGAGTCGAACGATACGCTTTCCGTATCCTTTCCGTATTCTTTCTCTGAATCGCGAGGAGACAAGATTTGTGTGAGGGGAACATGTGCGGTTATGTTTCAGGGATCAAATAAACGACGGGTCATTTTCGATTTGCTGCGCGCAGCGAAGCCCTTTTCGGATAAATTTTAGATATTTATCCCGCGCGTGAAACATATCCCTGTTTTCTCCCCTACAATCTCACACCGCTCTTTACCTTCGCGATTCGGTAAAAGAATCGATCCGGAAAGGATACGGAAAGGCCATTGTCGAATCTCTTTCCGGAACAGAGCGATAATTGGATCAAAGTTTCGGATTTTCGCTATCCGTTTCCGTTTCGTCAACCCTAGTACTCTTAGAGACAGTGATCCACAAAGATAGCGAAGGCTACCTGAAGAGACGCCGCCACGTAGCAAAAATTGCCGCCCACATTCTGCAGTCTGCAAAGTGATCAATCAATTGTTGGATGAATTGAGAATTGTCCGCTATGAAGCTGCCTCTTGTCGGGACTATCAACACCGGCCCGCATCCACAATTCAACTGAGGCAGATGATCGTCCAACTTACTCTCGGCGACGGCGCGGATCGCGCATCTCGTCCCAGTTGGGCAGCGCCCTGCAAAAGATCTTCGCATCAAAGGTACCGAAAGTTCAAAGATCATTCGAGTAGCAAGAGTTCAAAGACCACTCACGGCGGGATGGCCTTCTCCGCCGTCTTTCCACGTCCATCGAGTGTGGTCTTCGCGTGAGCATCCCGCAGCAGCAGAGCACGATTCTGAAACAGTATTACCATGCTCACAAAGATCAAAGATCAGAGATCAAAGATCATCGAAAGTAGTGACCTCACGGGCGAGAGCCCGACGGGCAGCAGCAGCCGTCGCTCGTGCGGAGGCGAGTGCGCGAAGCGCGTCCTGCACTCCTTGATGGGCACGGTAGGCGGCCTTGAGCACGCTGAAGAGGAGAAGACAATGAGGAGTGCACAGAGGGAAACGCACGAGTTCAAAGATCAAAGATCAAAGATCGAACTCACTAGGGGGACAGCTCGGGATGCAACGAACCGTCCTCAGGGACGACGATTCCCGGACTGAAAGGGAATGTCACTTAGTGCAGTTGTTGCTTGCCCCTGTGAGGTCATTCATTCATTCATTCATTTCCGTTAAGTTTGAGGTTTTCACAGAGGTCGCTATCATTCATCCAGCAAGCCTACTATCGGGTTCGCCTATTTCCCCGTTCTCACTTCGTCTCGAGCAGCTCAATCTCTGTCTCGCTCGCCGAACTCGCGGGATAGAAGCGACCGACCTTCAATCATCGATCATTTATGGTTCTACGGTTGTCATACTGATCGACTGGCTACGGTATTTATCGATCGAATACGGTATACATTCTGGATCCTCCACCTACTTGATTCGTTTGACGGAGTCGGCGGATTGTTTCTTCCTGCTCACGAAGTCGAAGATTCTGAAATATAAGATAGAAAATCAGATCACATCGTGTTTTGCGCGGATCAGAGACTGCAAAGATCAAAGTTCAATATTCCCTGAAAAGATCAAGGTTCGTCCATGTACAACTATTTTGTCTCCTTTGAAATGAATGGATGAATGAATGAATGAATGAAGATCAAAGATCAGCATTTGCAGTGGAGATCAAAGATTGGGAATCCCAGCAGACGAGCTACCTTGGCCGAGCAGTCGCTGCAGGGAGAGTTGTGCGCGATCGTGGGCTCCTGCAATGAGTCGCCATTACCATTAGCACAATCATTCGTTCATGGGTTGGAATGCACATCATTCGCCGTACCTCCACCTCTCCTCCTCCTCTTGCTCCGCCGTCCCTCACACACTCCTGCTGCAGCTGCAGCTGCTCTTCCAGACGCAGGATTCTCGCGCGCAGCTGCTCGTTCTCCAGGTCCTGGAATAAGCGTACGGATCAAACGAAAAGATCAAAGATCAACATTTCGAGCAAAGATCAAAGATCAACATTTCGTATAAAGATAAAAGATCAACAATCCCCGCTGATGAGCTACCTCGGCAGGAATGCTCGTGTTGTTCGCGGTCGTCATATCGGGAGTCTCCGTCGGCTGGAATCAGGCGCATCTCAGCTCATCCTGTTGGTGCTCTCTCCATTCCGCCTGCTCTCTCGCATGGCGAGCGAGAGAGTAGGCGGAAAGAGGAGAGCCGTCTAGCTCACCGTGACCAAATCATTGTTCCTCTCCTGTCTTCTCGAGTGGCCGAGTTCATCTTCGACATCGTAGTCCATGAAAGGGCTGCCGTGTCCTCCGTCGTAGCTGTCTGCAATAAAAAAGATTAGGGAAGATCAAAGATCAGTAATAATAATAATAACTTCAATAATAACAATAACGTGATAATAGCAAGATCATTGTTATTATTATTGAGGTTATTATTAGGGTTGACGAAACGGAAAACGAAAATCCGAAACGTTTATTGAATTATCGCTCTGTTCCGGAAAGAGATTCGACAATGGCCTTTCCGTATCCTTTCCGGATCGACTCATTTACCGAATCGCGAAGGTAAAAAGCGGGTTGAGATTGTAGGGGGAGAAAACGGAGTTATGTTTCACGCGCGGGATAAATATCTAAAATTTATCCGAAAAGGGCTTCGCTGCGCGCAGTAAATCGAAAATGACCCGTCGTTTATTTGATCCCTGAAACATAACCGCACATGTTCCCCTCACACCGATCTTGTGTCCTCGCGATTCAATGAATGAAGTCGATACGGGAAAAGTATCGTTCGACTCTCTTCTAGGAAAGAAAGTGAATTTACGTGAACTTCGAATGTGTTCCGTTTGGCCGAACGGTCAACCCTAGCGGTTATGTTTCAGGGATCAAATAAACGACGGATCATTTTTGATTTACTGCGCGCAGTGAAGCCCTTTTCGAATAAATTTTAGATATTTATCCCGCGCGTGATACATAACTCCTTTTTCTCCCCCTACAATCTCACACCGCTCTTTACCTTCGCGATTCGGTAAAAGAATCGATCCGGAATCCGGAAAGGATATGGAAAGGCCATTGTCGAATCTTTTTCCGGACCAGAGCGATAATTCAATCAAAGTTTCGGATTTTCGTTTTCCATTTCCGTTTCGTCAACCCTAATAATAACCTCAATAATAATAACAATGATCTCACTGCTGATCTTAAAGCAAGATCAAAGCTGTGGGTTCAAAGATCAAAGATTGTCCCAAAGAGGAAGAGATCAAAGACCACCACTGCTTTCCTCCATTGTTCTCTTTTGTCACGCACCAGTTCTCGTAGCTCCTCCTGGCGGCGACCCAAACGGCTGCACACTCTGCGAGTTTCCGGCACGACGGATGGGCGAGAGCCCGTCTACAAAAGAGAAGAATAGAAGAGCGACGCAAGAGTGCAAAGATCAAAGATCATCCCAAAGAGCAAGAGATCTACGCTGATAACTGCATTCCTTCACTGCTCTCCATTCGCCACGCACCATTCATAGTCGATGCGACATCTCCACCCTCAGCCGTTTCCTCGTCCACCTCTTCCCTGCTCTGCAGCGAATCACGGCGTGTCACGCGCCGGAGCTTGAGCGCTTGTTTGCCTGCAAAGGAGGAGAATAGCAAAGATCAAAGATCAGGGATGAAAAGATCAAAGATCATGACTGAAAACAGCATGATCATCCTGCATTCGTTACTCACTAGTGTTGCTCGCTCGCGCGTTATTCGCGAGCGCTCGGAATAACTACACTATTACTCACCGAGTCGAGCCGGCTGCTGCGAGGGAGTTGCAGAGGCGGGGCCAGTCGTTGTTGCTGCGACTGACACTGCGCGTGCTGCGCGGGCTGCAGCTGCTGCGGGTTTTCTCTTTTTCCAAATCCTCTTCCTGGGCGGCTGCAAGAATTTGAATAGAACCCTCATCTATCCATTCTGTCTCATCATTCAACTCGCGCTTTCTACGTGACGACTAGAGAATGGGAGAGATCAACGATCTAAGCTCAAGTAGAAATCATTCAACTGACCGGCACAGGAATCATGCGGTAACTGGGAGAGTGTCCTGCTCTGTAGCATTTTGTATGCTTGTGGTCATTCCACGCTTGCCCACTACCGGTGCCTTGGTAGTCGCAATTCCTTTCATTACAGGCGAAGCGAAGGCGCAGCTGAAATATTTCGGGCGAGGATGAACGAAGCGACGAACGTGCGTATGAACGTCAGTGGACCCATGGATCGTTATAAATCCTGATCACTTCTAATTTGTTATATTACATATCCATGGTGAATAATTGACTGATCGATGACAAATCACCCACTTTGCGCATGCACGTCCCATGCGTCTTTAGGTGCAAGTACATCGTTCGTACCGTGAATCCCTTGAGCTGAATTTACTAGATTAAGCATCGCCAAAGTTGGAATCTCCAATATCGTAGCCAAATATCGATTGCCATCCGCACCGTAATCTCTTCAACTACCGTACCCCGGGCATCTGTTCAGTGCATAACGAAAAATATTCACCTGACATGTAGGATCGGGACATGGAAGCGTAGCTTGTTCGAAGAAGCGTAGCTGTAATGATTCGAGGTAAAAGTACGGGTCGTTCCAACCACCCTGCGCTTCGTGTTCGGGTTCCTCTTCTTCGCCCGCCTCTTGGATCCTCCCGACGATGCTTCTGAGGCCTCGCTCTGCAACAACAGGAATCGACTGCGTACGGTGAGCAACATCCTCTTCTCGGCCCAAACTCGTAAGATGATCGTTGATCTATCGAGTGCAATCGAAGCCAACTCTCACCTCTTCCTCTTCATCTTCTCCTTCCTCTTCTCCTTCATCGCTCTGCTCTTCCTCTTCCTCGTCTGTGTCGTCGCCTCCCGCGCCTTCTCTCTCACACGACTCCGTGTCCTGCAATGGAATCGATCCCGCCCACTCCGTGACCACGCCCCCTTTGAGCTTTGCTCTTTGAAGTCAGGCGGATAGGATGGCTCGCAGTGAAACATAACTCCGTTTTCTCCCCCTACAATCTCACCCCGCTCTTTTCCTTCCGTTTCCGTTTCGTCAGCCCTATTAATAACCTCAATAATAATAACAATGATCTTGCTATTACCATTGCTATTCATTATTTGACAAATATTGCCCTCGACCTTAGTTCTTTTCTAGTTTGGAGCTCTGTCTGTTTGATTTGATACTTTGAGAGAGCGCGGCGAGGTGTAGAGACGCAGTTGACTGAAATAGCGCGGACCGGGGAACCATGAGTGATGGTCTTTGATCTTTGATCTCTACTCTCCGTGATTGATCTTCGATCTTTGCAGTCACAACTCTGGCACTCACTATTGTGCCTGCCGCGTTCGCGATGTAGAAGACGAGCAGGGAGAGAAGCGCGCAGAGGAAGATGACGATGAGAATGAAGGGGCGTCGGTGCTCCGGAGCGAGGCCATCTGCAATGACGACTCTCGTTTGACCGTAGTGCCTCACACTCCACAGCAGTCTACTCCGACATGCAAGGGGCCACTCTTCAAGTAATAGAACTGCAAAGTTCAAAAGTTGAACAGTTTCTGAAACTCATCTCAAATCGCATTTTGAAATCGAGCGCACCGAGAATTGCGGAATCACAATGTGTTTCAGAAACATCTCATATTTGGGAGTCAATTTTGCAGTTTTGTTTCGCGTCAAGTCCAGGGCGGGAAAATTCAAAAAGTTAATTCCTTCCTTCCACTGGATCATCATTGGAAACTAACCTATGCACTTCACTTCTGCACGAGTCGAGAGATGCGTCTGCTTGTTGCCAATGAGGGAGACGTAGCCACGATCTGAAGTTTTTGGAAGCGCTTATGGCTGCTCTGATCTGACAGAAAAGATGATGGAACGTTTTTGAATGTAGAAAAAAAGAAACAAGGGGAGAAAAGAGAACCCGTTTTTGAGAGAAAACGAACCAGTGCAGACAATCCTGTCGACGCTGTGCCAGTCGGAAGAGTTGTCCTTCACTCTGAATGAACAATTTCAAACCTTTTAAACCAGGCCCTAGCATGAAATGGTATGAGACTCTCAATTTTTTAAGTTCTCAAGCTCTTTCTACTCGACTAGAGAGCGTGTGAGACGGAGAGAATTCGATCATTTCTCGATGCAAACTCACTGAAGCTGCAAGCTGCTGCTGCATTCGAAGAAATCGGCGTGCATCTGCAATCATTTTCCGTTCCACCCCATTCCTCGATTCCGCCCTCTCACCGCTCCGCACGCTTTCCCACACAGCGAAATCTCGGTGGGCGGGGCGTAACCGGCGCACGCTATGCGCTGAAATAGTCGATCTTTGATCTTTGCTTCGATCGATTTCTCTTACCAATTGCCTCAGTCGCGGCACGCAGTACAGTGGGAACTTCGCCAAGTCACTGAATGAAAGAGTTTGAAATGGTGAAAATCACAATGTAAAGCGCACACTTCCTTGCGTTTGTGAGTCCACTGCCCGTCGGCCTCACAAATCGGCGTTATGAACATCTCTTTTCCAAACTTCTTGTCTCCCTCATCGCTCGGGCTGACGAGCTTCCTGAGTAGAGATCGATAAATACCGTACCCCTACCGCACCAACTACCTACCTAATGCCTTGATTCTGAATGCCGCAGCGCCCATAGAAGGGGTCTTGTATGGGATAGTACTGCAATCGTGGTGTCAGAAAATCAGGGGAACGGTCAACAAACCGGCACGACTCCCTCGTCCACAGGTTTCTCCATGCGGAACGATGAGAGATCGCACGGTACTGCAATGAACCCACTATCTTCTCGCTAAAACCGCATCAAAAATGAACTAAACCCTGGATTTAAGTGGCCTGATTCCTAATTTGGCCTCTCTTCACATACTTTTCTCCCTATACGCGACGTTCTTGAGTATCAAATCGACGGAGAAGTCAGTGGGAAGAGGAGAGAGGGAAGAGGAGGAGAAGAGAACTGCCAGAGGAAGAGAAGAGGAGATGGACAGGAACTGAAAGATCAAAGATCAAATACTAAGAGATCAATGATCAACTCGCACCTCGACAGTCAGATGTCTCACTGCGACTTTGCAGCAGAAGGTAGTGCCGGCGTAGTCTTGCTCGACCGAAGAATGGGCTGAGAAGGAACCCCGATTTTCCACATTCGGTAGAGATACGGTAGACAAGAGGTACGGTAGGACACGGTATGGCCTCACCTTCGAGTTCAAACTTGTCCTTCGGTTGAGTGCTGCCCTTGGCGCAGCCGATGACAGGCTTCTGAAGAGTTACCGTAATCAGACAGTCGTATCAGGACCAAGAAATATTCAATCCCTCACATCTCCAACTCCGATGGCAGCGAAGTCTCCGTCTGCCATTCCCGTTATCTCCACTTGGATGACCACTCGAGTCACTCTCGTCCCATCTGCCAATGTGACCGGCCTGAACATCATTATCGATTGACCAGATATCGACACGGTTGATTCAGAGAGGTTACGGTATTTGCTCTTCTGATCTTTGATCTTTCTTCGATCAGTTACGGTATTTGTGCTTATGATCTTTGATCTTACAGGGGAAGAAGCACGGTAGGTGTACGGTACTCACTGGATGGAGAGTCCGACGGTAGGTGCTGTCGCTCCTTGGGCGAGCTTGTCGAAGAGTCCCAGACCATCGCGTGACGTGTACTTGGAGAAGCACGTCTGCAAGAGATCAAAGATCAGTTCAGTTGAAAGATCAGAGATGAAGCATGATTCGAAGAGATCAAAGATCACGAGAGGAATGACATACCGCGGTTTTCGCGCACTCGGTCCATTTGATGCACTCGGGGAGAACGGAGGGAAGGAGAAGGAGGAGAAGGGGAAGGACGACCATGGGTGACCACCACTCGATGGAGGGGAGAGACGATCGAATGAGGGAAGAGGAGAGGAATGGATTAGGAATTGATGAAATGCAAATTGAGTCGTTCGTGATTTTTCGAATTCCTCCTCTCCCTCTCCTCCTTCCCCCATTCCCATCTTCTTCCTTCTCTTCGAGTGGTCACTCCACTCTCTCCCTTCCAATGCAGAACGCCGTCATCGAAAGCATCCGCAGCGACCTCGAGTCGTTCAAGGTGAGACCACGCCCACTCTAGACTCCGCCCCTTTAGGCTAAGCCCGCTTAGCCTAAGCTCCGCCCCTCTTCAGGGCATTCGCGAGCGCGCGCCTAGCGAGTCGTCCGTCTGCTCCGACTCCTCCATCGATGGCTACGAGTCGGATGACACTCTCGATGTGAGGCCTGGTTGATGACCTTTGGTCTTTGATCTCTGCTTCACTCAAGACTAGTTTATTTATGCAACGATCTCCATTTCATAGAGTTGTGACGTTGATTTTTGGCTTTTTATCGATTTTCTCTTCAGAACGTCTCCGAGATCGCCGAGAGCGAGTCGGAGCTCGAGTCCAGTGTACGTTTACTGAGATTTGAGATTAGAGATCAAAGATCAACTTCAGGTCTCGAGCGAGTCTCTCAACTGCTCGAACGAGTACGAGTACGCGGTGAACAGGTGAGATCAAAGGCCAAAGATCAAAGATCAAGAGATCTTTGCAGCCGCAACCATCTCCTCGACTCGACGACTTTCCGTGAGCACTGGATCAACGCCAAGTAATTGATTAGACTAATTACCGGACTAATTGATCTAATTGCAGTGGAGTCCACGTGACGGTGACGATTCGCGACAGGGAGCTGTTCGTTTTCAGCGAATTTCGAAAATAATTTATGTATTTTCGAAAATAATAAAGTAAATTGCAGCGAGACGCACATGACGAGCGTGTGAGAGGATGCTCGAGTGACGAGCCGCTGGCTGTTTCGAAGACTTTTCCCGCCCATTCGAAACGCCGTCCATCGTAATCTATAAAAGCGATAAATTATCGGGTGTTGATCGTTCACTGCTTGAAGGATTACATAGTGGGGTTGATCCTTGGTCTTTCGCTCGAATGAAGATGCCATCAAGTCAATCAGTCTTCCAAATGTTCTAACGTGCTTGCCTGGGAACTACTCACTGTTCTCTGAACTACTCCCTGTTTCTCATTGTGGGGAGAATCACGAGTTTCTGGTCAAACGAGGAACTATTTCAGTTTGAGATCAAAACTAGACCAGTCTCTGAAGTTCGTATATTTGTGATCAAACATGTGTAGATAGAGATGAAACTCATGCTAATCTTCGTTTTCTTTCTGTGTAAATTATAGTTTGTATCTGCTTTAAAAAAATTTCTCTCAAAAATATATGAATAAGTCCTCCTACGACTCTTTAATCCGAAACTCGTCAGAAGAATTGCCCTGATGAAGGGTTTGAGCCACAAAAGTAGCACACAACTTGATGTACTGTACTTTTTTCTTTCGAATAGTCACGATTGAAGGAAGGTAGGCGAGAGAGCGGAAAGAGGCAATCACTCGTCATCTCTCCTGCCAGTCACTTTCCTGGCCTTCTCTGGCCCATTCGCTGCCCTCTCCCTCTTCCTTACACCGTAGATGGGAATACGGAGTAGTGGAGAGGGAAGGGCAATCTCTCGATTCCGTTCGATCTTTTCTCCCTTACGTTTCTCACAATCGCTATTCCATTCAGATGGTCGTGTTTCGTTTTTACCCTTTGTTTCTTGCAGCACTTAAAACACGTCCGAAAATGAATCTCAAGTTGAACTGTTTTTCAAGGACCTCGTCAGCCTAATTCGAAATGGTGTTTCCTCCAGAGTTGATGGAGAAAGTATTCGATTGTCTAGATATCGACGATCTTCTGCAGAAGAGATTAGTGAGACCAATATTGATATCAGTGTAAATAACGATTCTTCCAGGTCTGCAAGCTCGTCAAAAACGCAATTGACAATTCGATACTCAAGCGAACGATTCCGATAATTGTGGAGACACTCTCGGTTTTCGAGGTATACATTTCGCATTCTATAGGGCATGCATACATCTTATTCTAACAGATTCTCAACGATTCGGTTTCCTTTGTATTCTATCTCCGACGTGTTTCTTCAGAAGTCAGAACATTTATTCTGACTGTCCTGAATCATGTTCATTCCCGCGTCAACATTGAACATATCGTAAATGGTACGGCATACCTACTGTCTGAATTGTTAATAATGTCATTTTCAGAAAAGACGATTTCACTGAAGCATTTTCCTGTTGATGAGTTGGCAAAATCTCTGGTGCAGCTAAAGAAGCTACTGCCTGAAATCATTGTGAATAGACTAGAATTCGAAGTGCCCATGACTCCGGAGCTCGTCTCAATATTTTCCTCCTTTCTCAAAGGAGCTTCGATATCGATGCAGTCACATGATCTCAGTGGGGCGCAAACTAATGAAGCAAGGTAGGTCATTATCGTTATTGTGCTCTTCTTATTAGTCAAACAAGCCACTTCTTCATGTCGGGATCTTTTCAGAGACGCATCTCTGAACACTATCAACCAATTCGATTCGAAACGTACCAGAATTATAATGAATGATGAATCCCCCCATGTGAGGATTTTAAAGACATAACAAGCTTTATCTCAATACATTCACAGACGATCTTCTGCGAAAACTGGTCGAAACGCAAGAATCGATTATCTACGCCACTAGTGGAAATCTTAGCATAGTGGATGACGAAGATCCGTTTCTGCTCCCATTAATTGTTGACCTGTTCAATACAAAGTGTTGTGCCCTCGACTTCAGAGATTCGTTTATTATCTCGGAACCTGATGCTATCTGGATTCGCTCGGTGTGTTTTTTTTCTATTTAGGCTCTAATTTTTTTTTAACTCAAGGAATAGTTGAACTTCAACATGTTGCATGTCATTCTAACACATATTCTTTTCAGCACATTATTCGGAGATCGAACAAGAAATTGTACTTCGCAGCGTCGATCAATTCAAATAGAAACTATTATTTTCTGGACAGCCAAGACCAGATTTCGTTCCAAATTATGAAAAGAACCAGATCTGAGTTTGGAATTGTCGTCATTAAGCATGTTTAGAAAATTTGAATGCCGAAATTCCTCTCGAATAAATGGTTCTCACTCTGGACTTATCAAAGTCTCGATAACAGTAAAGAATTCCAATAGACAGACAAGGACACCTTGAGGTCGTCGATGATCTTATAAAGGATGGCATGTAGCAGTTCTTCCAGTCATATATAGGCGGGATGACTTTTGATCACTCGTAGCTTCTCGGGTGGCTTGCAGGTGTAAACAAACATCATCTGGCCGAGGGGAACGAGGGAGGGGGAATGGGGTGATCGCTCGTGGTCACTCGGTCTTCCCCTTCTCTCCCCCCCCCCCTCTAGAACAGACGTGGAATACTCTCTTCCTTCTCTCCACTATCTCTTCTGCGCTAACTCTGCAGAGTGAGAGGGAATCGCATAGACACCCTCATGTGCAAGAAGTGTAATGAATCCATTAATCCGATCCCGTAAGTTTCTCCTCCCGAGTTTCAACATTTCCACTGTTTCTCTTCATCTCGACGGTTCTAGCCGCATCAAATTCCAGAAAGATGGAATGTGACCACTCGAAATAATTGTTTTCGGTAATCGTAGCTGGGTGGGATCATTACCCTGTCTAGTTTAGTCCCTGCTCCTAACTGTTTTGCAGATCTCCTTGTTGACAGTTGTGCTCTCTGCTCTGCTCGGAATATCCGACTCCTACAGTTATTCCCATCGCCTTTCCGCCTCTTGTTCGTCTATTCACATCGAACTTACGCACTCACTCTCGTCGATTATTCACACAGAAACACGGAGCTGTATCATATTTCGCGTGTCTTTGACTGTCTCTCCTCTCCTCTTTTCCCTTGTCTCTCACACCGTCAAGTCACTACGAAGAACCGACCGATGTGCAAATAGGGAAGAGAAGGAGGAGGGAGGGACAGTGTGAGTAATCAGCCAGGTTGACTTTGTCTTTCTGGTGCGCGATCCAGCTTAGTTCTCCCGAAGCTTGTCCCGAAGTTCCCTCATTCTGGCTTTCACATGTTGACTGCTTCCCTTCGTCTAAAGCGAAACACGTTTTGCATTCCGCATAAAATTTATCGCTCTCAGCCTGACAGCAATCTAATTATTCCCGAGCATGCATCTCCTCTTTCTCCACTTATTTTTCTCTGATACTTCCCTAATGCATAACTATGAGCAGAACTGCGGTATCTAATCGTGCACCGTTCTCTCGAGTTTTCCAGCTCGAGATCCATTTCCTCCTTTCTCTTCTCCTCTCTTCTCAATTGCATAGAGAGGACACTCCAAGGTCGATTATCACTCTGATCTCCATTCGAAAGATGTCGATAAAAGACGAATTCACTCTTTGATTTCTTTGTTTTCCTCATTCCATTGTACATATTTCCACATTCTCCTACATTTCCCACGACAATTCCCTCCTTATTTCCCCAACTAGCCAATGGATAGACAGTTATTATGATCTATCCTTCTCACTATCATGCATTGTACTAGTGCTTGTTATCTCGCATTTCCGTTTGAATATCATCGACCTTTCTCGTCAGTCGCATTAGCCTAATCCTCTCGATGGTTTGGAGATCTTTGATGCCCTCCCGTCTTTTCTTGTGTGATAAATATCATACTTCTATCGTTCTATTCGTAGAGACACCAAGCTCCGCCCACTTTGATGGGATAGCAAACCTAGTAAAACCTGCGCAAGGGGGAAACGCTGCGAATACTTGACCAAATCGCCTACTCTAAAGTGTTTTCGGTAGCTAGCCTCACCCCGCAAAAAGGATTTGAGGCGCATCATGATCGGATAATTTTGGGATTGAAAAAATCGATAATTAAGATTTGAAAAGGGCGATTAGGGGGTTTAGAGTGATGAGATACAGATGCGCCTCTCACATATGACTAATTAGAATATTTCAGGAATTTTAGAATTTTTTTTGGATTTTTCTCATTTCTCCCCGCAGCGTTTCGCAAGCGCGGGGAGAGGGGAGCGAGAGAGCGGGGGGAGGGAGAGAGACACGTGAGAGAGAGGCTCCGCCCCTTTCCTCTCTCTCCTCTTCTCTTCCCTCTCGCTCAATGCCTGCGCGCGCATGGTTTTCGAGGCATAACTTCGCGCAGAGAAAAGATAATCACAAACGGTAAAAAGTATGATGTTACTGGGACCACGAGGGACATATTGAACCAAGATTTGGTACCATGGGAGCAAATCGGCGATCCACGTTGGGGTCTCTATCTATTCGCAAACTATCTACTCCGCACACTAACTCTCGCTCTTCGCTCTCACTTCGCTTTCAGTTGACTCTTCTCGCTCAAAATTTGAACTGAAAGTGTTCCAGATGCTCTTCTACATTGTTTACAATGCCATTTTCGCAATCTTCGGAATGACAATCTTCTATTTCATGGAGTGCGAACCACCAAAGAGTTTAGAGGAGAGAAGTGGGTTGTCTCTGTCAATTGTGAATCAGCATTGCACCATAGTGAACCCCTTTTTTTTACTCAATTTAATCTGAATCATTGTTGTGCAAGAGCTTTCGACAATCAAGAAAGAGTGGTTTCAAAGGAGTGTAAGAAGAAAAAGAGTGGTCATAAAAACTTTTTATTTCAGAAAATTCTGTGGATTCTCAAGCAGAGAAGCAAATCGACAACAACAATGAAATTGTTCATAATGAAGTGGTGAGTAATTAATATTTATCAGTCGATTACAATTAGTGGAAACAACCTCGACCTAACGAGCGGAATAACTTACCTGTATCGTTTGTGAGATGAGAGAGAGAATGATCTTACTAGACATCTAGCAATGAGTACTCGATACAATAGAGCAAAGGTAGTGGGAGGAAGCGAAGTAAAGCTTGCGGCGATTTGGTACCTAGTCAATCGATAAATATGCTACTGTAGATCACTCATTGACGGCGAGAACGTGCGGTCGATACGGAATGACTGCTAGTGAATTCTCGTCGACTACCGTAGGCGCTACCGTAGTCCTCCGCCGACTGCAATCGATCGATTTCTGATTTTTTTGTACATTTGAAACCTGTGAGCATTCTTCCCTTTGAATACAAGGTATCCCTAGTCTGACTGAGCCATTCCGTGATCGTGAAATTAATTACCATCTGAATAAAGATTTGACGTCATCTGTGAGTACGAAAATGACTGGAAGAAGGAGAAGAGCGTGAGCCATGCCGAGAATTCCTGAAAAAAATAATTTGTTGGAGGAGAAATTGCAGCCAGTTAGAGTGACTGTTTCACTGAATCTTTCGGCTTGCCAACTGAACACACTTTCGAGTATATTTGCTGGTTCAGCATATCAATGATCGAATAACTGACCGACGAGAATGACAGTCTTCCAGAATACAGCGACGACGTATGCACGGACGAAAATGAGAGGCACCATACCTGAATATTATTGATCATCAGTGGTTGAAAGAGATCACGTTTCTCTTTCCAATCTTATGACGAGAAGTAGTGTACGATAGAGTGACTACAACTACAAACCAATGAGCGTGCTCATGCCCGACTGCAGCACAGGCCATCCCACTCCCTGCAGAGTGTACAGCAACCGCAGCTTGCTGCGACGGACTCGCTCGCTGCCGGAGAACTGAAAATGTATATTCGGGAGTAGAATGGAGGAATGATATGAGTTTCAAAGAGCATCTAAGAAATGATGAGTTCGAGCAGTTTCAATGCCTGAGTGAGGTCCTGTATGAAATCACCAAATTACCTTATTGGCCTCCTTCTCGTGTTCCTTCAACTCTTCACTCGCATGTGCGAAGTAGTGATAGCAGACGTGAGCAGAATAGTCGACGGAGAATCTGAGATAACACGATTGTGCATCCGATTGATAGCCAAGAGCAAGAGGCAATACCCAATGGACATCAACGTCGATATGAGCGCCACAGCATCCAGATGCACGCCCCACACGTGCAGATAGGAAACCGTTCCTGAAAAGCGTCTGAGGTTAGATGAGCGGAACCAATCTGGCGGTTCCTACCGAGACAGATGGAGATGATGGAAACGACGACGGAGACAATGGCCTCGATGTCCATCACGAAGAGAAGGACGAGCACGGACATGAGGATGATGGCGGAGACTGGAGAGGAGAGTTTGAGTATTTGAATTCCCGCCTTATATCTTGCGCTTTTCAAAAATTGGTCATTTCCTGTCGAAAGTTTGAATGAGTTTCGGAGATTCATCTAGTGCCGAATCGATTAGAATTTTCAGTTTCGTTCGGGGTCGGCATTCAAACTAAAAGAAATTCGGACAATTCGGCAAACCTGCAGTCTGCATGAAGTTGGAGGGAGCGGAGGCGGCGGATTCGGTGGGCACCTGAGAAGAGATCAACGATCGATCAGTCGAGAAGTGATAGGAAACGAACCTTCTCGAACGGATGATGAGAGAAGATGGTGAAATCATCGGAGTATTCGGAGAGGATTCCGCGTCTGTAAATCACGGCAATCTTTCATTCACAACAGAAATGTGCACCTCGATTTCTAGCCTGCGCGGAGACTGGAATAGCAGCAAAGACTTACCTAATTTCCATCATGTCTTCCACCTCCAGGAACGACGTGAAATTCTTGTAAGTGATCGTGAAGAAGAAGCCATTGATGATCTCGTTGCCGTTCGTGTCATTTCTGCAATTTTTGATATTCACAAATCGCAGTTTGATAGTATTTCACTAAAAAAAGAGAATGAGTAGACAACCTTACCCAATCGTGATGTACTTCTCATCCTGTTCGTACTCTCGGAAGTTCTTCAGCAATTCCTCCGGCGCCCAGAACGATTCGTCGTCTCCCCAGAAGGCAATCGCCTGCAGATTTTTCATGACATTACCGAACAGTGAAATAACAGAAACCAACTCGGTTTCATGCGGTTGAAACTGTCTTTTGCACGGTCAAGTAAACGAATTGTGCAACTAGAACTGCAGCGAAGTACTACTTACATTAGTGAAATCTCTCGTCCAGCAATTGGTCGACTCCGCGGGAGTATTCGGCATTGAGTAGAGGGGAATCGTCTCGAGTCGAGTCAGCATTTCCTGAAAGGAAGACGTTTACTGTAACTACCTTTCTACAGTATCCTTACCTCGAATCGATCTCTGATCGTCGCATTGGAGAAGTCGGGCATCGGATACACAGCGAAGTTGACTGTGAAGGCCTGAGTGTGTTTGTTTTGAGCTGACTGCGATTTCTATGTGTTATATCTCTGAGTGGCCCAATAACACTGAGAGCAAGATGAACTTGAGGAAAGCTGACCTCTTCCAACACATGGTCCTGCATCCTTCTACTGATCTCAGTCAGGGGAGAATCCTTGAGATACAGATTCTCCATATCGAAGGCTGTGTTCACTTTGGTCGCCAGCCATGAGGAAACCTGACAATGTGATGAGATTGAAACTAGCTCAGTTTTCACCTGATATTTAGCTGTTTTGTATTTACATGGAGACTTAAGACCATTGACTACCCGGAACTCCACCGCCTTTGAATGCTTTCTGAAACTCACTCCGATATGGATGAAGAATCCAATGACAACGAAAGTCTTCGCCCAGCCTCCATGCACCCATTCGACGAAGGACTGGAAAGAAGGGGTGAAATTAGGAATTGGGATTTTTTTTATTATTGCCCTGTTTTATCAAGCCCTGTTTTCGCATCAGACAACAGAAAAAACTGGAACGAGAATGACAGAAGGACACTACAGAAAGTGCGAAGTCACCTCCAACTGTCCCTTCTGTTCCTTTCCATCATCACTGCCAGCGTCTGAATTAGTCGATGATCGGGGAAAGAGAGCGAAGAGAGAAGAGGAAGACTCCTTCAGTTTGGCAGTCCATCGCTCCAGAGAGGAGGTCTCGGGATCCTGAATAGGATGTGTTTCAGAGTAATCAGATAATGCAAAGCAATCGGTGAATTACGATTCGATCTCGATAGATTCGTTGGAAATCAAAAATTGCCAATAAATGGATCTTAACGGTCACGTACCGTACTCCTCTCCGCTCTCTTCTCATCGATCGCCAACTGCCTTTTCACGATGATGCTCAATACGGCGGTGAAGAAGGTCATCTGAGATCAACTATCGATTTTCGAAATTCAGAAATAGGAAATAACCTGATAGAAGAAGTCGATAAACAGCGCTAGAGTAGTGTAGATACAGAAGAGTCGAACGACGGGCATGTTGGAGAAGAAACCAATGGCGAAGCAGAGAACGTCGGTGACCTTTAATAAGTTAATTAATGATTAAATTTAATTAGCATAATTAGTTATGTGGTGTTAAAAACCAGGAAAAAGATCCGATCTTTGACATCGAGCCTGTTAAAAAATCGTGCAAAGATCCGATCTTTCTCTGTGCAAAGATTCGACCACACAAAGATCGGATCTTATATTTGAATTCCCGCATTTATCGCATTTATTGATTATCTCTTCCTGTAGAGCAGATAGTCACTTGAAATGCCGGATTTGAGTCAAATATGCTGTCTGGAATCTATTCTCAAAATCTCAAGTCTCTATCTTCATTGGGGACGGTGATATTAGCGAAAACAAAAAGGCGCGAATTCAAATTTAAGATCGGATCTTTGCATAATTTTTTAACAGGGTCGATGTCAAAGATCGGATCTTTTCACCGTTTTTTAACATCGCATTAATCAATATTACTCACAGACGTCACAGTCACCGAGGCTCCCGAGATGGCGACGGACTCGCCCATGCGCTGCTCGAGAGAGGCGCCCTTCCTGAAAGCGTGGTGTAAGGAGAGCGACTATTACTATTTTCTCAGATTCTGTCGAAATTTCGACAGGCGATGTTTCCTACTAAGCACACCAGCCAAACTCACGTCGAGTGTCGCCAACCAGCCAGGATGAGGAAGGCATCGTCGATGCCGATTGTTACCTGAGGGATAAGAAATTAAAGATCAGATCAGAATAGGAAAGACCAAAGATCAAGTACTCACAGTGAGGAATGGAACGATGGTGAGGATGTTGGAGAATGGATATCCTGCCCACCAGAGGAAGCCTGTTGCCGTCCACAGAGCCATTCCCGGTGAGAGAACGCCGAAGAGAGACTGAAGAGGCTCTGTCACTCAAGATCATGCTCAAAGTTCCACTACTCTAGTAAGCCCAGTATGCGGGCCAATAAACGTTCAGCACACTAATGAATCTCTCACCTCCAGATGCTGACTCTTGTACAGCGGGAAGTCGATGAGAGTGCACAGCATGAATACAGTCAGCACTCCAATTGTCATTCCGAGGAAGGGAAGAGAGGTGAGAGTGATCGCACTGACATTGAGATGTATGAGGATAGTGTGCTTCAAAATGTGAGATAACCTGCTAGAGTCTAGGAATGATAATTGTGAAAACTCATGCCGTCAGAAACACCCTCAATCATAAATTTCAACTACTTACCGTTGTTCCTCAATCTCCCTCTGCCTACTCAACAGTTGGAAGCGAAGAACGGGAGAAAGCTCTGTGAGTTTGTCGAAGAGAATCTGAATTCAGCCCATGAGATATCGATCGAGAGAGAAGCCACAATACCCTCAGCTTCCGCTCGAAATCCTCAGCCAGTCCACGTCCTCCCGGCAGGCTCATGTCCACCTACAATAGGCCCATTTTCAGATGGAAGCTAATCAAAGTCCCAATGCAGTACGAACACTGTGTGTAAGGAGAGTATTCTCACCATGTAGTGCAGAATAATCAATCTTGCTTCGAGTACGTGAGGAGGTGAGGCAGAGTCGAAAGTGATCGCTCCCAATGAGTAGCCGAGATAGACCTGATAAGTTCAAAGATCAACGTTGCCAAGAAATATCACTGCAACAACCAAAATGTGCTAAATACATAATCGCCTTCGTATTCAGTGCTTCCGCATTCGGGTAGGTCATCTTCAGCGCTGAGGAGTGACCGCGAGACTCGACGAACGTCTGGAATTTAGATCTGCTCTTCAATGGATGCTCCAGGCTTCGAAAAATGAGCGATTTTGCGTTGCAGTGCAATTTTCGCTGATCTAATAACGAGAAATGTGAAATATTCAAACCTGCAGCAGGGCGATAACTGCGGCGTTGCTCTGCTTGCAGTACACTCCGCACATCTCGCCGTACTGCTTCTCGACGCGCGTTTCTGAGGATACGGTAGGGTATTGATGTCTCTGATCACAGTGTTCATCGAGTCTCTTACCGTTGAACGTGCTCATTGCAGTGACGTTCTCAGTGACTATCCGATGGGCAGCAGCTAGTTCGTCCAGAACGGGCATGTCGAGCATGTCCCGGTCGTCCTTACGAGTTGCGAGTACTTGCATCTGAAGGGGGATCAAAGATCAAACTGGAGCTAATGTCATTTTCGCATCATCTGCTAGCAAGCTCGAGAACCCATGGAGGAAAATTTTAAAGACCATTTCTGGTTTTCGCATGCATTGGAGCTTCATCATAATCGGTCATGCTGCATCATGAGCTTTGATACATATTCATGCTAATATGGGTTCGTGATACATACATCAGCATAGTCAATGCCCGCCTGTCCCGTGAACGAAATACCAGTTCAATGCCCTAAATCTCTAGTGTGGTTCGGGGGATCAGTGAGTCATCTATCGGGCTACTGCGAAGGTCAGTATTACTCATCCTTAGTGCCCTATTGGAATGCGATACTGAACTTCCGTAGGTCTTGCAAAAGCCATTACTTACTCGATAATGGTGAGATCCACTGGCGAACTCGAATCTCTCTAGCGCCTTCTCTTCGACCCTCGAATGGCCGTCGATTGGAGCGTAACTGTCCCAGATATCATCCTAAAAAGGGAAAACTCCATTTCGAAAACGCTCAATGTTTCTGTAAACCGACCACCTTTTTAGGTGGTCTCTTTAACTCCGTTACAGAGGCAATTGCTTGATGAATAGACTCACCTGTGAGTGGAAGAAGAGGAATCCGTAGGTGGAGATGCTCGTTAGGACCAGCGGGATTATCTGTAATCATTTTCATGTTAGATCTCCACTATCTCTTTCTTCCGCCCTTCAAACCCCTGATAAGTACTGCTCGGCCAAACCCCTCCTCAAGTGTTATTACTGCGTACAAAAAGGGAGGCGGAAACCAGCCTCAGCTCAGCTTCAGCTCTCTTTTTTTCCCTGCCTGCCCTGCTGACATAAGAGATCTTCCCTTCCTCCTCCCCTCCATTCATTCTCCCATTCATCAATTGTATGGATGAGACACGCTCGCGCCAATGGTCATTTGTTGTGCGGAGGAAAGAGAAAGGAGACTAGTGCACGGGCACTACTAAGAAGTTGCGTGGTGATGCGACTTCCTGGTGCGCCGCCATCCGACGTATCCTATTTATCGCCAGTCGAAAAACTCACAATGAATGGCCAGGGATTGCGTGCGAGATAGCGACCGTAGACATCGAACCATCGTTCGAGTAACCGCATCCAAGCTGAAACGAGGGCTCGTATTTCGACTAGAATTTAGGATGCTGCTGCCCGAATGAACAGATAGTGTGCGACATGAAGAGAGCGTCACGGACACTTCGAGGAAAAATCACGTAATTTTGGCGCCACGGCATGAAAGCGAACAGGTTGCTACGGATCGTAAATTCGCAATGGTTACTGAACTGATGGTAGGAATAGAACGAAAGCGAGAGAATCAGCGAGCCATTCCGATCTTTAGAGAAGACGGCATCACAGATCGTTAGCCAATTTCTCGAGATCAGCAAAGCGTGAAAAAACGAGTTACCCTATTTGAAGATCTCGAGTGAAATATTGAGCCGAAAAATTTCGATCGGTGGTTTCTCAAAGCGACACCGACTAAAAAGAGAGTGACGAGAAATTTTGAGATGATGAGTTTCACAAAGCAGCACCGACCACCGAAAAAAGAGTACTGACTGAGTGCCACGGTAGATTCAAATAGTGACAGGGATGTAGGAAAGTGTGATGTAGCCTTAGACAGTTTCCGTAACTTATGAGCTCAATGGTGACAATATCAGTGTGGTTACAGCACAGAACGAGGAAGAATCATGAGAAACGACGTATTCAATCCAATTAGCTGCCACTCGTATTGAGTAGGCGGACAATTGGGAACCGCAACAAAGACAACATTGGCACTGATTGCCTTCCCATCGAACGAGAGAAACCGAAAGGACCACGCGAGAGGGCCTGAGGGTGCGAGGAACGATAAAAAGAGGAAGAAATAGTGAAGTGAGACGAGAGTTGGGGATGGCAGTAAGCAATGGGAAGAGTTCACTAGCCATAGCGGCAAGAGTAAAAGACAGTGATCACGGACATTCCCTCAAGGCTGGCACTTTACAGTGGAGAAATGGTCGAGAGTACGCATCACTCTCGCCATTTCACCTACTGTCTAACGAGTAAGCGAGAACAGACAATGGAACTGTGCAACAACTGCTCTCTCTGGAGGTCGCTGGCCTTTCAGCGACGCTTTTTTGACTGCATTTTCGAAATGACGTTGGTGATTTGAGTGAGGGTGGACTCGCAAGGAAAAAGCTGCCTCCTTTAGGAATGGTTAGCGCGCAAAGCCAGCGAGACCGAGCCAATCTCGATCCATTCTTGAGTCGTAACACCTATTATGATACGAGGAGGAGGGAATGGAAGTGTTACGGCGAGTGAAAAGACCAGCGGGAGAAACGATCGCTTTTTGCCCAATATCTCCTACCTATCAAGGAATGATCGAAGGCAATGGCTGGAAAAGGAAGAGAAGGAAAAGAGAGAGAGGGGATAGAAGGGGAAAGTTTGGCATGGAAAGTGCGACAAAATGGTTGTTTCGTGTCCACGGATCATTAATCCCTCCAGGGACTGAGAAGAGATTGAGGAAGGGAGCCGATTGAGTCGATCTATCTACTCGTTTCGGCCGCCACTTTGTTCGAACCCTTGCCAATGGACTGAGACTAAACTACCGTACCCGAGAGACGTGTGGTTTGCATTGCAATCAAATCGTTCACAGAATAACTTCCTCGTTATGTATTATGGTATTATGTGTGAGGGGGATTATCAGAGGGTGAGTCAATCGACGACCTCGCGGAGAGTATTAGACAGGACTCCCGCCGAGAGTTCAATCTAAGAAGGGGAAGGGAGGAGATCAAGAGTGGAATTGGCGGGGTTCAACCCTTAGGAAAGCAGGCAAAAGCCGCGCGAAAAAGCTCAATTGAGCGATTCTTCGATGCCAATTCACTGGAATAAAAGACACACAGGGCACAAAGTAGCGAGAAGAAGAGAAGGGAAAGGGGAAAGGTTAGATGGGGGCCAAACCTGACTGATTGTACGATTGTGTTTGACTCGCTCTGTCTACTAAATTGTTTAGAAGGGCAGTGGAACAAAAGACGATGAAAATAGGAGTGATTAGAACAGTAATCTACTCTGAAATATGATGTGAGGATGAAAATGGACCTATCAAGAAGTGAAAGGTTACGGAAACGACATAATGAATGACCATGCATAGCTCAGTTTGACTTTCTCTGTGGAACGAAAGCTCTTGAACGGATGGAACAACGGGTCATTTAAAAGAGAGGGAAAGTGGGAGGAAAATGAGAGGAATGAAGTGAGATCCATGCCGAAAACCCGTGCCCATCCCATTCATTTGGGAACCAATCAGCTCTAATTTGCAAGGAATTTGCAGACAATCCAGGAAGTATTCATTCAATATAAAATCGGTACACATTATTAGATCACAAATTCCTTCGAATCTAGATTCGTTCAGAAGACTACGATCAGAGCGGATCACGGAATATAAAAATACTGCAGCAAGGCAATAGGGTGTTATCGATGAAATAAGGACTTCTGGAATAGATACTGCAGCATTCGCTGACAGTATTCTGCATTGATTATGAGTGTGCTGAAGAGAGAGAGAGAGAAAGTGTCACTATCCCCTCTCATCGGCCCTATCGCCGCGCCTTTTTGCAATTATTAGAGGGGAACGTGTTTAGCCTCTCTCTCCGACCGTGGACAATAGGAATTAGAGGAGGGAAGAGGGCGTTCAAATCCCCTTCTCTCTTCCTTCCTCAAATCACCGCCTATCATCGATAGCCCCCGCACACATTACACAGTCAGGAAGACCTTGGAGGAAAGTGTGAACGGGGAGAGAGACGGGCAAAACAACCGCGCAGTGATGGGCAAGGGAGAAGCGTAATCTGTGAGAATGCTATCGATTGTGAAGACGATTGAGAGAATATTTAGGACTGAATAGAAACAAAGTGAAAGCGATCCCACTCAGGCGAAGGATACTGGTTTTCCGAGTGCGAGTTGACTTAGACTGAGCGAGCGAACGGAAGAGAGAAAGAGAGAGGAGATCAAGCACTCCCGTCTGAGGTCAAGTGAAGGATGGGAGTAGAATGGATGGAATTACTTTGAACGAGGAACTGATCTCGTACGATTTTGAATTTCGTTCACATAAAACACCTAAAGATTATCTAGAGTTGGAGCTAGAGTTTGCCAGCCTATGATGAAATGGCATAGCGAAACAGTGAAGCAGTAAGATAGGAGGTGCCCTCAGGCCGCATTCCCTCCTATCATCCCTTTCCCCTCTGCCACTGTCCTCTTACTCTCCATGGACGAGCGAGCACTGTGAATGGAGGAGTCGAGTCAGAGGAGGGAAGAAGATAGGAAGGGATAAGAGAAGAGGAAGTCCGGTAAGAGGATGAGAAGTGGTCGGTGAGCTAGACCGAAGAACGATTCAATGATGATGTCATCAGTTTCAAGGTTCTGAACTGTGAAACCATAACAAGGTAGTGGAAAAGTGGGGATTATCGCCAAGACCATTCTCGATACTTATGCAGATGCATGGTCCGAGTAACTGGTATGCCTTCTCTGTCTGGTAACTGCCATAAACCGCTCTCGATATCCCCTTTACTTTGCATAACAATACGCGTGGGAGTTCAATGCCAATTCTCGATAAGGGCTACCGTGCCCAATACAATCAGAGAAGTGCGCGTGACAGAAAGCAACAGAGAGAAATTGGAAGAGAGGCCATTCGTTCCGAGTGATTAACCCCCTCGAGGCTACTGTGTGGGCGAATTCGAAATTCATTTTTACTGTGATGAGTCATCATGTCTTTCGGATTCTGTGAAATTTGAAAAATGATATACAAGAAGGTATGTTTATTCAAGTGCCACAACATACTCAGAGCTTAGTTTCATGCATATACTTAGTGATTTTAGACTGTCGGCGAGGTTTCCTTCCCAAGAATGCATCTAATAGCTGAACTTTAGATTTAATTATATCGCCCGAATTGAAGTTAAATCGCAACGTACGCCGGGGAAAAAGTACAATTGCAGCAAGGGTAAGAGAAATTGAATCGGGTGCGAAATTGCAGTGATGAAGAATAGTCTATGAAATAATAATTCATTTTAAGCCCAAAATTACTGAATATATACCTCCAAAAGCTTATGTCCAATCCGGTGTTGATTAATCGATTTCCAATTGCGAGTGCTGAATGCAGAAGGCCCACTTAAACCTTTTGTGCAATTATGCATTGATATTTTGCTTCATTACATCCTTCCGCAATCAGCCCATATCTGGTTACAGCGCTAGTATAGTTCTGCTCTCTTTTTCTCGATCTTCGCAGTGGCTTAATAATACAACTGATTGATTATCAAACAGCAATACTCACAACGTGAGCCATTGCGCGGATACGATGTATGATAAGCATATAGAGTATCCAAGAAATTACGGTAGACAAATTTCCTAAGGTATCCTGCATCATCATTATTTTTGTTATTACGAATCATAATTAATTCTATAGACCGTGATCATGTATAGAATATCTGCCTCAGTGTTCACAATGTACAGTGCATACAGAATCCACGGAATTATCCACGCTATATAGTATGACACGCGCAATCGGACTTTTAGTTTATGCTGAGGGAACAATTTAAAAAAAAGATTAATGAGAATACAAACTTACAGAGAACTTTGTCAAAGGAGAAGTTACCATCAAGTATCGGCTTAATGCGAGCAGAAAATTCATAAAGGTAATAGAGATCAATTGAATATCACCCTGTGAGACGGTCTTGCAATATGTAAAAATATTGAAAAATCAATTTACCAGTTTATCGATAAGCCTCATCGAATTGGAATAGCGAATTATCTTTAATAACATATATCAAAAGTTGGAATTAGGCATAGTAGCAGCTCATCACTCACAGTCCAATTGCCGAAAAATATGTGGGAAATATAAAAAGCCAAATCAAACGCGATAGATGCAATCATGACACCATCTGTATTATGAATATTTATCTAGTAGGATAATATTCATCGCCGTACTCATGTGTATTAGATAGAGTTCAATTAGTCCCCCTATTTTAATCCCGTGTTTCCTTAAAATTAATACTTGAATGACCCTGAAAGTTTCATTTAAAAAAATACGAAAGAAAGCAAACCTCGCATTGTATAGCAACATCGCTATATGAATAAAATACGCATAATACATTAATTTATGACGAATATATCTATAGTTAATACAAATTCCCAACAACAACTCTGAATAATCGTTGAATAATCGGTATCGGCAGCTCATGGGCGATCGACTACTTCCACTAATGTAAACTCACTACGTCTATGCGTCGGTTGAGCTGACGGAACGAGCAGTTTAGACAGCCTATCACGACGGTACATTCGTCGCAATGATTCAATCTATCGGGTTGGTCCATAAGTTTTGCACGATTTGATCACTTTGATATTCTGATCCCAAAGTCCATCAGTATTCAAGTAACTAAAGCCTACTAATGTACGCCTATTGAGGCCTTGGGCACCCTCTTTAGCGCACGCTCCCATTCCTCTGGTTGATCATTTCTACGGGTTTAGTAGGGCTCGAAAGTGGAAGAGCCACAGCCTAGGTCGCTCAGTTTATAGCATCAGCGTTCCGCCGAACAGCAAGGTAAGTCCAAAACGTTGCTGTAGGCGTGAAGTACGTTGACATGGGATGCTATACTAGGTAGTGTCTCAGGATGGCATTTACATTTTCTCCAGAGGCGTGCGTCTAACCGAAATCTTCACTCAAATCAGTGTGCTAGAATTTAGTTTGTGGCCCTGCGTATTCGTTTTAAAAGATCTACAGAGCACAATTGCATAGCATTGAATAGCTGCTGCCTCAACAATGCTAACATAATAATTATACGAGGATCAGGCTCTAATCTTTCTGACATCCAGAATTTTAAAGTCAGCTATCTCGATCCTATCATCGAAATTCATACTTTTTGGGCCATTAATTTTCTTCCAGAACTCCAACGGTCAAACTATTGTGGTCATCTGACACTCTAACCCTTACGCTATCCCTGAAAAAATTGGGATAATATGGATATCACTGGCTTAATGAAAACACACAGCTTGAAAAAGTACTTCATTTTGCGCATATTTTTCGTTTTCTCTTTATAAATTATTTTCACGAATTCTGTGAAAGCGTAAATTGATTCAAACATGCATGGATAGAGCTCAAGTCTATTACTATACGGTGCCTTACGGACAATTCACGTAGATTCAAGGAGAGAGAATTATATCACAATCAAAATCGTGCAAAACTTATGGACCAACCTAATAAGTTTTGATTGAGGTTCGATATTACGCATAAATGTGATCTAATCAAGTTAAATTTTTTGAAGTTAACTTTTACAAAATGCAATGCAATATTCCAGAATAACAAAATCTTTTTTCCTTAAATATTGTGATCCTTTGTTAACTGTGGTCTAGAATTGTTCCAGCAGTGTTCTCTGTGTAACCTCTCTCTCTCTCTTATCAACTCGCGACTCTCTAGCACACTCCACTCTTGATCTCTCTGAGTTTCGAAGATCACTCCAACTAATCTCGCTTCTTTTCGAAAATAGAAAACGTTTTCGTTTTACATGATGAAGACTTTTGTTTTATTCTTGCTACTAATTCCTATCTCATCCTCTCTCAAATTCCTCTGTTACTCTCCTCGTGCTTGGAGTAGCCACTCGAATTTCCTCGGGAAACTGGCTGATTCACTGATCGCGGCCGGCCATGAAGTGGTGAGTAAGACCACTACTTGAATTATTTTATACCAGTGTATTCTCTACTAAATCAGTGCGACAAATAGTATCTAGATCTGTCCAACTATCCTCGCTCTCAGGTAATTCTCTCTCCAACCTTCGAACCATCAGTGCGAGAGGGATCGGAACTGGCGAGAGTGATACAGGTACAATTTTGCACGCACAAACTAACGTTGACCCCTAACAGAGCTTGATATGATTGTATTGGACTCTTGATACTGTTTCAGATTCCCAGAACGGAGACATATTTCGAGCCGGAAACAAATATCAGAGAAAACATCTCGGATTGGGTAGTAGATCACACTTGGCAAGTCATCGATGTGAGTTTAACGTTTCAATTTTGATCTATAGTTTAATAATTACAGAGCTGGACGACGCGAGCGCCGTTGTGGGTAGCGCAGTGTCATGGTAAGGCATGATTTGATTAGATCTGATAAAGAAAGACCATCATTCAGACACCGTTGAACACCCGGGTCTTCTTCAACAGTTACGTGAGGAGAAGTTCGATGCGGCATTCGCTGAGTGTATTGACTGGTGCAGTGCAGGTTCGTTTGTTTCAATTCTGAAGAAAAGATGAATCAGTTCAGGAATCTTTCACCTCGCGGGTATCGAGAGATTCGCAATCACGGAATCATTTGCGCAGAAGGATGGGCAGTACCCAATCTCGCATATGGAACCGGCAATCTCCTACGTTCCGAGTAAGAAGAATACTGAGCTTCCTTATTGTGATGGACAATCACCGCATCTTCAGCGATAATGGGCGGTCACTTCGGTGAAGACATGACTTTCGCTCAGCGAGCTTTCAATCTCTTCAACTACTTTGTCTACAAGAGATTCGTTTACCACGCCGTTGATGGCTATCAGGACATGTTTGAGAAGTTGTATCCAGGATTTCCGAACATTGTGGTATACCAATCAGCATGCAGAAAATTGTGAGAAAAAACCATATCACATAGGATCTCATGGCTCGAAACTCGCTCTACTTCATGAACTACGAGCCTCTGCTTGACTTTCCTCGTCCATCATCAGCAAGAGTGATCGACATTGGAGGAGTAGCAGTGTCCAGTGGGCATAAAGCGTTGAACCAGACCTGGTTCTCAATCATGAATCTCCGTCCTCGCACCGTTCTCATGTCGTTCTGCACTGTTGCTGAGGCTCACACGATGCCCGAGGCGTTCAAAGAGTCGATCAGAGAGGCAGTGAGAGCATTCCCCGATGTGACCTTCATCTGGAAGTATGAGGTATGCACTTTTCCCTCTCGCTGTTCAGATTACGAAACTCCAGAAACCATCCCACAACGTCTCTCGCGGGATTCCCAATCTGATCGAGACGACGTGGGTGCCGCAGAATGATATGCTGCGTGAGTCAGGAATGACCAATGATATTTGAACTTGGTGCATATTCAGACGACCCTCGTCTCTCCCTGTTTATCACTCATTGCGGACAGGGGAGTACCACCGAGGCAAATTATGCGGGTGAGTTCATCAGCACGTTTACACGGATGATTACTGTTGATTTTTCACTCGAACTAGAGAATTTTCAATATAATGCGTATTAAACAACCCACAATTTCGACACAACAGTGAGGGGATGCTTTGAATGGAGAGTAGGAGTTCTCTATCACATCCCCACTCAGGAGTTCCTCTAGTCGTGGTTCCCGTCCTTCTCGATCAAGTTCGCAATGCGTATGCGATGAAGAGAGCAGGACTGGGAGTTGTAGTGGAGAAGTCACTGTTGGCCACTCCCGGACCGTTCACTGAGGCTATCAGAGAAGTGCTGGAGAATCCGAGGTACACGATTGTCTCTAAACTAGCAAAGTCATCGATGCTTGCAGCTTCAAGAACCGAGCCGTTGCTACAGCTAAGATGCTACGCGAGAAGCCTTTCACTGGCAGGGAGGTGCAAGATCATTTTACATTTCTGATTACGATTAAACATTTATCGCAGTTGTTCGTCCGCAATATGGAATTTCTTGCTGTCCACGGTCCCTTGAGAATGCTCGATCATCACGGACGGAAGCTGAACTTCATCCAGTATTATCTCATTGATATTGTCGGAACTGCTGTTCTCACAGTCGTAATCGCTCTCGGACTCATCGTTTTAATTATTCACAAGATGATCAAGATTATCCGAGGAACTAAAATCCACAAGAACAAGAAGGAGTAATCAGTGAGTGTTTTCACATTAGTTTGTTCATTATTTTCATCTATAATTCAAGGTTCATTGCATTTTTATGTGTGGAACAATTCATAATATTGCTAACATCAATTACACTTCTTGGCAGAGAACATAGATATGAAAGCAGCGATACCATCGGGTTCACGAGTGTCAAGTGCCAGTTGTTGAATATTTTCACTCGCGTCCATTTATCTCATTCTATTCATTACGTGTATCTGTTACTGTGTTCTTCTCCATTGAAATGATTCCTCCAAACTTGCTTGCTAAAGTAGTCAAGTATTTAGATTGCGACGAACTGTTGGCAATGAGATGTGTAAGGTGCACGCCTTCACCATTGAATCTAATTGTTATGATCAGGTCTCCAAATCAATCAATGAGATAGTCGACAATCAAATTCTTGATAGAAGGCCAACTATTATTTCATTCCAGAGTCTTAGCCTATTTTCGGTATGATTCGCTCATGTTAATGAAAAAACTGTGCCATTAATAACCGATAGATTTTGGCTACTTATGCTGTTTATTCAGAACCCTCCGGATGCCCCACTATTCTTAAATTTTTCGCTTCAACTTGATACTCCAGTTTCTACGAAAGCGTTTCTGATGATTGCAATTAAAAGTTTGAAATGTGATGGAATCAAGTTTGCTGGAGCGTACAGTGAATAGAAAACATTGTAGTGACTTTACTACTAACTCAAATATTTCAGGAAACGTTATTTCCTGCAATAATTTCATTTATTATTATTTGATGCTTCTCGAAAGCTTGAGACCGTATTTAAATGAGATCTATGTTGACAAACTTGAACTGACATCCAAATATCCTGCCGTAATTACTGCAATTGTGCAGTTTCTCGAGGATTCATCAGTGGGAAGTGTCCAATTTTTTCACCTTTTGAATTATGCAAGGCAAGGGTCTTATTTGTTTGGAAACTTTAGAATTTGAAATCGTATTTTCGCAGAGACGTCGTGTCAGATGTTATGAGTACAATCAACTCAAGATGCTTCCGATTAGAAACATACGATGAAGAATTGATCTGTAAGTGAATCTTCTTCTATCGTCAGCTTATCATTAAATATTTACAAAAATTTGAAGGCAATTTTCTAAAAGAAGTATCTACCGTTAATAATTGCATCAGTATATACAACAGAAAACGATTGTTATCCAGTGGTTACAAGAGACTTCTTAACACGAATCTCTTTACTTTGCTTGAAAAATGTTGCATCATAGATCTTAAAAATACTTTCGTGATTTCGATGGCAGACGTGCAACGAATTCTTCGAGTTCGTTTACATCATTGTTTCATCCCAACGACTTCTCAACTTATAACAATAATTTAGGCAATCCTAAGAGCCGACAAATATATTCACTTTTCGGCAGCTATTCACGCAACCGAAAATCTGCATAAGCAATATGGGCCTGTAGTAGTTAAAATCAAAGATTACGGAGGATCGAAGATTGTTGAGATTAAGCATTTGGATTGTATTCCTCATAACCATCGTTATCGTTTACGATACTGAACGCCCATATCGGGTTTCTGGATAATTTTTCGTCTGATTTGAATTCAATAAACTATTTATCATCAAAATTGTAAAACGCACATCCTCAAAATTACCACACCTTTTCTTAGAGTTTGAAAAAAGCACTGACCCGTAGAACCCATTCAAAAGGTGTTCAAGCCAGCTTTTTTTTGATGTACTTCGCGCCAGCTCGCGCGTCTTCGTCTTTGAATTTCATTTAGAATGTCATTTATAGAAAATACAGGTATGCTTCCTCTTAGATTCCTTTCGAAGGTCGCTCATTATTTAGATTGCTCGGAACTTCTGCGAATGAGAGAGGTGAGTTTGCCTTTTTCAAGTTGTCACATTTCAGTATTTTTCTCAGGTTTCGATGTCTCTCAAGAGCATAGTTGATGCCGAAATTCTTAAACTTAAACCAACACGAACACACATTGACAACCTCTGTTTGACTCATGTTTGTTTGCAAATGGCGTTTTCGAATATTTACTGTTTTGAAATAGTTCTAACATGAGCAAAATCAAACAGGGACTGTAGTTCTCTTTTTTTGAATTTTGAATTTCAGCTCGGAAGCATGCCCGACCACAAACTGTGTTTTTGGATGGCTTTTCGTGCTTGTTCAGTTTCTGCAATGTCATATTTGATGATCGCATGTAAACGAGCAATGAGTGAGAGAGTAGAATTCAGAAGAGGTGCTATGAGTGAGACATTTGCGTTTGAACATGTTCAATGAAATCTTTTGAGCCAATTTGATATCCATAGACGATTTCACTATGGAAAAGCTGAGTTATCTGGCCGATCTAAAGCACTTCTTGAATGAAATCATTGTGGACGATTTTGAATTGACAGCGAAATATCCTGAGGTCCTCACAACTGCATCGCAATTTCTCAAAGGATCGATTATTCATAGCATTGGAATATACGACATAAAACGTACCACGAGGTATCATAATACCCTAATCAAAGAAGTCCTGATTATAATTATCAGTGATCTTGTACGGACTCTCATCAATTCAATAAACTCAAAGTGCATTCAGTTTTCACGCTTCGATCATGACTCCGCAATAGTCTGTAAGTAAAAAAATACCTAGTAATCATCCCGGAAAGACGGATGTACACTTAGCTATGCCACTGAAAGCGTGTGCATAGAACATTCTAGCATTAATGTGTTGAAATGATATTTAAATTTTAATTATGCACAGGTGATTTTCTGAAAGAAGCAGTCGATACTCATCAATGCGTTCAACTAACCACTAAGTCTTCCTCTGTTGATAGATGGAGGGAATCTCCCACTAGTTATTAACCTTTTGAACAAAAATTGCACGTATGTAGATACTGCAAATGGTTTGACAATCTCCTTATCTGAGGCAGAGCAAATTATTCAAGTAAGTTCTCGTATTTTAGTTTTTTATCAGTTTATTTTTTGCAAAATATAACTTTTCAGTATATTCAAACAATGGATAAGGTTGTTTACTTTGCTGCGTTGATAACTGGAGCGGAGAGCATCAACTGTCTCTATGGATCAATCAGAGTAAATATCACAAACGGGCTCTTGGAAATGTATCATATTGATTTGGAATCTTGTTTATACGACCATGTTCATTTGTGAAACATTCAATAATATTCAAGCATGATTATACGCCTCGTACGCAAATGTTTCGTTCTGTTATAATGAACCCATTTTTTGCCAAACCGATGTGCTTAATGCATACGTGTTCTTTAGACCAGTGAACTGCGGGTTGGGGTGCATTCATAATTGATAGCACCGTAATTGGCGTGGCTTTTCGCGTCCTCTGATGCCAACCACACAAGTCGCAAGTCATTATCCATTAACAAAAATACAGATAATGCTTTCTCCGAATGTTTTAAGAAAGACGCTAGCTTACTTGGAGCACAAAGAACTGCTCGAAATGAGAAAGGTGAAGGCAACAAGCTATTTTGATTCACTTTTTATTTTCAGGTTTCAAAATCAATCAAAGAAGAGGTAGACGATCAGATCTTTGAACAAAGACCATCTCAACTGCATTTGCTGAATTTTTGCCTCACTTGGGTATGTGCTTTCTCAGAAATCGTTTTATTTATTAAAGTCGAACGTATTTGCACAAGAAAGTTTGTAAAGGTAAAGAAAAAATACGACACTGCAGTTTAATAATATGGCCGAAGGAGTTTACTTTTTCCACGTTATTGTACATGGAACTCCTCTATCAGAAAAGGCGTTCTTACTAATTTAACGCCGGAGGAATAAACTTAGCCGAAGGACCAAACAAAAAATATAAAAGTAAAAAATGCTAAAATTAATTTTATTTTACCTAAATGCAAATACAAAAGAATTAAGGTTCTAATATTTATATTGAAAACTGCACCATTGATAAGTTGAAGTTTTTATCCCAACTAAAACCGCTTTTTGATGAAATAATAGTCGAGGGAGTCGAACTAAACGGAAAATATCCCGAAGTCATGAATACGGCATTGAATTTTCTTGCTGGAGCTACTACAAAACACGTACTAATCTATGATGTAACACAAGAAACGAGGTATCATGTCTTCATAATTTCCCATTGTTTTTAAAAAAATTATTTTCAGCGATATCACTGGAAAGTTTATCAAATCAGTAAAATCAGAATGTCTGAAAGTAGACAAACTTCCTGCAGAGCCAAGCATTACTTTTAAGTTTTTAGCTTTTTTTCATTTATTGGATTCAGTAAAATGCTCAGTAGTGGTGATTGACGATGCTTTTCGCTTTGAGTTGTTCTCGTAGTCGGTAGCGTCATTTTAAAATGTTTTCAGTCGAACTTTTGAGAGAAGCCGCGTCTAGAAACAAATGCATCAATTTCTCAAACGGGAGAGATCTAGTCTCTATCGAAGGGGAAAATGTTCTACAAACGCTTCTTGATATACTGAATTATGATTGTAATATTGCGAATCTGGCTTATTCCTTCTCAATCTCGATCGCGGATTCCGAGAGGATTATTCAGGTTATTTCATTTATTTTTCAATCAATTTTTAGAGTTGAACTGTAAGATAATATTCCTATTAAAAATTAGAGAAAACTTTTCAGCACATCACAACCTTGGAAAAAGACCTATATTTCTCTGCCTCAATCAAAGGAGCAAATAACATGGATCGGCAGTACGGAACGCTCCGAGTTACAATCAGCGATGGCTATTTGGATTCAAAGATCATCGACTTGAATTTCAATCCGGACTGGAACATGCACGACCATTTTTAACATTCACTGATGCATCTAAAACGAATCCTTATTTTCCCGTTGTTTTTTCATAATGATAATGAATAAGCCATGATGAAGGAGACAGAAAGGCATGTACATTCCGTAGAAAATGCATGCAAACATTGTAATCGATAATCGGCACCTCATGTGCATGTTCAGTTGGGGACGCAAGAAGAGAGCGAGAAATCGGAACAAACTATATTCGCCTGAAGAAAACCACTCCTTTACACAGTCCAAGTTCTCTCCTGCTGTAATCTTCCCTCCTCACAGAAAGAAGCAAGTTCCCCCATCCGATCGACCCCATAAACCACCCGGACTATCTCTGTGCAGTGAAGAAACTTAGCAATGAATTGGTTCTCAGAGAAAGTAATTTTTATCTATTTCTCAGCATAAAATAGCCTCGATCGAGCACAGCGTACATTGATCTTCTTCCTCTTTCTTTCTATCTCATTCACCTCACCTATCTGCCCTTTCCCTCCTCCCCCCCCTTGTCCCCTCTCATCCCCACAAATAGGTCAATGCTTCACTGTTTCAATCGAAAAAGTGGGGAGGAGGAGAGGGTTCAATAGGATAAAGAGTGATAGAACGAGATCACTCAAGACTGAAAAGAGGAGGAGGAGAAGCTAACCCGTTCTTCTTCTCTCGGAGCGACTAGCTCTCTTCATTCCGCACGCTCTTCTGTCTATCATAAAGAACAAGAGTCCATGTGAAATGGTTAGAGTTCGTCCATCATTCTTCGACCATCGAGTCAACTTGATGCGTACTGATCGCTTTGCACCACTTCTTCCATCCAAAAAGTGCCTCTAAAACCCATGATCCCTTATCGCGCCAATTTTTCTGCCATTTCTCCGTTATCCAACTCGATCAGCAACTGGGAACCGGTGCCTTTATCGGTTGTGTTTTGCCCCCTTTACGCTTTTTCTCAGGCGTTTTACCAAGTGCATCGCACTACTGCACAGTATAAAGGGCTGCTTCTGGTCATTTTCCAAATCCCTCTCGCTCCTCAGTCGGTGCTGTCCAAAGGAGGTGAAGGGCATGGAGATCTCCTCTTCCGATACGACCCTCCATCCCTCCATCCTCCTCTCATCCCTCCCTTCGATGCCCCCTCTGCTCTATCTCCATCTCATCGGACAAGACACGACCGGTCACGACCGTAGAATAGGAGGGATGAGGAAGTATGGAGATGGAGGAGAGGAGGATGGACTATCAAGATGACCCCGCATCCTCCGATATCTCTCTGCGAATCTCTGAGAGAGAGCCATTCTTCCGAGTAGCTGCGTCCTTGTGAGGTCTTTTCTGCTACCAGACACACTTACTTTCAGTTTTGTGCCCACAGTACTCCCTTATCTGGATATTTGTGCCACCGAGCCAATCCTCCCGGTCCTTCCTGCGATTATGACTCGTTCCCGTAACCGATTCGCACTGGCATTGCATTCTGTCCCTTCCTCCTCCATTCATCCTTCCCCTCCTCCTCTCTCTTTCAATGGGCACAGAAGAACACTCCTTTTCTCACTCCTACTACTTTTCTCGTCTGATCCGTCCCTCCTGCCTACTCTATAGTGGTCGGGCCGGTTTTTGCCCCTCGCGAGGGGAGGGAGGGGAGGGGACTGCCAGGACAGTGATCGGCCAAAATATTATGCAGGGCCATTATCTGCTTTGCTCAGCGCGGGATGTTTTACTTTCAGAGAAGTTCTGGAAGTGGGAGAAGACATGGTAGGTCAACACGATTAGTGTTTAAGATGGGTGTTTATCCAGGGGAATGGACGAGTGACATTGAGTCGTAGCAATTACTTCGAAAAGAGAGGAGCGGGAGGAAGATGGTCTGTGAAACAAGGATGCGCAGTCTATCATTACAAAACGCGCGGTTCTGCTCTGGTCTCGAATCCTTTTTCCTCTCTCCTCTCGCTCTCTCAATGTCATTCAACCACAAAAGGGCGACTCAATCGCACGCCATTTCGTCTAAACTTTCTCACGATTCCTCTCGCTATCACTTGGTTCAGTTCGCTTTCACTTCTACGATCATTTTCGCTCCTTTCCCGTTCTTCGTAAGCGATCTCCCTCCCACTATTCGTTCATCAGCTTTATCGCTCTGATATCTCTTGCGAAAGTTCTAGTGAACTGTAGAGAGAACTGGCAGTACTTCCTTCTTTTTGCTAGTTGTCGATTAGGAGCCAATGAGATCAAAGTTTCTTCCCCAAGGATAAGCTGACTCAGCCGCTTTCCCTCAAGGGAGGCACTCAATCCTATTAGTCACTTTCGATTCTTCGCAAGCTCTCAAAACCGCCAAGCCGTCCATGTAAAAGCCTTGTCCATCAGTCTACTTTTTGCCGCCATGCTCGAGTTCACTTTTTGTAGTCTCGTGTAGGCAACCAGCTTAGCGAGAAGGACTAGAGTGGCCCCTCTGACCGAACGAAAGAGACGATGGACTGATCGATTAAAGCTGTAATGCCGTTTGTACTTCCTTCCTTCTTTCGATCGATGGTCAGAACTGTGCCATTCAACTTCTTTTTACCCCTTTTTCCTCTTTACTATCCATCCATCACATTGCCCTTTGTCAGAGGTAGAGAGAGAGAAGATTCGCTGTTCGGGCCGATATACTTCTTCTTCTTCTCGTTCTCTTCTCTGCAATAGGGAGTTTCCTAACCGCAACATCTCACTCAGTTCACTCCCGTTTTGCCACACTCGTTCACTCGCTCAGTGAAATCAGCGAACAAATCGACCATTTGGGCACATCAATCGACTTTTCCTTCCAACTCTGTCCCTATTTTGTTGTTTCTCGCATTACTACTCTTCAGTACGAAACTCGTACACTAGTCCATGTTTTTCTGCGACTGACCTCTCATTACGTGTACAATTGCAAGTGATTGAACTACTTTGTCTGGCTAATTGCTAGCTAATTAACTCCCTCCTCTCCAACTCTACAAATCCCTTTCTTATCCCCTGAGGCGTTCTCTCTCCAGTGTCTCTATTGCCCTCAAGGTATTCTCTCCTCTTCTCTCGAATGGTCACCTATCGCTATCTGGGTCAATCGGGCTCTGTCTCTCTCTATCTATCCACCCCTATCTCCCCTCTTTACCTCTTCTCTCAATCTCTTCTATTCTCGAGATATCCAACACTTTCCCTATCGTTCCTCTCTCCTCACACATTCCTCCTCCGATTACGTGCATCTTCCTTCTCTCGAGACCGGAAAGGGCGAGGACCGGCGAATAGCCATCTCATCCCGGACACGGCTCATCGCATTTCGCGGTCGTCCCTTCCCGTCTGTCTCATTGATGACCCCCACGGCCATTAGCAGTAATGGATACACGGGTCACCGCCTCGAGGGTCTTACCTGAAATTCTCCTTCCTTCATTCTTCTAATTCCTCCTGAGATCCCCCTCCCTTCAGTCTGACCCAGTGCACTTCCCGATTTACTAGTCAAGTGATCGCCCGTTGATTATTTCCTTCGCTTTCTCTTCCGCGGGTCACTAGATCGAGTGTACTTCTTCATTCACTATTGCGCGTGTTCTTACTTCAATCTTTCCCCAATTGATCTCTTGCAGTAGAGAAGCCATCGAATCTTCGAGTTCCCTCGAAGACCCAACAAATTCTCTCAGCAGCCATGATCACGAGGCGAAAAGCGACGGAGGAGGCGATGAATTCCAGCCCGATTGAGGAGGTCGACGAGAGTGAGATCAAGAGGACGAAGTGAGATCAATTTCCCTTCTGATTTTTAAATCGACGAAGTTGCCACGAATAAGTGATTCCGAACTAACACTCAGACAAATAAAAAACAGTTGAAACGGACTCGTTTATTTCATGAGTCGCGTGTTGCAGATCCTACCCGAAGCGGCAGTCAACCTCCGTTTGCTTCTCGACCACTCGCAAAGTCGCCTACGCAGCATTCTATCTGTTCTGGTGAGTTGTTGTCCTTTCTCAATCATTTCTCTGAAAGAAAAGATGACGAGCTCAGCTCTTGCGATCATCACATTTTATCTGTTGCATTTTCTCTAGAGTTGTATTGTGATCACCTCTGTTACTTAAATAATACGTTTTGCAGGTTCGTCTTCGGTCTTCTCGTCTTGAGGAAGACTCAGAATGCCATCGCCGCCGTTCGATACGTGAAGAGACACGGAGACAGCGTATCGCAGTCTCTCATTGAGAATTCTCCCGATTTCAAGGTTGGTTTATTCGTTTTTTTCCTTCTGAAGGCATTATCAGTGTGAAACTCGTTTTTCCTACACAAAAAGTATACAAGAAGGATTTCGTAGCTCTCGCGCAATAGTCAATCTCTCCTCTCGCTCGATCAATTCTCCCATTGAGTGCAGTAGTTCCGGAACACGCATCAGTGAAAGTGCGTCTAGAGAGGGAAAGAGGAGGCGAGTCTCTCGTTTAGACCATGGCGAGGATTATCCATGCAGGGATGCATCACAATAGGGGATGTTACGTGGGAGGAACAGGCCCATGGGCAGGCTGGTTCGGAGTGGACAGTAGTGAAAGCAACTGACAACTTAACAGGAAAATGGGGAAAAAATGAATCAATACACAATTGCAGGAGCTTCTCTACACTCTCGATACTGAGTTCACCAAGCCACCCGCGTTCTTGCTGCTCAATCAGGTAATTGTTTGCTTCTTGCATTCATTAGTTCGAAAAATGACCTCAGTTTGATGCAAAATCTCTTCCAGTACGCCCTCAACATGACCTATAACTTCCTGTGCAACACTGCTCAGTTGGAGGGAGTTCATGAGCGGTTCGTTCCTTGGTCTTTAATCTCTGATCTATCGAGTCTGATCTCCGATATCTTCCAGTCTCGTCTTCGTCACTCTGGACTCGGTCGCTCGTGATGAGCTTCGTGCGAAATGGCCTCAGATCAGGCAACTCCACTGGCCGACCCCGTCCCTCTACGTGAGTTTCACTCTGCATTCAAGTACTAGACTACAAAATAAACAATGATAGCCATTTGGGATGTTTCTTCTACAAATAAATACTAATACTCGCTGCGAATTCCTGAGAAAACAAGCGTTTGATCGCATCTCTTGTACGGTCAGATCGTATCTTGCAAATCCAGATTTTCGTTGACGAGAGCTGCGATACAATAACAACATTATTCTGCAGGATAGGAAAATTCCTAGGGAAGAATACGGATCTTCTTCTATTCACACAATCCACATGATTATAAATCAAGACAAAAAAGTCTATAGAGTATCAAGACAATAATCAATTGATTTTCAGAAGCCGTTCTCATTCGCCGAGGGACCCTACCAGACGATCTACCTCCTCAGGGCAAATCTGGCAGTTGCCCTGTTGAGGAAGGGAAAGAGTTTCTGGATGATGCAGCAGGATACTTTCTGGAGGTTAGCACTCTTTCTCCTTACACCTTGCTAAACTACATCCCTCTTCCGGCTGATTCAATACATAATTTTGAAACTGTTTTCGAAAATGATTTTATTGCAGGAAATCCCTCTTCGATCAGCACTTCGAGGACGACGAGAGCTTCGATGCTCTCTTCGATCAGATTGGAGTGGATGAGCATTCCCAGAGGGCGGAGTGGGTCAATGGTGAGTGGGAAAGGACAGAAAGGGCACACGCAATGCAAAAATGACCCGAACTGAAATAAATTGGGAAACTACAGAAACCGATACACTTCAGGCGCGAACTTCTTCATCCGCGCTTCGAACAAGACGCTCGAGTTCTTCGAGGGAGTCGCTGAGAAGCTCGGGCACTGGTCAGTGATCTTTGATCTTTGATGTTGGGTTGAACCTGATCTTTGATCTTCCAGGTACACACCCGACATGGGCATTATGATCCATCAGTGCCACACGTGGGGAACCGTCCGATGCGCGTACATGCCGCACAAGTGAGTCTATTTCATATACTTTCTCCTCGCCAACATTTGGTTCAATTTCGAAAATGAATTAATATTCAGACTCGCCCATTCATGGGAGTGGATGTACACCTCACAGCGGGACGCACCTCTGATCATGCAGGTGAGATATTTTTTTGTCAGAAGTTTGACGTTACCAATACATTGAACATTGAGTTACAAATGTGTCTCACGTGCTTAATAAGTTCTCGCCTTTCAATCTACTTCAATAATCCTCTGCTTTTCCATTCAGAAGAAAAAATCATTAATTTTCTCTCAGTTGGACTGCGAGACGGACGGCGGATCGAAGCTGATGCAACTGGGCAGATTCGGATTCCATTTCACGGAGAAGGACGGATCCTGCAACGCCACCAAGGTTAGTTCGAAGATCAAGCAGCGAGTGCAGGAGAGCAAAGATCAATCCTGAAATACAAATTACAGGTGCACATGGCAGCAGAGCGAATGGAGCAGGGCAACATCGAGGTCACCCGGGCACTTCCCAGCTGGGGAAGACTACAGTTCAAGGTAAGATACAAGCTTCTGATTTCGAACTGTCTTGATCTCTGCAAAATCTTGCTAGCGCTCAATGAATGACTGAAACCTAATCCTTGCAGGCCTACTGGTGGATCGTTGACTACATGCTGTGGACTCCCATCATCGGCCCTCTGATCAAGCCGTACCTCCCCATGGTCGGATACATCCTCATGATCACCATGTAAATCTCCAAGCGACCCCTCATTTTCAATTTTTGAACTTATTTTCTCGAGTCTCAACAATCCCTCATACACGCTCTAGTGTAGACATATACCATAGAATTTGAAGATTTAGCAACACAGAAAATGATGCAAAAATTGGAGATACGATAATATCGAAGAAAGCAGCCTTCCGCGGGTCCAATGAGCATTACGGTAGATTATCCAAGCATACATTTCTCCTCTCTCGCCTTTATCAGTAGTTGCCTACGGTCTCTTCTGCATTCCCTTCCTTGCTCAGAGATGATGTGCTCTAATATTGTTCTCTCTCGATCACACATTCCATTCTATTCGCAACTGCAGTCTTTCCCCGATCGTTGTTGATAATTGATAAACGTTCCAACCGTATCTCTCTTCTCTCCATCTCAAGACCACTCACGCTTACAGAATTTTCTTTATTGTCCAACCTGGATTGGGATATTTTTCTTGTAACGATCAGGTGTGATAAAACGCTATCAGATTAGGGTAGAAGAGGGTGATATAATACTGAGAGAGAAGAGAGAGACTAGGAGGGAAAATGCGTGGGGAGCTGACTACGAGAGGGAGTGTAACACGACTGGCTCGACTCTTCTCTTCTCTCCTTCGAATCCCTCCTCTTCTCAAGCAGAATTCTCTCCCATTGAGATGTTACAGCAGGCAGAAAGGAGAGAAGACTCAAGAGAAGAAGGGGAAGAAAACGAGGAGAGAAGGAAGAGAGAGAGAGAGAGAGAGAGAGAGATTACTACACTAGGGCCAATCGGGGACGAATGGAAGAAGACAGCCAACTGCATCCAATCACGGCCCTTTACTGTCCACTAATACACGAAAGTAAAGAGTAAATGTATGAACATGGAAGAAAACAAGGAAGACAAGAGTGAAGGATAAAGCAAAGATCGGCATGTTTCAAATGGTGGATGGGAAACACGGGTTGTTGATAGGATAAGGGGGAGTATTCTACACGAGAGCATGGGGTCTAGAGGTACACAATACAGTAGCGGGGATCGAGTGGGGGAAGGGGGCGGGGCTAGACAGTCTAGTCGAAGCGGGATCTCGACGAGGATCGCATGACGGCGGCAGACTGGGAGGTCTGGAGACCACCGGCAGGGGCCACCGAGGCAGAGGCGCGGGACTTGGAGCGCATCTTCGAGAGAGAGTTCTCCGCCTGGTCGGCGCGCTCCTGCAATGAGGGCCGGGGATTAGCAAGTTCGGAGCCGTAACTCAGGACCGGAGAATAGTCAACCACAAACCTCGGCGTCGTCGAGCTGGTGCTGGATCTGGCGGTACTTCTGGAGGTTGAGGTTGGCGACCTCCTCTGCCTCCTCGATCTGTCTCTTCTGCGTCTTCAGCTTGTTCTGCAGCTTCTCGATCAGGTCGTTCAGCCTCTCGAAGTTCTTCTTGTCCTCGTCAACCTGAACAGATTATCGATTAGATACCGTACCCTCGTGTCAGTTGGCGATCCTTCCACTGAACGCTACCGTACCTGGAACTGCAGCTCGCGGGCGCGTCTGTCGGCCTTGGCGAGGTTCTTGTTGGCATCCTGCAAGGAGATCAATCAGTTATCGATCACTACCGTACCCTAGTCAGTTCTCGATAACGGATACCGTACCTGGAATCGCCTCTGCTCTCCGTCGAGCTCACCCTCGAGCTCGCGCACGCGCTGCTCAAGCTTGGCGATGACCTGCAATAAAGCGTTCCATCAGTGCTCAAGGATTACTGCAGGTTGCGGTAGCCCGGTAGGTCACTCACCTTCTTGCCTCCCTTGAGAGCGGCCTGCTCGGCCTCGTCGAGGCGGACCTGCATCTCCTTCATCTGCTGCTCGAGTCCCTTGCGTAGACGGTCGTTGTGCTGAGAGTGCTCCTGCAAAGAGTGTGTTGTCGTGTGTGTGGTGTGATTTACTAGTCGTCGCTAGTCGAAAAAGCGACTGCGAAGGAGGACGAACCTGTTCCTGTCTGAGCTCCTCGGCGAGTCTGGTGGCATCGGCAATCGCCTTCTTCGAGCGCTCCTCAGCGGCCTGCAAGTGGTGCGGTCAGTGGTGTTCTCGATTTCGACGTTTCCGAATCGTCGCCAGTCACAACTTACCTTGTACTCGTTGAGGGTTTCGTCGAGGTCGGCGTGCATGGCCTGGATCTCTCCCTCGAGCTTTCTCTTCGCTCCTCCGAGAGAAGAATTCTGGGCCGACAGCTCGTTAACCTGTAAATGGTGGTGTGGTGTGGTGTGTGGAGCAATTTCGTAATCGTCGCTAATCCAAAAATCAACAGCTTACCTGGTCGCGCATGTCAGCGGCCTCGTACTCAGCCTGCTTGCGAGCGCGCTCAGCAGCCTCGTTGGCAACAAGGAGCTCCTCCTGCAATGGTGGTGTGGTAAGGTGGTGCGATTTACCAATCGTCGCTAGTCAAAAAAGCGACAGGCGTACCTTCTCGGACTGGAGAATGGTGGCGCGCTTCTCGGCGGAGAAGAACTGCTCTCTGACGTCGTCGCGGTTACGCTGCTCCTCCTCAACCTGCATCTGCAGCTCGCGGATCTGCTCCTGGTATCTGCAACGAGGGGAGGGATCAGTGATATCAGCGATTGGAAAGGTCGTGGAGAAGATTTTGGGGTTTGTAGCCAAATTGATGTACTGCACATTGAAAGCTATGCGATTTTTCAAGGATGAACGACCGCTGAAGCATATTGAGACGGTGAGGAATGGAAGGGGAACAGAATGAGTCACTCACCTCTTGAGGTTCTTCTGGGCGTCGGCGTTGGCCTTGTTGGCGTGGTCCAGAGCGATCTCGAGCTCGTTGATGTCTCCCTCGAGCTTCTTCTTGACACGGAGAAGTTCGGCCTTGCCCTTGGCCTCGGTCTCGAGCGACGCCTGACCATTATCGATTGATTGGGTCCCGTCTCGATTCGATTGTCGATCGATACCGTACCTGCATGCTGTCCATGGCGCGCTGGTGGTTCTTTCTGGTGTTCTCGAACTCTTCTTCCTTCTCCTGGATTCTCTTCTCGATCTCAGAGCGAATCTGGGACACCTCGACCTGGGCGCGAAGCACCTGGAAAGGAAAAAGATCAGTTCGCGGTTCGACGATCAGACTACCGTACCTTGGACTCCTCAGCCTCAAGGGCGGCCTCGGCCTCATCGAGAGCGTGCTGCAGCTCCTCCTTCTCGATCTCGAGACGGCGGATGATCTTCTGCATCTCGTGCACGGAGCTGCAGGAATTATCGATTAGTTACGGTAGTCCAGTTTGCGATTGATCAGAGCTATCGATTGGATACGGTACTTACCGTCCTCCCTCTCCGAGCTGGTCGGTGAGGTCCTTGATCTCCTGGGCGAGCGACTTGTTCTCTCTTCTGAGTCCCTCGACGACTTCTCCGAGCTCTTCCTGGGCGTTCTTAGCCTTGAAGAGTTCAGTAGAGACGTTGCGGGCGTCGCGCTGAGCGCCGTCGAGCTCGGCCGCGAGGTCGTCGACCTGAAGAGGAGGAGAAATTGTTAGAGGTAGTCCGGCCAGTTATTGTTAGGTTTCACAGTTGACACACAACGAGTGTGGAGCCAATTCCCTGATTCGTCCCTCGTTGGGTTTTCACAAGAAGAGATCAAATATGCTTATCAACGTACCTTCTTGCGCCACTCGTTGATGGTCTGGTCGAAGCCCTTCTGCTTCTTCTCCAGAGACGAGGCGTACGCGTTCGCACGCTCAACGTCGACCTGCAAAGATGTCAGTTGGTGATTGATCATTCGGACTACCGTAATCAATAAGATCACTTTTCGATCAGCTACCGTACCTGGGCGTCATCGAGATCTCCGGCGAGTCTGGACTTGGTCTTGTCGATGGAGGCGATCTTCGAGTTGGCGGCATCGAGAGCCTCGGTGAGCTCGTTGATCTTCTGAGCCTGGCGGCGCTTAGCCTCCTCGAGCTCGTCGGCCTGCAAGAAATGACTGAGTTTGTGTGCTATGCTTCACGTTTGATTGATCAGGAGAGCTGAGAGGCTGGGTTTGATGCAATGTCGATGAACAGTTCAAATGCATACCTTGATGAGACCCTCTCCCTCGAACTTGGCCTTCCATCCCTGGATCTCGGCGTTGGCCTTGGAGAGCTGACGAAGGATCTCGTTCTTGCCCTCGATCTCCTCCTCCAGAGACTCTCTCAGCTGCTCAGCCTCATGCTGGTAGTTCTTAGCCTGAGCGGCGAGGGTCTGACGCTCGCGAGCCTCCTCGTCGACCGAGCGACGGGCCTGTAGAGAAAGCGATTAGGATCTGGATTCCGGGAAATAGGATCCGGCTCTGGATTCGGATCTTACCTCCTCAAGCTGCGAGGTGAGCTGGGACTTGAGGCGCTGGAGCTGAGACAGCTGCGACTCGGCGTCCTCGAGCTGGCGGCCGAGGTCTCCGTTCTCGTTGTGGAGACGGCCCTGGAATTAGATTGCTGAACTCCGGTCCTGCAATTCCCGGTCGTACCTTGAGGGAGGTGAAGTCCTGGAGTTGTCTGGACTGTTCGTCGCACTTGGTCTGGATCTCGGAGAGCTGGAGCTCGAACTGCTTAGCGAGCTTCTCGTTGTTCAGCTTGGCGGAAGTCTCGGCGTCGAGCTGAGCAGCGAGGTCCTCAGCCTCACGCTGGATCTGCGCCTTGTCCTTCTCGGCCTGGAATTAGCGGATGAGCATTTGACGGTTCCGGATCCCGGCTCCGAGACTCCCGGTCCTCACCTTGGCCTTCTGCTTCTGGACCTGGTCGAGCTGGTCGGTGAGCTCGGCGACGGCGTCGGTGTGCTTCTTGCGAAGACCTGCGATTGTTGGTTGTAATCCGGTTCGGGCATTTCCCGGTCCCGATTCCCGGTTCTCACCTCCGAGCTGGTTCTCGTGGTTGAGGTTGGCCTCCTCGAGGTCGCGGCGGAGCTTGGCGAGCTCGGCCTCACGCTTCTTGTTGACCTCAACCTGAAGCGAGAACGATGAAAAGTCAGTCCTCAATAATCCTCTGGTTCCAGTAGGCTCAGGGATCGATACAGTACCTGGGCGGCGGTGGCGCCTCCCTGCTCGTCGAGTCTCTCGCCGAGCTCCTCGAGCTCGCGCTGGAGGTCGGACTTGGCGCGGTCGGCCTGCAATCGATTATCGATTAGTTCTGATTGACGCGGATTGAGTGTCTTACCTTGGCGCGGGACTGGCGCTCGTTCTCGAGTTCCTCCTCGAGCTCGGAGATGCGGGACTGACCCTCCTTGATCTGTCTCTGCAGCTTGGAAACGAGCGACTGCTCGTCCTCAAGGCGAGAAGAGACGGAGTGCATCTCGGATTCCTGCAATGATTTATTGATTGATCAGTCCTCGATACTCCTACTGTAGTGCAACCATACCTTCTTCTTGAGGTTGTTCTCGAGATCGTGTCTCTGTCTGGCTCCCTCATCGATGTTCTCCTGGGCGATCTTGAGCTCTCCCTCGACCTTCCTCTTCTGCTTGTCGAGGTCGGCGCGGGCGCGCTTCTCACGCTCCAGAGAGTCCTCGAGGTCGTCGAGCGTCTGCTCGAGCTTGGCCTTCACCTGCAAGGGAAGGGGGTTAGGGATGCTCTCAAGGCTTAAGTTTAGGGATAAGGATAGGCTTGAGCGTACCTTGTTGGTGTGGTTGCCCTTGTCCTCCTCGGACTGGAGATCCTCCATCAGCTTGCGGTTGATCTCCTCCTGGTGCTTCTTCTCCTTGTTCAGCTTGGCAATAGCCTCATCCTGCTGCTGCATCTCGTCCTGGAGGGATCTGAAAATGCATGTTTGAATTCGCGCCCAATGCTACCGCTTTTCAAAATCTCTACACAAAAGTGCTCGATTTTGTACAAATATTCAAAGACCCACCTGATCTGGTGGTCCTTGGACTGCTTCTCGGACTCGGCCTTGCGGAGGGACATCTCGAGGTCCTGGATCTGCTTCTTGAGGGACTCGACCTCGGCCTCGACCTTCTTCTTGGCGCGGGAGACGTCGGCGTTGCGGTCCTCCTGGTCGGCCAGACGGTCGTTCAGCTCCTGCAAGAGGGTCGGTAAGCTTAAGGCTTGAGGGTTGAGGTTAGGACTTAAGGTCAACGACTCACGGAGAGCTGCTTCTCGGCGTCGGCCTTGAGGGAGGTGAGCTTGTTCAGCTTCTCCTCGGTCTCGGAGAGCGACTGCTTGGTCGACTCGAGGTTGGTGAAGAGAGAGTTCTTCTCCTCGAGCAGCTTGGTCGAGCTGCAAGAGCATGGTAAGTAGGCTTACGGCTAAGTTTAGGAATGCCTATGCTTAAGGCCAAGGCTCACCTCTCTTCGTACTCCTTTCTGAGCTTCTCCTCCTTCTCGAGGGCGTCCTGGAGGGCCTTCATCTTGTCGTTGAGGGCAGCCATCTCCTCCTCTTCCTTGCCGGCCTTGAGCATAGGCTTGACCTAAACCTGCCTTCATTAGGGACTGTCTTGAGGCTTCAGCTTAAAGCTAAGGCTAATTCCACTCGCCTTTCCGTAGAGCTTGAACCACTCCCAGGTGCGGAGAGTGCACCAGGAGCGGACGTTCCTCTGCACGATGAGGAGACCAGCCTTCTGCTCCATGCGTCTCTTTCTCTCCGCCAGACCGAGATACCATCTGACGTACGACTGCAGACCAGTGAGAATCTCTCCCAGCTTCGCGTCACGCAGATCCTCGAGGTGGGCGAGGATACCGGCCTGAAGGGTGGAAGTTAAGGATGGACTAAGCTTAAGGAGGCAGTCTTACCTTGAAGAAGACCTTGGTGAGACCGACACGGAAGTTCTCCTCGGTGAGCTTGCCCTCGTTGACGAGCTTGCTCATCATCGCCTCAGCGCACTTCTTCGGATCGTCGTCCGACTTGGCCTCAGCCGCAGCAAGCACGGCGTAACGGTGCTTGAAGTCGGGGTGAAGGGTTCTGGAGTGGGGTTGAGGTTAGAGACGCTCACGGGTCAGCTAAGTTACCTGTTGGGGAATCCCTTTCTGCAAATACGGATACCCTCCAACACTCCGTTGCAAGTGAGCTGGTTGAGCACAAGAGCGGCGTCGATCACTCCGGAAGCCTTCTTCTCGTTGGGGATGATGCAACGGATGAAGTGGGGGTGAGTCTTGTGGAGCATGTCTGAATACGGTGGGGTTGGATGGGTCAGTGGATGGGTCATCACTCACTCATGAGGTTGTTGAGCGACTCTCTGTAGAGCATAGACACAGTCATGAACGAGCCAGACTTTCCCTTCTTCTTTCCTCCGCCGCCACCTGGAATTTCGTGCAATAGCTAGTGTTCAGACGGCGCACCGAGAGGAGGATTGGTTACGGATGGATGACCAATCGGTTATAGATAGTATACCCCCACCCTCCTTGGCCTTGATCGCGGCCTCCTCCTGAGTGGTGTAGTCTTGCCAGATCTCGAGGAGAAGAGCGTTGTTCGGGTTGTTCTTGAAGCAAGTGACCACGGTGTCGTTGAGGGGGTCCTGCGAGGAATGAGTTGAGTACGGTAGTCTGATTAGGGGACGGTACCTTGTTCTTCTCGAGCCAGTTGAGGCAGTTGTAACGCACAGTGCCGGCGTAATGGCGCATGGCGAAGTGAGCCTCTCCCTGGAATCATAAACTCGTGAGACGGAAACGGTAATTGTTGGATTCGGTAAGGGGTCAATCGATTACCTGCTTTCCCTTGGGAGGCTTGGGCTTCTCGAAGTTGGGGTGCTTGCCGAGATGCTGCTCAGACAGCTTCTGGGCGAGGGTGAGATCGGTGGCCTTGGGCACGATGCACTCCTCGTCGAGCATGGAGATGATACCGAGAGGCTGCAACGGAATGGGTTTGGTAGGCTAGGGAACGGTAGCAAGAAGTCTCTGGATCCTTGTCTCACCTTCTCGATGAGCTCAATGCAAGCCTGGAGATCGAGACCGAAATCGATGAAGGTCCACTGGATACCCTCACGAGCGTACTCCTGCAACGAAGGTATTGATTGACTTGTTGGGCACGGTAGGGAGAAGGATACGGTAAGAGTACGGTACCTCCTGCTCGAGGACGAACATGTGGTGGTTGAAGAACTGCTGGAGCTTCTCGTTTACGAAGTTAATCCACAGCTGCTCGAACGAGTTGAACTGCAAGGCATTTCATCATGATTTTGTTTAAGGTTTGGCAAGTTTTTGGTAAAAGTAGAGAAATACGAACATCGAAGATCTCGAAACCGGCGATATCGAGCACACCGATGAAGTAGTCTCTGGGGGTTCCCTGCTGGTCGAGGGTCAGATTGCACTTCTTGACCAGCCAGTGGAAGACACGGGCGTAGAGACCCTTGGCCATGGCTCCGACGGCCCAGTTGACTTGCTCCTGGTTCTGTCCCTTCGACACCCACTCAGTTCCGACCTGGAATGGAAGAGGATTGATATCTGAGAGGGAATCGATCAAGGAATCAAGGAGACTGCATTGACAAAGGATCGAATAATACCTTGACACGGGGCTTGGTGAGGGCCTTGAGGAAGACTTCGGGGTCGACTCCGTACATGGCGCAAGCCTTCTCGGCCTCTGTAATTCAATTATATATTTCCACCCGAATACGAATCGCGATCAAAGCTTACATTGCTCTACGCACAAATGCCACCGATGAAACGTAACGAAAATCGCTCACCATCAGTGCCATCGGGCTCGGCCTGCTCCTCACGGGGTCTCTGCTTGAACTTCATGTTACCCATGTGCATGTGGGCGGACATGAGACGGTAGCAGTCGTGCTTCTCCTCCTTCGAGAACTTCAGGATGTCGAAGGCCTGCAATTTGCAAAATTAGGATCTTGCCTAATTAAAAAGGACTAATTAGCCACTAATTAGTGCAAAGATTGACCTCATCAGTAAGCTGGAACTCCTCGACGTCGTTGATTCCGTCGATGGTGAGCTCGGCCTGGGCGACGTACCTGAGATGGTTAGGGTTAAGGGCAGTTTAATGACTAAGGCCAGCCTTAAGGCATAAGTTAAGGCTAAGCACTCACCAGTAGTCCTTGATGGGGAGGTCGAGAAGGAGTTCCTTCTTGAGCTCGGGTCTGAAGTCAGAATAGATCTGGTAGAAGATGTGGTAGCATCTCTCTCCCGGAGCCTGACGGATGACTCGAGACTTCTCGAGCAGGTCTGAAGAAGGATTGATTATCGATTGATACTTTCAAATTGATTAGCAAAAGTGAAATAAACGAATAACTGACAGTGCTCGATGTCGCAAGAAGCGACCTTTCCGGCCTTGGAGAACTGGATACGGATGAACTTTCCGAAACGGGAAGAGTTGTTGTTACGCACGGTCTTCGCGTTACCTGAGAAGGAATCGGTCAGTAAAGTAGTCAAAATTTCAACAGGCGACAAATAGGAAACAGCAGAATTCAGAATTCTTACCGAAAGCTTCGAGCACGGGGTTGGTCTGGACGATCTGGTCCTCGAGGGTGACCTTCTTCTCTCCTGCCTCAACCTTCACTCCGGCGGCCTCCTGCTGAGAGGCACCGACCGCAGCGAAGTAGCAGATAACCTGGAATGATTAGGTTGCAACCCAGTCAATCTTCTTCCTAGAAATGCTGTCTGCTTTGCATGGGTAAGAAGAGTCAAAAAGGAAAAGGAAGTGCTGACCTTCTTGGTGTTCTCGGTCTTTCCTGCTCCGGATTCTCCGGTAATGAGCATGGACTGGTTCTCGTGGTCGAGGAGCATGTTTCTGTACGCCTGATCGGAGACGGCGAAGAGATGGGGAGGCATCTCAGTACGACGCTTGCCCATGAACATGCGAGCGACAGAGTCGGTGTAGATGGGAAGTCTCTTGTAGGGGTTGATTACGACGCAGAAGAGACCGGAGTACGTCTGCAAATTAGGCAGTGATGAATCAGTAATTAGCATAAGTAGCAATTAGTGCTTACGTAGATAAGCATGGAAGCGTAACGGGCACGCAGATTGTGGAGCACAGAGGCGTCGTTGAGGAAAGACAGATTGGACCTGAAATTATCGATTTTCAGATGATATTATCTTGGACCAGATTCTGCGAACTCTTATGTAGGAAATGTTTCAAAAATCCAAATTATTGATTGAATAATCGATTGATTATACTGACATGTCCTCGGTCTTCTCGAACTTGGGAGGGTTCATCTCCTGGACGAGCTCCTTCTTGAGGGTCACCTGCCAATTATCGATTGATTCTCTGCCCATCGAACCCCCGTCTACCGTATCTCATGGTGTTTCAGTTATCGATCGGTCGTATCGATCAGTCATGCCTTCGTGTGCCATCTCAATCTTCTCATCTCTCCTTCTCTCACTCTTTTCTTACACATCTCCTTGGCTGAAATTGAACACGAAGAGAGACTGAGAAGAGAAAGAGGCGGGGGCGCTCTATTATTACAGCAGAGAGGGCCTGAGGCAGAGAGGAGAGTGCGATGCCATCGGAGAGAGGACAGACGGCGAGAGGGAGGGAGAGAGTGGGGGAAATGGAGAGAGCAGAGGGCAGAGGGGGTGAGATAGTGTGTGATAAGAGGAGAGGAATACGTCGAATAGACGATTGGAGACTAACTGAGACCATTTGTGTTGAAGTTAGAGAAACACGTTCAGAATGACGATCAATGAAAGGAATGGGAGAGATCGAAGTGAGATATCGATTAGAGAAATCGTTGGTTTCGGATTCGATTGGGAATCTACGCAGACTGAAGAGGTCCATCTTTAAAATACTGATACTGCAGTAAGAATTGGACTTCTAGGGTAGAAAGGCGCAGGATTGAAAAGGAGAAGAAAACGATGGAATCTGCTGTGTTCGATTCTCTCTACAGATCTAGATTCTTTGGTCGAATTAGATTCATAGTTTCTGCAATCTTTCGATTATGTGATCGCTCTCAATTTCTACTTTCATCGTACGGCAAATCCCGTGAGTGAGTGAGAAGAGAAAGAAAAGTGAAGGGAGAAGATCAGGAAAGAAGGGAGGAAACATTACTACGCAAGTCCTCTTCTTCTTCTTCTTCTCCCCCGCACAAAACGAGAGAAAGGACGAAAGAGCGAGCGATTCAGAGAGGATCTCGACAATGAAAACAAGATGGGAAGACAGGGCGAAAAACGATGCAATATGGAAGCAGGCGGTGGGAAGACATGACTGTTCGATCCAGCTACCGTATGCGAAAGAAAGTCAGTTCCTGATAAACCCAAGTGGTGCAACTACCGTACCTCGTTACCGCGGGCGGTGACGACGGTGATCTGGTCGCCCTTGGTGGCGGTGATCTCGGCGGCGACGTATCCCTGCACAATTATCGATTAGTCAAGTACCGTATCCTCCTGAACTCCGATTCAATCCCCATCAATGCATGATTAAACGATTCAAGAGTGTCAATTGCCCATTGATTGTTGAATTGGCTTCTAATTAGCCTAATTAAGTTAATGATCTAATGAATCTCACATCCTCAGCATCAGGGATCCAGACGTTCTTCTTGGAGTCGTAGGGACGGGACTGGTCCTGCAACGAAGGACCAATCAAGGTACTGTATGTATCGATTGATTATGCAATAGACAGGAATTTTAATTAGCTAATTAGCGTAATTAATCTCGCTTACAGCCAGCATCTGCTCGCGGGTCTGCTTGAGATACTGCCATCCCGGATCCTTTTCGTGCTCGAGCATCGACATGGTTGAACCCTGCATCAGAAGCCATCAACTACGACGTCAACGATAGACGAGGGAAGAAAGAACAGCGAAAAGATGGCACGATAAACTCGCGCCAAGCGACCGATGGAGTTCAATGAAGCATGGGGCCTATCAATACCCCAGAGTCATGCACAGTAGCACATCACCAAAGGATGCGAATGTATCGAAAGCAAGAAGCAAATGTGAGTAGCAATGAAGCAGGGGATACATCTGAAGCATCGAATTTGCAACAGCATGCGAGTAACTGTGGCAAGCCATGACGAAGCGAATGGAAGATCGAATCAATCCTATGAAAGCAGTAGTTTCAACTGGCAAACACCTAATACCAAGGCTTTGGCCGTACCGCTAGATCCATTGGACTGCGACTGAATGGGGAATGATAGGGGAGGAGGAAAGGGGGAGAAGGAGAGGCTAACCTCGGTTGCTTTGGTTGCTTCCTTCCCTTTGGACTGACGGACGAGCTGCCTGCTCTCTCGTCAAGAAGCTAGCAATGAAGGGATCTCCTCCCTCCATTCCTCCTCCCTTATCCCCCCTCCTCCCTTCCCTCCCCCACCCTCCCTCGTCCACCCACTCCCTACCTCTCTCTAGCCCCCACCCTCTCTGATCCCCCCAGTCTCTCACTACACGTCGTTGTAATGCCGCGGGCCTTCTCTTGCCTGGAAGACTCCTCTCCTTCCTCCTCCTCCTCCTTCTCCTCTCTTTTCTTCCTTCTTCTTCCTCTCTACTTCTTGCATTCATTCGTACGAGAGAGACTACCGTAATCTCAAGTGAGAAGAGGGAGGAGAGATCAAGGAAAGAGAGAGGGGGGGGAGAGAGAGAGAGAGAGAGAGAGAGAGAGGTGATGAAGAAGTATGAGATGATGGATGAGATGAACAGTTCGGCAGAGATCCGATCATAATATGTTTCATTGCTGAATCATAACTCGATGAAATAAGATGCAATGATAATCCCTCCATACGCAGTGCAGCAATATCATTTATCATTAGCTCAAGCCAATCTGAAGCCACTGCAGTACATGGTTCTGCACTGATCAGCTCATTGAATTCTTCCCTTGTGCTTTAACATTTCCATCTTTCCATGCACTTCTCTCTTCGAATCAGTCGCATCTGGCTCGCTTCTAGCGCCAGATTTTACGATTCCCACGATGTTTGAGAGAGGGATTGATGCATCTTTGATCTACTTTTTCCTTCTCCTTCTTGGATCTACCGAATGGAACCTAGCCGGAAGCCCTTCCTTCTCACCTCTTCCTCTCCTTCTCCTTCTTTCGATCCACTGCTTCCGATACAATCAATCACAGTGTACTCTTTCTCTCCCTCTCTCTCTGTCCTCGATACCTTATCCTCCCCATTACCCTCTCTCTCTCTCTTCCCTGAGGACTCAATCCCTCTCGTTTCTCTCGACTCTCCTCGATCTGTCCACTCTCTCTTCCGATGCCGTAGCTATTCTGCGAAATAACAACTGACAGCGAGAGGAGAGGCAGAGAGTAGGTGGGAAGGGAGGATGAGTGGGGGAGAAGAGGAGAAGGATGAATCGGAGAAAAGTTCGAAGATGAAACGGGAAAGGCGTCGGATTCGGAGTGATTAGAAGGGATTGCAATATGTTTCACTGGTTCCGAATCAGCCAGAGGTAGTTCTGAGTTTGCTTCCGCAAAGTAATTGACCTTTAAAATTTAAAGAATAAACTGTGCATAAACTCCTCGTTGTGAGCTTCTGATGTGTGAAATCGTTTCAATAATCAGTTGTGCTCAATTAATCGATATTCCGTCCATTTCCTCTCTCGCTTTTCGTCTTTCTTACACCTGCTGAGTCTCTGGCAGAAAAGAAGAAGAAGGAGGAGAAAGAAAGAGAGTGAGAATGGATTCAACGAGGGATCGGCCGGAAGTTACATCAACAACAGAGGAAGAAGGATGGAGGTTCCGCCAGAAGTTTCCCTCCTCTCCTTCCTTGTTGCTGAATCCACTTATCATTGAGACTTTGGACTGCAGTGGGATCACTTCCAGTACAACTCAACGTTGAGGCTGCAAGCAAAGCCATTTCCCTTGCTGGTCCTGCGCTTGCTAGACTGCCATGTTGTATCTATTGAATTCTGCTGTCTATGAAGATTGTATGCATCGACGACCCTTATTTTCTCATCTCTTTATCAAACGACAAAAAGGTGAAAGTTTAAAACGGTGAAAAATGAGGAAATGTGTACGTTACAAACGACCGCCGTAAGGTCAGACGGAGCAGAGAGAGGGGAAGGATACGGTAGAGATACGGTAGTCCATCGACCGGATCCACACCCACAACACTGCAGGAATTGCAGCCCCATGCAGCATTGATCGTGTGCTTCACCGATGGTTGTCGATGCGCCCCACCGTTCGCCCCACCGAACTCTCCCTCCTCTCGCTCCGCCGCAACTCCGACTACGGTATACCTGGGGGTAGAACTCACACTCACAACGACACGCAGAGCCCGAGTACACACAAATAAGAAAGGACGGGCAGCAGTCGGGAATAGGGAGCTCGAATAGAGATTCGAGTTAAAGAAAAGGGTAATAAGGGATTAAAGTCATGGATAGTCTACATAAAATCGATTACTATGTGTATACAACCGGATACTAAAGAAGGGAATATTCTACAGCAAGAGGGTGATATGATAAGTGGAGGGGGGAGATCGCTCTCTTAGTCCTTCTTGGCGGGGAGGAAGTTAGAGCCGGAACCGGTCTTCTTCACCTGCAATTTGGATTCATTTGTCATAAGCCTTAAACTTAAGGTGCTTAGGAACAGACTTAGTGTCCTAAGGATGCTTCGGTGAGTGGCCGAGGGGACTTACCACGGTATGGCGCATCCTGGCAAGCGAGTTCTCAGCGACGTCAGCGCGCTCCTACAATGAACAATTTGTGACTCTCACCAGTACACCATCACTTCGTGAACTCGCTACATAAAACCACCCAAGATGGGCGTTTTTGTCGTTGAGTGTAAAACTTAAACAGCTTCTCACCTCGGCGTTCTCAAGTGCCAACTGGATCTGTCTGAACTTGGAGAGATTCTGGGCGGCGACCTCCTCCTGTAATTGAGATAGTTCACTCTGCACCGGTGCCGAGATCAGTATTCTGGTTTTCGGAAGGGTTATTGATCATTTCGACCAGCTTTTCCAGTGATTTGTGGTGTTCTCTGTGTTTTTCTCGTCGTTCGTTCGTGTTTTGCATTGGATTCTTCCTCGGAATGCGGATCAACAAGAGACTGGTCACAGACTCTCAACAATTCGCGTGAGTCTCAGTCTGTTTGTTCGAGATCTTCGAGTCTAATCGATAAGACGGGGCCGCATTCCTCTTCCCTTCTCACATCTAATGGCAGAAAAGAGTCAGTTGTCTATTGCATCTTCTCCCTTCTCCTCTTCATTCATTCCCGCTTTTTGCCCCAGAGTCTAAAATTGAGAGGGACGAGGAATGGGCGGAAATTGATCGGGAGAGGTTATGTGCGGTTACGTTTCAGCGCGTTCACTTCAGCAAGAGGTAATGAGGGAAGGTGATAATTTCATAGTCTGCAGTTCAAAAATTGCTACAGTCAAAAATCCATTGCAAATACGCTCTTTCAGCAACCTGATTGACAAGGTCAACAGGGGCCAATACGGGAAAGAAGTAATCTAGAAATGTACTCACAGCCTCCTCGATCTGTCTCTTCTGCACTCTAATCTTCTGCTGCAGCTTCTCCACCAACTCCTGCAGTCTGTCGAACGCCTTCTTGTCCTCTTCGACCTACGATTATCGATTGAAAGTCAGTCCTCGATCCAGGACCGTCAATCTACCGTATACCTGGAACTGCATCTCGCGCACTCGCTTGTCCTGGCGCGTCAGTCCCTTCACCGACTCCTGGTGCTTGCGCTGCTCCGCGAGGAACTCCTGTAATCGATGATACGGTAATCTCATCAAATTGCTAGCGTAATGCGAAAATGTCGCAGTTTAGCGAGATTTCCATTCAGTTCGCGATTGCCCGTAGCTACGGTACCTGCTCGATGGCTCGGATGCGCTCCTCGACCTTGGAGAGGGCGCGCTGGCCGACTGGAAAGGGTTGAGCCTGATCTCTGATCTCTGATCTCTGATCTCTTACACTTGATCATGGCAGCCTCAGCATCATCGATCTTAGCCTGGAGTTCCTTGGCCGAGAGTTCGAGTCCCTTGCGCTGTCTGTCGATGTGAGAGATGTGTTCCTGAAGGGGATTTGATCTTTGATCTTTGATCTTCCCAATCCATTGATGTTTGATCTCTCTCTCTCTTACCTGCTCCTGCTTGACCTCATCAGCCAGACGCTCGGCATCGGCCATCGCCTTTCTGCAATATCGATTGATTAGCTACCGTAATCACCCCTACCGTAGTTCCTGACTCATCGTAAACTGATCAACCGTACCTGGCGCGCTCCTCGGACTGCTTCAGCTCGTTCTGGGCGTCTCCAAGCTCGTTGCGAGAGATGGTCACATCGTTCTCCAGCTTTCTGCAAGGTCCAGCGATCAGTGAAAAAATTGTTAAAATTGTGAGTTTATTGCTGTGATTGGACAGAAAAGCGATACGTCTCACACAGCTTTCAAAGATTTGAGAGGAAAGGAGCGCGTCAATGAATTGAAAGCCGGCTCTTCTTCATCAACAAAAATATTCCAGGAGAAGGAGAAGTACGCGGCATGCACATGAACCAAAAGTCGAATATCCATCACAAACGAACCTCTTGGACGCGGAGAGGGCGGCATTGGCAGCAATCAGATTCGTGTTCTGCGTCTTGAGATCGACGGCGTCGAGCTCGTGTTGTTTGCGAACCTGAGGAAGGAGACTTATTGATCTTGTTCTGACTCCCAAATCTCCTGATTTGTTCGTTGATGTTATTTATCTCTAAAATTACTGCTCCCTTGGATTTTTTCTGACCAGTACTTTTCGAGGTTATCGATATCTGAGATCCCATCCTTAGCTATCTTGTTATCGTCCTCAACTCGACTTCCGGATCAAACCCGCCCTTCTTTCCTCTCTCTCTAGTCTCTCTCTCTCCTCCGTGATATTTGTCGGACTATGGAGAGAGGAAAAGCCAACTGACGTTGATTTAGTGTGAGACGAGCAGGAGTTTGCCATTCATTCTCTCTCTCTCTTTCTCGTTTCTTCGAGGAGTAGCTCAAGATCAGTACACTACGAAGGGGAATGTTGGAAGATCCGGGATAGAGGAGAGGAGAGCTTCCGTTTACTTAGCCATCCCCACTCCCTCTCTCTCAGAGAATGAGAACACCCACGCACGAGTTGGTACACCCAATGATAGAGGAGGATCAAACTAGAGTATAACACTCGATTGGAATCGATTAACACTCCCGGACCGCTAAAATGCCTCCGAACCTTCTCGGTGTAGTCGATTCTCTGCATGATCTCATCGTGCTCAGCCATGGCGACGGCGTATCTCTTCTCCGCCGAGAGATAGTTCTCCCTGAATCAATCGATCGATGAGGGAGGAGTACGGTAAGAATGGAGGTACGGTATCAATCAATCGATACCTGAACTCCTCTCTCTTTCTCTGCTCGTCATCGAGAGTCTGCTGGGCCTCCTTCGTCTGCTCGATCAGTCTGAGAATGATTATTCGTTTTGTTCTGGACAATCAATGCGAGCATTATTGAAACATTCTTGTCGCTCTCACTATTGAGCACACGGTGAAGCGCATTTCAAATGTGATTGATGTGAGAGAAATGAGAATGGGCGAGAAAAAATGAATGCTCCCTAATTAATCCCCATCCTCACCTCTTGAGGGTCTTCTGGGCGTCAACGTTGGCCTTGTTCGAGTGATCAAGAGCGATCTCGAGTTGGTTGATATCCGACTCGAGAGTTTTCTTGACGCGGAGGAGCTCAGCCTTCGACTTGACCTCCGTCTCGAGGGAGGCCTGCGAATCGACCATTACTATCGCGTAATTATGCGTATTGGCTTCATTCAATCAGAGTAAAAATGCCGATTTGTTTCACAACCTGTTTGAATGCATTGCGAGTGAGACGACCTCAATTTCTATTCGCCTTCCATGTTTCCAGTTCTACAAAACAACTAATCAGATCCTCTACCTGGAGGGAGTCAATCGCTCTCTGGTGGGTCTTCCTCGTGTTCTCGAACTCTTCCTCCTTCTCCTGGATTCTCTTCTCGATGTCAGAGCGGACCTGCTGCACTTCCACTTGCAGACGGAGGACCTGGAATGAAGTCAGTTAGCGATTCATCGCTCTCCTCGATTCGCACACTCTCTCGCTCGTTACCGTACCTTGGTCTCCTCAGCCTCGAGAGCAGCCTCGGCCTCGTCGAGAGCGTGCTGCAGCTCGTCCTTCTCGAGTTCGAGTCTCTTGACCTGAATGGGAAGAATTGATTTCGATTCTCTTGAAAGTCTTCAAAAATCGTTCAAAAGTGATCGTTTTCTGTAGAGATTTTTCAAAAGCGATTGAGAAGTTATTTTCGAAAATACCCCATGACAATATCTACAAACCTGCTTCTGGACGTCGTTGAGGTTGCGGCCGCCCTGGAAGATCTGCTCGTTGACGTCGCGGATCTCCATCTGGAATTTACGGTCGTGAATTACGGTTCTCTTCCCTGCTCAGGCGCTTACCGAGAAGTTCTTGTTCTCTCTTCTGAGCTGCTCGATGAGATCGGTGAGGGAGTCGATACCCGATCGGAGACGGAACACCTACAATATTCATTATTCATTTTCTCATTCCAGAGATTCGTCGCTTGTATTATCTGTTTCAGTACTTCTTGAAACGTTGCAGAGATTCAAATTTACAATTTAACGCTCATCGTTGGTGGTTTTAAAAACATCCCTTCTTACTCACCTCAGTGTTCGTGTTCCTCGCATCTCTATTGGCTGCGTCGACTTCTCTCTGGATATCATCCGTCTTCTTCTTCCAATCCTCAACGATCTTGTCGAATGCCTTCTGCTTCTTCTCGAGAGTCGCGATGGTGGTAAGGTGTCTGAACGGTATCGTCACGTTAATCGATAGTACCGTAATCCTTAATCATCAGTACCGTAACCCTACCGTACCTATCGACATCGGATCGTGCGTCCTCGGTCTCCTGGAGTAGTCTGCTCTTAGCCTTCTCGAGGGAAGAGATCTTGTTGTTGGCGGCATTGAGAGCATCTTGCAGATCGAGATAACGGGCGATCTGCTTGCGCTTCGCCTCCTCAACCTGGAAAGGGAGAACGATGAACCACTGTTAATACTGAGTTTCCCATCCAGTTACATGTTTGTACGTCAAAATTTGAGCAGATTAGTTCAAGATGCGAAAGAAAGAGGGATGAACAAACCTCCTCGGCTCCAACGAGACCCTCGCCCTCGTAGCGAGACTTCCAGTGAGAGATCTCCGAGTTGACCTGGAAGGGTCGGAGTCAAGAGATCAAAGATCACTCTTCTGCTCACCTTGGAGAGAGCTCTCATGATCTCGCTCTTGCTCTCGATCTGCTCCTCAAGCTGCTCTTGCATCGATTCGATCTCGTGCTCGAGGTTGCGGACTGCCGCGTTGATCTCCACTCTGGAATTTGTATTTCAATCCAATTCCTACTTCGAACCCTGCGTGAATATGAATGTCTCAACAGAATATGGTCTCTTGAACCGATGCGTTTACAACAAGAATGTGGAAGTCGAATTTAGAGAATGACAAAACAAAAACATCACGCACCTCTCGTGGCTCTCCTCCTCTGCGGCCTTCTTGGCCTCGGTGACCTGGGTGACGAGCTGAGCCTTGGATCTGGAGAGAGATCAAAGATCAGACCTGATAGTTTTCAATCAACGCTCATTTATTGCGCGTGTTTGTTTCACCACGCGCCTTTTAGTTTGTCGTGAGCAATGGAGGCGATTTGTTCATGTTTTGAATGTCAAAACTCAAACCTTGAGAGAGCGTTGAACTGGATCTCCAACTCTTCGAGAGTTCTCACGAGATCTCCATTCTCGTTGTTCAATCGTCCCTTGCTGGCAGAGTACTCAGAGATCTGTCTGGCCTGCTCATCCACCTTCTGCTGCAGTTCCTCCACCTAAACGACGACCGTCTTTCCCGGTCGAGACAGAGCCAGTTTATAGAACCCGGTCCCGGTCTTGCGGAGCCGGGCCTTTCTTTAGTGCAAACGGCTTTAGTGTGTCAGTCGAGTCGGATGGGCTACCACTTAGTACGTTTAGTCTTAGTCTTAGTCTTCAATCTTAGGCTATGTCTAACACCATTCTCTATTAGTCAATGAGTAAGTGTTTCTGTTAGTGTGGGGCCGTAGTGTGTCTCTCCCAGACTCGACCCGGTTGTCTCTGTGAATGAGCCCCTGTGATCAGTTCAGTTTGCAATCATCCTCATCTCCTGTAATTCTACAGTATCCAGGTTAGCACAAACGGAAAGAGCGAACTCACCTGGACCTCGTACAACTTGGCGAGACGCTCCTGCTCGGCACGGTTCTTACCCTCGATGTCGAGCTGGAGAGAGATCAAAGATCAGATTGGGCCCGAGAGATCAAAGATCAAACCTGGTTGTTGATGTCATCGAGCTCCTTCTGAACCTGTCCGCGGTCCTTCTCGGCCTTGATCTGTAAGTTATCACGTTATTTCAAGCAATGCATGAATTGATGTTATCGATATTGATTTTTTTTCCACGGAGAGCCGACGCGATACTGATCTCGCACTCACTACTGAGCTGATACAATACGGGTGAAACTCATTCAAATCCATTCCTCGATACAGAATCAGAGTGGATTGGTGAGATCGCCTTCTCTTCTCTCTCTCACTCCTCTCTCGATCTCACCTTGGACTTCTGGAGCTGCTCGAGCTGCAGGGTGAGGTCGGCGATCTGGTCGTTGTTCTTCTTGCGCTGAGCGGCCAGCTGCAAATACCGGTTTTGCCATTTTCCGGATTCGGAATTCCCGGCTCTATGCAAAAATGTCAACAAATTCTGTATCTATTTCCCGGCTCTGCCCTACCTGGTCCTCATGGACGATGTTCTTGTCCTCGAGATCACGACGGATCTTGGCGATCTCGGCGTCACGCTTCTTGTTCGCGTCGATGTAGTTGGCGCACTGCGATCTGAAGAGACCTTATTGATGATTTCATTCTCCGGTTCCACAATTCCCGGCTCTACAAATCTAATTCTCCTCACTCACCTGAGATCCTCGAGTTTCTCGTTCAGGTCATCAAGATCACGCTGGATCTCGGCGCGAGCACGGTCGGCCTACAACAATATGATGATTATCTCTGGCGCCAACGCGGTGTTGACGCAGTTCGTTCTCACCTTGGCGCGCGCCTGGCGTTCGTTCTCGAGTTCATCCTCGATCTCGACGAGACGCTGGGCGAGTTCCTTCGCCTGACGGCCCATGCGGATTTGGAGCGCCTGAAGGGTTTCGATAGGTTACTGTAGCCGAAAGTAATCGATAAATACCTTCTCGTCCTCCATGCGGACGGCGAGCGCGTGCATCTCGGCCTCCTGCAATACGGTAGCTTATTGATTGGAGGTAGGATGTGATGACTCTCTCCAATCCGCATGCTCTCTCGTCGGTAAGACGAGAGATCACGGAGAATGAGGAGAGACAGCTCTGAAGCTGTCCTTACCTTCTTCTTGAGGTTGGCGTCGGCGGCGAGCTTGAGCGAGGTCATCTCGTCAATGTTCTCCTGCATGCCCTTCAGCTCCGACTCGATCTGCAAATATTCGAATTTGAATTCGGGCTCATTTTCTCGAATTAAAAAGTCTCTACACAAAACGACCAAGTTTTGGGGTGATGACGTCAAGGATTAGATGCGTACCTTTCTCTTGTTCTTCTCGATCTCACCGCGCGATCTGCGCTCACGCTCCACGGCCTCCTCGACCTGTAAGAGTAAGGGTTAATTCTGGCTGGGAGCCCTGGGGTCACGAGTCGGAGCCCTAGGGGGTCCTCGCTCACCTCATCGAGAGTCTGCTCGAGCTTCTGCTTCTGTCTGTTGTTGCCGGCGACCTTGCCCTCGGACGCCTGGAGGTCCTCCACGAGTTGGCGGTTGACCTGCAGAGAAGGATTGATATTCTTATTCGTCGATTCGTAGATTTTTTCCGAAGAGCCGATCGAATACTCATTGAGTCCACACAAGGAATGACTAAAATGAGCGCTTTGAGAAACGCATTCGTTTCAGTTGTAGTCTCGAAATGCCTTCTTGTTTCTCGTTCAATGTGCGGACTCGATCTCAACACTTTGGGGTAACCAATCGTTCACCTCCTCCTGGTGCTTCTTCTCCTTGTTCAGCTTGGCGATCGACTCGTCCTGGTTGTTCATCTCGTCTTGGAGGGATCTGCAAGGAGAGAGAGTTTGCAATATTGGGTTATTGGAGTCGAAAGAGAATGTCAAATCGTTTGAAACGTTCACTACTGATCATAAGGTATGTGTGAAACTCAAGTGGATTTATTGATTGCGTTTGCAATGCTCACCTGATCTGGTTGTCCTTGCTCTGCTTGTCGGACTCGGCCTTCTCGAGCGACGTCTCGAGGTTGGAGATCACCTGGTAATTCGAATTTGAATTGGCGCCAAATCTTCCACGAAATAAAAGTCTCCACACAAATCGTCCACTTTTCCATACCTTCTTGGCCTGGTCGACCTCGTGCTCGGATCTCTTCTTCTGTCTGTCCAACTCAGAGTTGCGCTCCTCGAGCTCCGTGAGCTTGTCGTGCGCCTGAAATTATCATGGTTTACTCTAGAGTTGGCAATACGATTGCGGGATTGCGGGCCCGCATTGAATGAGAAGGAGGAGGGGAGGAATTGCGGGCCCGCAATTCTCGCATAGACCCGCAATGAGAGAAGGGATGGCAGAGCACGGCGAGGGAGTGTGTGAAATTGAGAGGGTCACTCCCTATTTGCATGCGGGCTGATGCGAGAATTGCGGGCCCGCAATCCCTTCCCCTCCTCTCTCTCATTCATTGCGGGCCCGCATTGTGACCTCTCTCTATTGCGGGCCCGCAATGCTCGTATTGCCAACTCTAGTTTACTCGGTGCCTTCCTGATGTTTATTTGGCGCCTTCTGGCACCCTTCGAGACAAAAATGAACCTCATTGAGTTGCTTCTCGACTCCGAGCTTGTTGGAGTTGAGCTTCTTCAGCCTGTCCTCGATGGCGTTTCCTCCTCCACGAAGGTTCTCGAGCATCTCGAGCAGACGAGACTTCTCGTTGAAGACCTAGAATGTAGGAGTGAGTAGAGTATCGGGCATTTGATGTTTTGAAGTGGAAGGGGATGAAGCATCGCTCAGGAGCGTTCACAATGGATGATGAAATGAGTGTGAAACACAAGCGAACCTTGTTGTAAGCCTCCTCGAAGACCTTCTTCTCCTCCAACTCTTTCTTCATCTGCTCCTCCAGAAGCTGCAATTATTTGGTTAATTCCAATTCTTGCAGTACTGTCAGAACCATCTGTTCAGAACTATGTGTACTCTAACTGACCAGTGAGCATAATCTAGAAAAGTCGACACTAATCTCTCACCTTGTACTCGTTCTTGGCCTTGAGCAGTTCCTCGTGCTTCTTGGGGCCCTTGAGCATCGGCTTCACCTTCGCGTACAGCAGCCACCTGAGATTGGAGAAGATTTAGGCATTATTTTTCTCCAAAGGCCTTCTCGGCTTAGGCGGCAGATGTAGAGGCGTTTTCACGAAATCGCGTTGATTGATCTTGTCATGTGATGATCCACAATCATCGAAAGTAAGCGTGGAGTCAGCCCAGATGATAGCACTGATTCAAGACACTGAATCCACTCACCAGTCCCAGTCTCTGTTGGCGTTCCACCATCTGATGGTCTTCTGGAGGATTCCATACGATTCGAGACCGAAAGTGTGCTTGCGGTAGATGATCTTGGCAGCCCACCAACGGCAGTACGCCTGCAATTTATTGGGTTTGATTTTTGCATCAGGATCCTTCCGACTATCGAATTGAGTGATCAGCCCTGTTGATGAATAGAATGTGAAACATAATCGATCGACTCTCTCACCTGAACTCCAGTGATGATCTGGTTCATCTTCTCGTCTCTCAGATCCTCAATGTGGGCGACGACTCCGGCCTGAGGAGGGATAGGGTTATGGAAGGCTAAGGGCAGACTTCAGGATGCTTAAGGATGATCCTTGAGGTCTCCTTAAGGTTATCGCCTTACCTTGAAGAAGACCTTGGTGTGACCGACTCTGAACTGCTCATCGGCAAGCTTCTTCTCCTTGATGAGTTGGTGGAGGACGGCTGTGGCCGCGGCCTGATGATTGCATTGTGATTACGTAATCCCAATACGGTACCTGACTATCAGGAATCCCTGACTCACCTTGGGGTCCTTGACGGACTTGGCGGCATCGGCGGCGAGGATTCCGTAACGGAAGACGAAGTCGGGATGGAGAGTTCTGTTGGGGAATCCCTTTCTGCAGATACGGATACCCTCCAGCACTCCGTTGCACGTGAGCTGCAATGTGGTGTGGTCAGAGGGAAACGTCGTCGCGTCGTAAACTGCACTGCGTGTGCTTGTTTGTAATCGTCTACCTGGTTGAGTACGAGGGACGCGTCGATGACTCCGGAAGCCTTCTTCTCGTTGGGGATGATGCAACGGATGAAGTGAGGATGAGTCTTGTGGAGCATAGTCATGAGCTTGTTGAGAGACTCGCGATACATCATGGACACAGTCATGAAGGAGCCAGACTTGCCCTTCTTCTTGCCTCCTCCGCCTGCCAAAGAGGGTACCTTGGACTACAGGAACGGGAAGGGTCAAAGCATAGGTTAAGGTCGTGACTTAGTGAGCTTAGGAACTAAGCGATGGAACGATATGGCGTACTCTTGGCGGCGTTGGCTGCCTCCTCCTGAGTCTGGTAGTTCTCCCAGACGGTGGAGAGAAGGGCGTTTTCCTTGCCTCCCTTCATCACGGAAACGACGGTGTCGTTGAGGGGGTCCTGAACGGATTAGCATGATTAGTGAGACGATAACCGGGATACGGTACCTTGTTCTTCTCGAGCCAGTTCAGCACGTTGTAACGCACAGTTCCGGCGTAATGACGCATGGCGAAGTGAGCCTCTCCCTGAAGGTGGTTAAGGTTACGGTAGGTTACGGTAGTCAATTTACGGTACCTGCTTTCCCTTGGGAGGTTTGGGCTTCTCGAAGTTGGGGTGCTTGCCGAGATGCTGTTCAACCAGCTTCTGGGCCAGAGTCATATCAGTGGCTTTGGGGACGATGCACTCCTCGTCAAGCATCGAGATGATACCGAGAGGCTGAAAGAGTGCGGTAGCTCAGTTGTCGATTGGTGGGTACAGTACCTTCTCAATCAGCTCAATGCAAGCCTGGAGATCGAGACCGAAATCGATGAAGACCCAGTCGATACCCTCGCGCTTGTACTCCTGAACGGATTAGGTTATGGTTTCGATCATGGAATACGGTAAGAGTACGGTACCTCCTGTTCGAGGACGAACATGTGGTGGTTGAAGAACTGCTGGAGCTTCTCGTTTACGAAGTTAATCCACAGCTGCTCGAACGAGTTGAACTGCAAGAGAAAATATTGATTGTCACACAAGACAACGCACTGATAGCAAAGCTTGGAAAATATCTGATTATTGAATGATAACTGAAACATACATCGAAGATCTCGAAACCGGCGATATCGAGCACTCCGATGAAGTAATCGCGAGAGATTCCCTGCTGATCAAGAGTCAGATTGCACTTCTTGACCAACCAGTCGAACACACGGGCGTAGAGTCCCTGTAATGAAGTACTTAGTAAAGATTCATTTTGACTAATTAAGTCGGAAAGTTAATTAAATAGATACCTTAGCCATGGCTCCGACGGCCCAGTTGACCTGCTCGACGTTCTGGCCCTTGGACACCCACTCAGTTCCGACCTGCAATCGATTGGATTAGAATGACTTTGTACGATAAAGGGTATTGAATCGATCAGCTACCGTACCTTGACTCTGGGCGAGACGAGGGCCTTGAGGAAGGCGTCGACGTCGATACCGTACATCTTGCAGGCACGCTCGGCATCTGCAATTATTGATTTCTGCTACCAATTCCGGACCTTCAACATTCTTGCATGTTTCTACAAGAATTTACTATTGTTCTGAAACATAACCAATAGAGTCTCACCCCGAAAGGTATGAACGAAATCAAGTCCTTACCGTCCTGTCCATCGGGCTCGGCCTGCTCCTCACGGGGTCTCTGCTTGAACTTCATGTTACCCATGTGCATGTGGGCGGCCATGATCCTGTAGCAGTCCATCTTCTCGTCGGCTGAGAAGTTGAGGATGTCGAAAGCCTGAAGGGAGGGAGAGTTATTGTGAGAAGACGCAGCACTTTTTTTCAAAATATCCATTCAACAAGTTTTTTCAGCACGGTATCAAAATCAGATTCTTACTTTACATTTACATAGATCTCGAATATCCCCTTCTTTCTCACCTCATCAGTGAGCTTGCACTCCTCCACATCATCGATACCGTCGATCTCCAGCTCAGCCTGAGCGACGAACCTGAAGTCAGGGTTAGAATTAATCGATTCGTTGATTTCAGCGTACGGTAGCAATCAGGTACTGTATCATCAACGGTCACAATCCATCACCAGCAACTCACCAGTACTCGGACAGAGGTTTGTTGAGCATGAGTTTCTCCTTGATGCCGGGGATGGCCTCGCAGAAGATCTGGTAGAAGATGTGGTAGCATCTCTCTCCAGGGGCCTGACGGATCACACGAGACTTCTCGAGCAGGTCTGCAATTGGGTCGTTTCAAGATCATCCCAGGGAACGGTGTCAGGACGATTAGTGACTCACAATGCTCGATATCGCAAGAGGCGAGACGTCCCTGCTTCGAGAAGTGAATACGGATGAACTTTCCGAAACGGGAAGAGTTGTTGTTACGCACGGTCTTCGCGTTACCTGAGAAGGAATTAGTCATTAGAGATGCAGTCTTATTTTCATCAGGCGATCAATCGGAAACAACAGAAAGGATCCTGACCGAAAGCCTCGAGCACGGGGTTGGTCTGGACGATCTGGTCCTCGAGGGTGACAGTCTTCTCTCCCTCGGCCTTGGCTGCCTGCTGGGAGGCACCGACCGCCGCGAAGTACGCAATTACCTAGAATGATTTCGTTGCTGTTTCTTCGTTACAATGCATGTGTTTCAGGTTCATTACCTTCTTGGTGTTCTCGGTCTTTCCTGCTCCAGACTCTCCAGTGATAAGCATAGACTGATTCTCGTGATCGATCAGCATGTTTCTGTACGCTTCGTCAGAGACGGCGAAGAGATGAGGAGGCATCTCAGTACGACGCTTGCCCATGAACATACGAGCGACAGAGTCGGTGTAGATGGGAAGTCTCTTGTAGGGGTTGATAACGACGCAGAAGAGACCGGAGTACGTCTGCAAATCGTTGCAATTCTCATCCACGCAATTTTCAAAAAATATCTGCCTATTATGTTCATGTGCAGGTTTCCCAGTTGCACTGCTCTGTTTTCATTTGCTTCATTTGCTTCATTGATTTGTCTGTTCATTCACAATCACTTTCATGTGCACCCCTCTTCCCTCGAGTTGTTTTGCTTGCATTCTTGTTCAACCAGAATTAGCTCCTTTCCTCCAGTCGAAGAAGAGATATTCTTCTCCCAACTCGAAGAGGAGCAGAAGTGGCAAAATCTACGCTAGACATCTTCAGGAGCTAAGTGAGAACAGACGAGAGATAAGAGTGGATTGAAGAGACAGTAGATGAGGAGAGAAAGAGATGCGCTAGTGGAGAAATCGATTGATTTAGAGGAGAATCAGACGATAGAGGAGACTAGAGAGTGTGGGATATGGAGAGAGCGCAGACAGAGAGAGGGATGAGTCTCTACGAGAGATCTGTTTGTTCTGATCCGCAGATCTGTCGTTGACTCGCGCGTTTTCCGAGAAGAAGAGGAAACCTGTGAGAGGGCGGACTCTCTCCAAACAGAGTGAGATAGAGGAGACAGAGAAGATGAGAGACAAGGGAGAATGGAGAGAGACAGAGAAAGAGGAGGGCTAGAGACTTGGCTGTAACAGCGGAGAATACAGCAAAATGGCGCAAACCAATCAGCGAAGAGCAGAGAAGTTAGCAGGAACGCATTGATAAATTGATTGATCTCGATAAAGAAGCCGAATCAACAATAATGAACTGTTTCGGAGATAAGTTCAAAGTGAAACTCACGTAGATAAGCATGGAAGCGTAACGGGCACGGAGATTGTGGAGCACAGAGGCGTCGTTGAGGAAGGACAGATTGGACCTGAGAATGGGTAACTAATTATGCTTATTAATTAGGTAATCAGACAAAGTAATTAAGTAATTACATGTCCTCGGTCTTCTCGAACTTGGGCGGGTTCATCTCCTGGAGGAGGTCCTTCTTCACAGTCGACTGCAAAGGAGATTCAATTTTGTTTCTTCAGAGCCCAATCATAAAAAAATAGTGAAATCTAGTCAAATCATGTAGAGTGTTTGCAACATGCAAGATTTACAAGAACAATTTCGAAAATCGTTTTGAAAATTCGCTCACATCTCCCTTCACAGTGACGACGGTGGTCATGTCGCCCTTGGCGCTCTTGATCTCAGCCGCGATGTAACCCTTAATTGATTCGAGGTGAATTAGTCTTAATTAATTACTAATTAGTCTCAAATTAAGTCTAATTAGCTTACCTCCTCAGCATCAGGGAGCCACACGTTCTTCTTGGAGTCGTACGGCTTCGACTGATCCTGCAACGAATACCGTAACACAACATTATCGATCGATTATCGTATATTTGATTGGCATAATGAGCAATCAATAAACTCACCGCCAGCATCTGCTCGCGGGATTGCTTGAGGTACTGCCATCCCGGATCCTTCTCATACTCGAGCATCGACATGGTTGGTCACGGTACCCTGAGCATCGATTGATGAAGATACAGTAATCAGAAGCAATAGTAATCGATGGCTACAGTGATCACAATCTACAGTATTGACTTCAGTATTAGAACCAATCAATACGCATCAGCAACAGTAAACGAGGCGTTCTAATCGTGAAAATCTCCTCACTTTTCTCCGACGAGAGACCGACGAGAGAGGAGGGCGTGGGGGGCTGCTTGTGAGAGGAGAGGCTGGATCCGGTACTCCCTCCCCCTCCCCCTCCCCTCTCCCTCTCTACCACTCTCCCGCATCCATCCACTCTCTAGTCAAGGGATTCCCGTGATCTCTCGAAGATGAGTGCTGTCTGCTCTCGTCTGATTGTCTTCCTCCTCCGATTCTCAGTGGAACGATCGGAACGAAGAGAGTTTGTGTGTACTACGAAGAGATTGCAGCATTGTTGCGGGTACGGTAGTAATATTTCAGTTCACTGCGTCTATTTCTCATAAAGGCGCAAAGAACGGGAAGCAAACAGCTCGTGGATCGCATAGGCTTCAATATGGAGCAGTCGTTGAAGGTTTTAGCCTTTCTGTGGCCTCTAGATGAAAGATTGATGCAGTAGCGATAAGTGATATCACTGATAGCGTATCAAAAAAGTCTACAGCCTTCACCTATTACCTCCTTATCCTCTCAGCTCTTTCTTAGCTCATCTCCACTATCTCTCGCCTCTGTTTGTCTTTACATTGTAATGCGTGGCTGTGTGGAAGGGAAGAAGAAGAAGATGGTGGATAGGCAGAAAGTGAGGGAATGGGGATTCACTCCTGAGGAGAAACGAAGGAACAGGCAAAAAGACCCCCGAATGACGTCGATCCTTGTTCTAGGAACGATTAGTGCAAACAACACGGACAACAACTGAGTATCTAACTTCTCCATGTTTACAATGTTGTTTTATTCTTGAGTGAAGTTGTTCATGGAAAGCAACTGGCATTCTTCAACGCCCATCCTTCCATTCCGCTCGATCCAAAATACTGAAACACCCACAGCCCGGCTCGACATCTGATGTTCATCTGCAGAACGTTGACGTACAATCAGAGTTAGAATTTAAGTTCACCAGAGTCTGATCATAGCTTGTGCTTACGCTACTGTCAGGGCACGAATTGTGAAGGGCGCTGAAAGTTATTCAGATCTCAATTTAGCGGTTGTCGCAAGCCATTAATAAACGTCTAGTAAATGATGCTCACATGATGTTCCATCCTGCCTGGCAGGCTCCCTGCGTCTCAGTGATCACGGAGACAGCTCCGGTCGGTGGATTCGTGACCATGGGAAGCGGGGAGCAGGGGCATTTCGAGCCATCTTGGCGTAAGGGAAATACAGTTTCGTTCATACAATAAAGCTCACCTGTGATAGCACAACTCGCAGCGACAATCCAAACATTGAGAAAGCCGGGTTGATCGCTGTAGAAGAAGTTCCTGAATTCAACGTTTCAGCGCAGCAGTGTCGTCTTCGTCAGTGATCAGAAAACCGAAGAAGGATTCTAAGGATGCTCACCACATGTTCATCGTGGCATTGAACACGAGATTGTTTGCCACGTCGTTGTCGAGAGTGATTCTTGCCCCGTCTGCTGTTACTGCTCTGAAACACCAGGTCCGAAAAAAATGTACAGCTTGAAGTTTTTTTCTTGCCATTCGATGAAGTTACCTGGTGACATAGGTGTTTCCTTTAGGACAAATTGGACGATCATTTGGTGTCATTATATCCGGGAGCAGTTGGATGACACACGGGTCGGTGCCCATCTCTGCTGTGATGTTCGTACGGGCTGCAATATCAGCATAATAATTATGGTCAATCGACAGTGCAACGAATGGAGCGACTAACGCGGACATCCCGTCTCTTGCCTGAGGTAGATCGTCGATCCGTCTGGACAGGCTTGAGTTCGCTCCGCGCCGAGAAGAACGCACTGAGTGGTGTAGGCGAAGGCAAGACACTGAATTGATCCACTATTCAACCTTGTTAGTGAGGGAAAACATAGTCGAAAATGATGATAAATGAGATGTTACAGAAGTTGGACCTGACTGTTCGCAGTGCATGCGACCTCGCATGCCCGTTGTGAGGCTACTTGCTGCACTATCAATGGAATTCGAGGAATATCGCTCACAGCGGACGAATAGCATGTTGCATTGATCAAAGAGATCTAAGAATTAGAAGACTAAATTGATTGAGACTCTCAATCAATTTGAGAGCAATATTTCTACATACCTGACAGTTAATTATCTGAAGAAAGAAAAAGTGTCTCCTTCTCATAGTTCTCTGTATTGGCTTAGTTGAGTGAGGATCTCAGACGCCTTTGTTTCAGCCTTTGGTTACCATTGCCTACCCCTAACAATGAGTGCAACTGAAGGGGAAGCAACAGTGTAGTCCTTCTGGGTCTCCGCCAGCCTTCCAAAGATCCCTTCCAACCACTAATCGATCTCCTACATACAATCCATCTTTGAACGCTCGTCATTCTGTTTCCTCGATCCGAAATCTTACTAGGAATTCATTGCGAAAGAATCTTTCTAATTCGAATCATCGTCGTGCGTCGAATCACATTTCCTGCTAAAAACGGAGTCGCCTCGGATGTTTCACCCCTGCAGTCAACAAGTTCGCCTGTTTCATCACTGTTGTTTGAGGCCTTGCCTCCCCCATCTGTAATGTAGCCCTGTGCGAATGTGCATACGTGCCGTTCACTCAGAAACTATCGCTGTAGGCGCCCTGTCATCCCTCATTTCCTCCCTTGCCAAATCAACTTTAGCCTCTCTAATTACACTGAGCCTTCTGTACGAACGGACCAAAATATACTGCAATATCCTAGATTGTACATTGAGAGGCTGGCTACTTCTTTGGCTGGCTGGCCCTTTGGTCTCCCCTTCCCTTCTCCTCGTCCCATTTCAATTTCCCTCCTTCTTTCCTCCTTCCTTCACGATTGCGCGCGCGTGTTTCTACAGAGGAATCGCGCGCTTTCTGCTCGAACTTTGCAGTCTGGAGGAGCTGAGGAAGAGAAGAAGACGTTGTCTTAGAGAGGACTCAGATTCACGTATTGAGTTGAGGGAGCAAGATGACATCTCCTCATCTTGCATGCTCTCTCACCAGCCAGAGAATCTTGGAGCATGGATATCGATGAGAGTCTTGTCTTGATGCCTTCACTCAACTCACTCGAGCCTGCATTCTCACAGATATCGAATTCACTTTGGGTAGGAGTATTGCTGACAATGATTTATTGAACAAACATGGAGACAAGACAGAAACCGGTAAGCAGAGTATGATATTTCTCTTACGAGAGACAATCGAATGCTAGAGTTCGGATCGATAAATGAGATCGAGACGACGTAATCACTTCAATGGAATGGTACTTACAATACTGCTGAATGTTGTCTATCGGGGGAAAGCTCATGGAGTGGGAGACCAGTCAGGGAAGGAGAAATGAGTCGAATAATCAATGTCTAGATTGCAACGATGACAGTACTGACAAAGGGGAGGAACAGGGTGGAAAGGGTGCTGCTACCCAAATGCAAACCCGAGATGTGAGAGAAAATAAGAGAACATGTGATTCAGTGCCTAGACCTGGATGGTACCACGCCTCTCAGGATTGAGTCTGGCTCGATTCGAGTAGGCTCCTCCACTGTGTTGTAGACTCCTTTTGATCACAGGAGTAGGGGCCGAGATCTTCCTTCGATTGATATCAGAGACAGCGGCGGGTTTTCGATTGGCGAACGAGGCAGGGCACTGTGACATTCGCCCTCCCATAGTCGATCGAACGTAGGCCGAGTAGTTACAGGCGGTATTCTGACCGGGGAAGGCCTCATCTGGTGGATGCATGTTGAAGAAGGCACGAAGAGCCTGCAAGAGAGAGGGGTGAGGAGATGGACAGAGAGTGAGCGGGATTGATTGTTTCCAAGTGAACCGAAAAGGGTGAGACAGATTGTGAACCATTTTTGTTGGCTTAGACAAGTAGCTGAAACAGAGTGATTGATAGACATGCGGGAGTGATTGGCAACTACTGCGTGCAATGACGTGGACTGTTGCGATTTCGACTCATTTCTTATTATTTTCGATACTTTAGATTGAGTGAGAAATGAAGTGAGGTAGAAAAGGAGATGTGCATGAACACCGATTTTTTTAAAACAAATAATGGGCGCTAAAATCCGCAATTGACATCATGAATGTCCACACTCCTACTGGTCAGAAGGGGCGCCTTAACCCTCTCATGCATCTCTCCATGGAAACTGGGCGCCCTAAGGGTATTGCCAAAGTGCCGCGTGGGAAGCGCCTCAGGCGCGACGCCGTAACTGGCCGTCCGCGACCTCGCGGCAGCAGAGGAGCGCTGCGCCGGAGTTGGGCCACACCCGCTAGTCGTATCCTGGTGCCCAGAATGGGGCGAGGGAAGTATAATGTCTTTGAGGGTGTGGTGGACTCTCAGACTCGCGTGTTGGAAGTGAGAAAGAGAGGCGAGGACTGAGGTTGCGAGGAATCGAGGATGGAGAGGACGAAGAACCTTCTTGAATCCAGGCATTCCATAGGCGTAGATGACCGGATTGATGGCACACGAGAGATGAGAGAGAACGACTGCGCAGAGCTGGAATGGAGGGCGGGAATGAGTGGAGTTTCACCAGTCTTTCATTGGAAATTATTTCACTAGATTGGTAATATGCAGAGGAGATCCAGTTGAACCAAAAGCAATCGATATCGGTAGTTCAAACCTGCATGTTGGCTGAAGGATGCAGACTCGGCGGAAGGTAGAATCCCATCGTGTTCATGATGTACAGCGGGTACCTGAAATTTTCTGTTTGATTTGGAAATTCATTTTCGAAACATTTCCCAACCCCCTCAAAGTAAGCCAGCGGAGATCTCAAGATCTCCGAGGACTAATTTGATTCCATTCACGCATCACGTGCTAGTGTAATCAGCTGAGTTTAGCGACGTTTTGGCGAGTAAATTACTCGAAAGCAAGCACAGAGATCGGAGTGAATACTTCCTCTTGGAAGTTTGAGCCCAAGTCTAGAGTGGGTTTGATCTCAGAGACTAGAGACCAATCACAACGGAAGAGCGAACTAGGCACATCTACCACATTCATGATGGAAATTTTTAATTATTTCAGACAGACTCACCAACAGATGGCGTAAGTTGACACGAGTATGAGGAGGATTCGGATGAGTTTCCTCCTTCCGTTCATCCTCCTTTCTCGCTCATTCTGACCGAGGAAGCATTTCACCTGCAACACAATCTCATTTTGTAGATGTACTCGGCGTTTTTATCTGTTTCCTGTAGATTAGAATCGCACGGCACCTGCATTTCCTCAGTTCTTATCCTCTGGTGAATGGCGATATAGCAGAAGATGATCACAGCTGATGGAGCGAGAATCGTCGCGAAGAAGATTACGTATCTGAATAAATATTTTTCCACAGAAATCATTGAAATTCCGATTGTTAAAATGTCATAGGGAAGCAATGATTTCGTAATACAAATACATTCGAAAACTTGCTCATCTTGGCGAGTGAAAAAAATGCAACGTTCTCTATAAACAAAGACGGATAATTCACCACCAACTCACACTAAATAGCGGTAATCCATGATATGAGTGAACTGGCACACGGCACCTCGAGCTTCGTAGTTCGAAATTCGACTCCTGGAAATAATATTATGATTACAAAACATATTTTGCCTATTTATATCCCTCATGTACTCTCAATTCATCTCAATCAATATCGTAATGCTGCAACCTCAGTCAACGTGCATCTTTACACTAACTAAAGTCAGCAGCTTCTTTCCCTCCATCAACCAATTTCCGGCCTCTCTTCTCTTCTTCCCTATTCGACGTTTACTCTTATCACTCAGATTCGATCAACCCCACAGAACGTTCACGATGAGAACAACAGTGGAAGGTACTGCAGGAAACTCATGGTGCTTCTATTTTTGAAGTCCGGAAAGCTAAGAATGAACGGAAAATGAACGGGGAAACTGCAGAAATACGAAAAACCAGAAAAGTACAACTGATCCTAGACTGCTTCAGTATAGTTCATTTGAACTGTCCCTTCCACTCTATTGAGATTGGCCGACCTTCTAAAGTTCTTCCTCTCTCCCTCTTTCCTGTCTCGAAATCTCATTTGGTCTTTTCATTATTCGGCTCGTTTTCGTCGAAAAGGAAGAGACTCTAGTCGTTCAATTCTTGAGATTCGATTAGTACCGAGCACAAAAGTTGCCCCCAGGGTCGATGAAATATTCTACTCCGCGTCAGAGAAATACACTCAGAGGTTGCGTATCGGTTACTCTCATGAGCTCAAGTAGAGGGAGCAGAGTAATTCGACCCTCGACGTAGCTTTCACTTCGAACCCACGCTTGAGAAATGCCAGAGATCTGTGATAAGAGATTCCAGAAGTTTCATCTATCTAAGTCTAAGAATAGCTCGCCAAGCTTCTAATTTCGTCCTACGCTGCAAGTTCGAACCTTTTCTGTGGAGTTTAATCGGAAACCTAGAGCGAAAAAATTAATGAGAAAGAAAGGAGGGAAACCTCTCAAATTCCAGAAAGGGAAGAAATCTCACGTTTTGAATCCGAAAGCGTCGAACATTGGCATGGCGCCGATAAGAGAACCTGCGACCCACGCGATGCCGATCAGAAGGACGGCACGACTCCTGCAAATATGATTATAGTAGAAGGTGAAAGTGGCTTGCTGACTCATCGGTTACGGCTGTAGCACTCAATGGCACCTTTTTAGGTTTAGGATGACTCAGTTACTTTTGAAGATTGACTGAACCCGTAGATCCCTATCTAAATTCGAGTGAGTTGCTCCAGACACGCAGTCCAAACAATCCCCACCCACTAGACACTCCTCTCTTCTCGTCAAAATACTCCCCAGACGACACTATTTCCCTTCCAGTGTCCTCTCCATTCAGGATATAAAGGACCGTCCAGTGTCACTGAAGTGCAGCCGTTTGAAAAGTAACCTTCTAAGAATGAGGAAGTCACTACCGAAAAAGAGACTGAAGGACCGCCACCATTTCATCATCTAGGACCGGATAAAATTACCGTCCCCTCGAAAGTGCAGTCGCTTACTGGAGCACCTCAAATGCCCTATTCAATTTCCTCACTATTCTAGGAACCAGTCTAGAAGAGACTGATAGCCCGTAGATGCTACGATTATAAACCAGAACCGTGAAATTGAAATGACTCACCTCCTCGACTTCATGAAGGCGTTCGCTCTACAGATGGTGATGTACTTGTCGAGAGCGATAGCGAGCATGTGGAAGGTGGAGATCGTGCAGAGAATGCAGAGGATGAGATGGACGAAGAGACAAGAGGAGAAGTCACGAGGCTGTTGGGTCAGCACCTGAGGATGAGGATTCATGGGTTTTGTCTTCCCAATGTTGTAGACATTGCTACTAGAATATTGTGAATTTCGCTAATCAGCACCGTATCACTACTTTCCCTAGGTAAATAGTCTATGATTCCTCAAATTATAACAGGCTATTGAAGCGATGAATGGTTCCTAATGGATACTTTTGTAATGAACATCACTTCCTTGCAAAGGCTCGTTTAGAGTATGTGAATACGACTCTGTGATGTGATTATACACATCTTGCGTTATTTTTCACTCGAATTTGCTCTGATTTTACTCTTCGAACGCACGTAGAAATGTGGTTGTATGGTCGTTCTTCCCTGTTCATTCGGGAAGTTTTCATAAGGAATAACATGGTATCATCAAACCATGTTCCCCTTGGTCGTATCCTTCCCCCTCCCCCTCATATTGCATAAATTAAGTCTCTAATGAAGCATGCGGGTAGTCGAGACTATTACTATGCACAATGACACATCCACAAGATCATTGACTGAACATTATTCAATTGCTTCCTCATTTCAGGCCCGAATACGTCAAGAGATCAGTCTCACTCCTAATCAACTCTCCCTCCCTCTCTTCTTCCTCATCTCCCCCTCTCCGTTCTCCGATCCTTCTCTGCTTGTCTTGTGCCCTGCGGGCTAATGCAATCCTCGAGTCACTCGCTCTGTTTTTAGAGGTCTCGATCCATTCGACAGGCTGTTGTTGACTGTTTTGCCCCTAATGGGGATTCCCCGAACCCACGAGATCGGGTCCATTCGGTTCAGAACAGAAATAGCCGAATTAGGAATGCAACGCCTCCATTTCGAATTCTAACCTTTCGAACTCTTTCGACACTCCTGCATTGTTCGTGTTCTTTCGAATAGAATCTTAGTAGTAGCCTGTCACATTTCTGAGATTGCCCCAGAGAGAAAAAGTCCCCATGCGACTGCAAAACTTGCTCCTAGAACGTGCGAAATCGAGGAAAAGCGCATGCGAAAACGAGCTCAATTCCACTCGAGTTTCAGCAACCTCCCCTAGCTCATCTCCCTTCCTATTTTCCCCCTAGAGGAGATCCGTTAAACAAGGGCGTCGCATTGCATTCCCTGTCTTGTGATGAGTACAGAGAGGGATTCACAAGCTCTAATTACCATACGCAAGCAGCGAAAGAAGTGAGAAGTTGCAGCAAACACGCAAGATCTTCTTGGTTTTCTCTATTCTCAACCTTCAGTCGCAGTCTAGATTTGGTGTAGACCGTGACGTAAGCAAGAGCAGTGTGTCACTCGCATGAGATATGGTTCCGGAATTCAGCCTTCTAAGCTCCGACCAAAGATGAGGTGCACAGCCAATCATGCACTGGATGTTTCTCTCAGTAAACAAGTGGGGGCAGGACCGTGTTTATTCCGTTTTCCCTCCTCTTCTTGCGCCTTTCTAAGCCATGGGGGCAATCTAGTTGGAGCCCGCAGAGTGGAAGAGCCCCGAGAACTAATATTTCTCACGATTGCTTAGTTGGCCGCGGAGAATCTTGCGGGTTCCGTGCATCCACTCGCTCTCTGAGACATAATACGCGGAAATCCCATCAAACACGTGCTTACTTTCTCTCGACCAACTTCTAGGCGCCAATTTCAGAGAGCAGTTGCTATGAGAAAGCAGTGCAAAACAAGGGAAAGTAGCGGTTCTAAACAAGAGTCACTTTGATCAAAACTAACCGAGTAAACAGTGGCTGGAATCCCGAAAGCGCCGGCTAGGAAATCCGTCAGAGCCAGAGAGAAGATGTACGTGTTGGTCACCGTTCGCACACTTCGAGTTCGGCAGAAAACCTGGAAATATCTGGTGTTCAGAAGCAAAGGATGCTGTCATCCGCAGATTCGAACCTGCGCTCACAGAAGTGGACCGCGACCTGAACGCAGCGCCTTAGACCACTCGGCCAGAATGACATGGGAGTTTCAGAGCGTATTGTCTCTCTGCTCATTGTTTCCACATGGAGCATGCAGATGGAGTGAATCAACAAAAGAGGTCCGTTTTCATGCCTAGGTCATGCTGAGATTTTTTTTTTCAAAGAACCAAGGGATATGATCTCTTGGATGCTATGAGACACATGTTCCCGGTGCTACGGAAGAGTTTACACATCGACGAAAGATGATACGGACATTTGATGGGAAAGAAGGGAGTAAAAAGAAGGGTCAAATACATCCTCATGGATCTAGCGGAGAGACCTGTGTTGTAGTAGCTATTTTGAATACAAAAACATCAATTAGAGCAGCGAAAATCGAGAATTGTAAATAAACAAAACGATTTGTAGATCAAGGATACAAATCACGATAAGAACGTACCCATAACACGAGGAGATTGGACAGAGATATGTGAACGGAGAGAATGATCTCGCACACTATGTAGAAGAAGAAGGTGTTCATTACTGAACGAAGCGGCGCCTAGACTTCCTTTCTGCCTCTGTAGTCTCTTTCAATCGGTAGACTCTGAAAGGGATTCTATTTCCAAACCAGTACAACATCAATGACTTTGCGTGCGATGAGAGAAATTCGATGAGAACAGGGGAACAAATCGGGAAAGGTTTCAGCGAAAGGGATTTGCATGATAATAGGAAACATCATAGAAGGCACGTCGCTCCAGGGGTTATTGGGATCACGAACTGACAGGATGAAGGATTAGTCTACGTGAGATCAGAGAAAGGGGAGAGAGACAAGGGAGATACGAGAGATCCGAAGTGAAACACAAGCAATCTGTGTCAATAGAGCGCTCTTTGCGATTCGAAACAGCTGTGAAATCGACCCGGAGGTTGCAAGTTATCTTCCTCCGAAGAATGAGCGATAAGTTCCTCCAGGACAGAAGACACGTTCGTCTAACACAATTGAGTCGAAATTGAAACGGGACGAGATAATCCTCCGCCCCCCCAATTTCACTGGCCGAAACTCTCCCCTAAACGTGACTTCCCAAGCAGTAAAAATGGCTAAAAAAAGGCCAGCTGGGCGGTGGTGGGTGCCTCCTCTTGCCCCTTAGGGCAGGGACCTCATTTAGATGAGTGAAGAAATCGTAAGGAGACGGAGGGGAAAAGGGGGCGGGGCTTCCGGTCTTCTCTCGCTCCGACTCAGGCACAAGATACCCCTCCCCCCTCTTAGATACGAGGAAGGGTGAGGAGGTAAATGCGCATGTTGTGCATATTAGGAACATTCTCGAGGCAGGACATGTGATGGGAATTCAGAGGGGAGTTCAGAGAATGTTCGGGAATCAAACACGGAAGAGTCGTAGGAGTCAAGGCACTCTAATGGGCAAAAGTCATGAACGTTCCAAAGAATTCCTTGCTGAATGATTCATTTCTCCCAGTAATAAATTCCATGTGAAACAGATCGCAACGTGAGTTCAGCAATTCGAGCAGAGTTCGCACATAAATGAACAACACGCAAGTGAGATTGGAATTTCATATAATTATAATTGCAGATCTGCCTGGTCAGAATACGCACGAAGTTATGTGGCAAACAGAACAATTGACTTCTTTCTCTTTCTCACTGAGAGATTTCCGACAAAGCGGAGAAAAGCAATTGAAAACTGCCGTGAAATGCCAAATTGTTTGGTCGAGCAAATCATTCACAATGATCTGTAACAGAGAGATATAGACAGCAGGAAAGAAGTTCATGAATGTGGAAGAAAACAGCTGTGGAATAGAGTTCCGTTATTGGAAACGATTGTTGGAATTTCAATAAGCGAACAAAGCGAAGTGACTGCTCTATTTGCGAGACAGCATGAGAACACGAATCAATTTCCACCGATACATAACTATATCTAGAATGAATACGATCGTTGAGCGTGTCTTGGACTATGAAAGGGCACCTTGGAAGGTATCTAATCGTTCTCTGGAAGCTTTCCTTACTTCGCCCCAAGGGAAACTCGGGAATGGGATGGATCTATTTGAGCAGCATGAGGGTAAATCGAGCACGAAAAAGAGGTAATAATGTCAATATTGCGAGGGAGTTTCAAAGACGCGAATTCTCACGTAGAATGAAGTGATATCACTGATGATGTGAAAGGTACATAGAAGTAATCGTTGACACTAGTCTAAATATTTCTCGTGATATCTTCATGTGTTAAAATAGGAGAATATTGAATGGGCATCAAATTCATTATTCATTCGATCTCTGATACAATTGATTGTGCGAATAAAACAGTTGAGACAAATACGTAATCATATAAGCGTAGTAAGCATAACAGTGACTCGTTGTAGCAGCTGATACGACAAAAATTTCTCGTTCCGTCATGGAAGAATTATTCATATATAGAGCAACATGTTTACAGCAACTTAAAGAACAATGTTGAGAGGTGCAAACGTTGAAAATGAGCAGAAAAGAAAGCAAAGTGACGTTATGCTTCTCGTAATGAAGTAAGACGTAATTCGCAAATGGGTGAATGCTCATAAACATATCTGCAGGAACGCAAGTTGTTGGGTGTGACTGATTTACGGCACTGAACAAGGGAAATACATCATACAACTAATATTCGCAGGGAAAATTCGAAAGGGACGGTTCCTCCTTTTCAGGAGTAAGTAAAGGTAAATGTAACGGTAAAGTTGCAACCACAATCATGGCGATTTTACTGCCGTCCTGAGACGACAATTCCTGGTGGGGTACACCGGTAAGGCCGGGTACTGTGAGACCTACGTATCCGATGCTGGTCAGGCTTCTAGGGCACGTTTACCTCCCCAGAGGAGTAAGTATAGAAATGAAACATCTCTTTCCCGATCATCACTCTTTCTCCTCCTTTCATCCCTACACATCACACCCACCGCCAATTAATCGGCTATTCATCATTCTGCCATCTCACTCGAGATTGATAAGAGACGAGGAGTGTAACTAGGAGGGAAGACGGCTCTTCCTATTTTGAGGAATGAATTGTACTGTTATCCGGATACGGCTTTGTTATTGAGGATGAATGAAAGTTCTCTGAATTTCCTTTAGAAAATTGTTATGAAAATGAACTGACGTCATGTAGTCCGCATGGTCCAGATATTGAACAAGAGATCATAGATAAATTTGAAACAGTTACGATAGAAAATTGGTGATACCGAATAACACCGAATCATTTAATCGAGTGAGGTGAAAGTACTGACAAGAGGAGATCAGGCAGACGACAGTAATGAAGAGATTTAGTAGCTCCCCCCCCCCCCCCGAGAAATCCTCGAGGGCTAAATCCGTTAGCATAACCTTTTATCCGGAAATCACCGATGTTGACCAACTATTTTTAGGACAAATTTGCACCGCGCTTTACACATGCCCACACCACGAGGAAGCGCTTCGATTGAAGACTTAGTCAAAATATCGAAATCGTAATGAATTGTTGGGGTTCAAGTGTTTTAGAGGAGCCTTATCGAGTAAAAAAAAGAGAAACATAAAGACTTACAGATTGATAGTGATTTCGTTTGACGGGAATTGACTATCGCTCAAATATCACACACGCACGTTTTCAGTTTTCTGTTCCACGTTTTCTGTTTCAGGTGCCATTCTCAGTGCAGTGTCGTTATTCACATTCCCTTGTTTTTCTCCTTTAGTGTGGTGAACGTGAAATTTTTTTGATTATGTGCGATTTTATTCAAACTTCCAAACACATTCAAATTATCGTAGGCACCGGACTGTTTTCCGCTCAGAATTCTCACGAAGATTACAACAAACAAAGATGATTGAGGAGGGGAGGAATGGGAGTGTGTTAGTATGGGGTCATCAAAGGGGCGGGGCTTAGGCCGATGCTTCAGTCGTTTCCGAGAGATCTTTCTTCGTAAACTCCTCCTCTTCTGTTGAGTGAACCTCACTGAAATTACGTCAATTGTATTTTCGAAAATGATTCTCAAAATTACTTGTAATCATTCTTGGCCAGTCGGTCCCAGAGTGCAATCATGACGAGAAGAGGAGCGATCTGGAATGGAGAAAGTTCAGAGATCAAAGATCAAAGATCAATCTCACTCACCACCCAGATGCCGTCAGCGATCCAGAAGACGATGATCTGACGGAGGAGAGAAGCCTCGGGGTTGATGTACTCGGGGGTGCCTGAATAGGCGATGGGTTGATGGGATGATCAAAGATCAGCGTTCAAAGTCCAAACAGTAGAGATCAAAGATCAGTGCTCACCCTCTGGTTGTCGGATGTACAGTACCATGTACCAGACGGTCTTCCAGAAGACGAAGGCGGACGACGTGAACACCGTGAGCACCGTGTGGCGTGATTGCCGATTGTTCTGCAGATGTGGTGTGTTCAGGGAGAAACGTCGCCGCATCAAAATTTGCATTGCGTGTGAAACTTTAGTAATCGTCGCTCTCACCATGAACACGGCGAAGATGTTCATGACGATCTCGATGGTCATCACTCTTCCAGTCGCCATCGTCACGAGATCTGACTTGTCCGCGTACCGGTAGTCCACGTCGGCGTAGATGTTCCCTGCAGAGATCAAAGATCAAATTACAAACTACCAAAGTGCACGATCTGTCGAGCTAGTTTACCAAGGCCATGTGTGTTTTGCAAGTAAATAGTTTTTTTCAGAGATCAAAGATCAACGCCCATCACTGACATGGCTCATAGAAGACGGAGAGCCATCCGCCGCCTCTGTTCGTCAGCGGGCGCATCATCGTGTAGAAGACGTCCATTATGCAGAGGACTGTCGAGACGACCTGAGATCAAAGATCAGATTGGAGTGGATAGATCAAAGATCAATCTCCTCACCAGCCAGATGATGACCCATTTGGGCAAGAGGGAGCCCTGGGCGCATTTGTAGAAGCAGTTGGTCATGCCTGCAATTGGTTCCATAAGGAATTTCAGGTCCCTTAGACTTTGCAACCGTTGGCCACGACTATTATGCTGCAGGTTCCCCAATTCCAATTCGATAACAACGCAATCCTAGGCAACGCAGGGAGATTTCGTGCGTGGGAAATGCCATTTCGCGGTGCAAAAAGGACGGCAAGAACCGGGAAATCCCAGGGAAATCACCCCGCAATGAAACTACGGCAACGGGCTGTGACGCCGTGGAGCTAGCGGGTGGGAAACATGAGAGAAGGGAGGAGAAGGCGAAGGAAACTTGCGCACTGGAGAGATGGACCGCCCGTCGCCCACGCTGACTCGAAGAGTGAGGGAAGGAGGGGACTTGAGGAATGAGAGAGAGAGAGAGACGGAATGAGGAATGAGATCTATGCGAGAATGAGATAAGTGAGTGCGTTCTAGTTCTAATTATGTGGAAATGAGCAGATTAATAATCTGATCTCATTCAAATTTCAATATCTATCGATGATCAGAAAGTGTGAGAGACTGTGCGAAGTGGAGAAAGCCGGACAGTTGCTGGAAAGGGGACGCAGATCCATATCGGGGCGAATTCTCCTTGAGGAGATTCTCTGACCCGAGTAGCGCCCCCTCTCCCTTTCACTCTCAACAGCACTAGAGAACGCCCGTGACCTCCTAATCCAGAGATGGAAGTGAATGGAGAGGAAGGGAGGACTCTATCCATTCCTCGTGCTCTCTCGCCCGTCTGATCGGATAAGGAGCATGGAAACGGAGATAGTCCATATACCAAAGGATTGAGTACCGAGAGGTGAGTGAGACAGGTGGATCAGAGAGGAGCATGAATAGACTAGGAGAGTGTGCAAAGGGAGAAGCGAGAGGTGGAGATGAGACACTGCTACTCCAAGCACAGAAATAGCCTATCTTGCTACAGTTCAAGAGGTCACGCACCCTAGAAGCACTTGCAGAATTGCAAAGATCAAACGCTTATGAATTTTATCTTGTTGGTACCTAAACGTTAGGCTACAACTCTCACATCACCGAGTCAAAGCTCACCAACGGTTTGAGACACGTAACATAGAGATCAAATGCGGAAAACTGTTACCCTTTCAACCTAGACTCTTTGCTACAGTACCCGAGTTTCACCGATTCACAAATCGTGAATGGCACAGTTTCGGAGATGTTTCACACACATGTTATTTGCTCTTCTTCTCGTGACAAACCGGATGAGAAGCCCTCTCCTATCAGTGCAAATAGAACACGACGACGTCGTTTACGCCCGTTTGGCGGTGTCGGTACTATCATCATTCTCGTACTATCTTCATCACACGTCTTTTTTCGAATAGTAGAGAGATCAGAGAAGAGAGTCTATCCATCACATTGGCAGGCATGGGCACTATCAGCATCACGCAGTGACTACATCGTGATTATTTTCATGACGAGAAATAAGAATTAGAGACAATTGCAACACAACTAACTCACATTTTGATTCCTTTTTGGTTGCGTTGGAAGGAGAAGAACCATTATGGCTAGATGGCTTACTAACTCGGCGTTTTATGGCAACCATTTCGAGACGATTTTATCAGTGATAACCCTCACTTTATACTATGCGTGACGCGTTATCGCATAGCTAACCATGCGATGAATCAGTCTTTTATCAGGTTATAAGCTGCGAAAATCGGCTGATCTGCGAAACATCTCAGGTGCATCTCTGTAGTGCATACAATGTAACAAAAACTAAAGTGACTGCAGGATTATTCAGACCAAAGTGATGAGATTCGGCAAACGGAAACGTGCAGAAATATGAAAAAGTTCTGAGAAAGAAGATAATACCAGACCACTCACATTTCGAATTCGTGTTGCATGAACTTCTGTTCCCTCGATTGCAACAACAGATTCCATGGAAGAAAGCAGAGAACCTCTCGCAAAGTTGCATTTTGAACCACCTCTGTCACCGATCCATCTCCCTTTATATGCCAGCGGATGTTTCATAGTTTGCCCGCCTTTGATATTTGCATTCTTATCACGTTGTGATAAAAGTATGGTGCGTACTCAAGAGAGCTGTGAAACAACCGTGGGCGAGACTATGGAAAGTGACGGCGGTGCTATTGTGAGGATGTGTTCTGAATAGACGAGAGGAAGCAAGAATAGGGGTGCACAGTGTGAAGGAAAATGCATTCAATTTCTATGCGGTACTGAGAAAAGGGGTAAAATTGAGAAGGGTGCGTAAAGGATCTCAGACCAGCTAGAAGAGACGATCGGGCAATTCGAGAAGTCCATAGAACCATCCGTTGGGATGGACAATCTGTTTGGATAAGTTCTTCCCCATTCAAGGTGTCTCGAGAACTTGCTACTGTTTGTTTGCTCTTTGTACAGGCTCTTCGCATGCACTTTTAGGCTTTTTTGCCCCTCAAATTTCAGAACCTCCATTTTCGCTGAGCAAGAAATTGAAGCGACACCCCTTCCTGAAATCCGATTGGAATTAACTCTTTAGCAAAGTGTCAAAGTGTCCCGAGGAACGACAAAAAATGTAATCCGATCAAATTATGGCAGGACTGCTGACTGCCCAACTCCAATTTCCTGCTTCCTTTGATATCGAGCACGAAAACTTCCGCAGTAGACGAAAATCCCTCCTCACTAGATAGGTTTTTACATCTCCAGATCTCGTAGAGAGGAAGAAACCCTCGAATACCCGGAACTGTTCCTGGTTTCACTGCAGTTTAGAATAATTTGTAGGAGTTTACGACGATTCTATCATGTCCGGATGGCGGATTAAAAGGCGACGGATTTATAAAACGAAGAGATCTTTGCGCAATCTTTCAATCTCACTCTCGCGAAACCTCATTTGGTTGTGGAGACTTAGCGCCGCCAACGCAACCACTTGCAATTTATGGAAAACTGGAACGCCGAGAAACATTTCTGCGATCATAAAATGGCTCGAAAGTTCGCGAGGCTATTTCTGAGCATAGAAAAGGACGCATCGGGCTTCTTTCTATGTATAAACTTTCGTTGCGAGGCTTCACCTTTGGGATTCAGCATCATCTGATCTGGGCTTACCCTCGACGAATGTTTCCACACAACTTTGTTCAAAGTTGTTCGAGGCCCCGGAAACGGTCGACAGATCAAAAGACCGTCGGAAATAGCAGATTACAGACTGAGAACTGTCTACGCATCGTCGATCCGACACGGGGGAACCCTCGGGGGAACGGGGGAACCCTCGGGGAACACCCCTTAGAGGGTGATGCCGATGTCTGCCCATCCCATTCTAATCTCTTCCGACGCGTATTTCGCCCTCTTAGCTCGCCATGAAACGATGGGCGACGGAAACAGATTCTCTCGCGTCGCCTCTCGGATAAGCGGAGATCTGTGGGCGAATCGACACGTCAAAAACACTACGCCAGAGCAAGCCATGCTGGATTATTCCCCCCCCCGTCTCGGTTGGTTATCGATGCGTGAGTAGGTGGTAGATGAATGAGGTTGTTAGCATAGTATCTAGCTAGTTTTCATTTCCATGTTATCGCAATTGGCTCAGCACGTGGTGTTCAGGATAGAAAAAGCTTTTAACTTGTGCTCCAATGTCATAACATCATCCCTCCCTGTGATTCCAACTTTTTCCCAGTATAAGTTCGACTTTCTTAAAGATTCTTGGCAGATAATGACAGCCTCTGGCAGGTCACTCGAGGCATCTCAGACATGTTAGCTTCAAAAGCACACATGCTTGTAATTGTGGGTGCACTCCCCTCTCTCACTCCCACACTAATTGCCCCGTTATCTTTGTCTATCTCCTGATTTGACTTTGAACGGACCCGCGATAATCACTGGGTTCATTGGCAGAAGATTGTGAAGGCGGCGCTATTTTCAACTCTTGCAGATCCAATTTGGGAGCATATCCGGGGCGAACGAACTGAGATTGAAGCCTGAAAGGGGCCGTAGTCTTCGTTTCGTGAGAAATGATGCTAACGAAGCTCGATTCTCCCTATTACCTGGCTTCTCCAAATCTAATCCTGGCCTAGGAAATGCAACGAGAAAACTCGCATAAGTGTTCCTTCTTAGATTGCGCGGGTGTAGTTGTTTATCCCCGCTTCCTAATTCTTGTAGGATCAGCAAAAACTAGAAGATTATGATTCAAGCAACTTCCTTCTCCAAAGGTTTGATAGCCTCCATGGGAACCTTCGGACCTGGATAGCCTCCATGGGAACCTTCGGACCTGGATAGCCTCCATGGGAACCTTCGGACCTGGCTCCATGGCCATTTGATCGTTCTAAATGCCATGGGAGATTCGAAAGGAGAATTTGAAGGAAAAAATAAGAGAAAGCATTGGGAGAACCGCAAAAACAGGCGTTGGCCGACGTTTGAAAACTTGTTGTCCTGTGACGAAGGAGGAATGCTTACTGTAGAATTTCGTGTACAACAAAGAATGAGCATAATGAGGTAGTGGATTTTATTTTCACAAACATTCGTGATGCACAAGGTAATAGAGTACGATCAGCGATCTCGAGAGTAGAATTCATCTTCGGGGCAACCAATTAAAGATGCAGTCGAACGAAGTCGTTCATGGCGGACCAAGAAGAAGTTGTGACCAATTCCCACCAATCTTCACCCCATCCCATCCCCTCATCACCAACAAGTACAATGCACAGTGGATAGTTCAAATAATTTATCGATTTGTCGCACAAATAAGGTACATAGGGAGAGGTTGGCTGCTCTTCGAGCATGTCGTGGAAGACTCATTGGGTGCATAGAAGAAGTGAGATCGGAGGAGAGAGTACCGGTACGAGGAAGAGAGTGACCAGTGATTGAGATGGCGATGCTTTCCCCGTGTTAGACGTTGACTGAAGACGAGTTCCTCTTGGATTGACTGGCGGAAAGTCTGATTCGAGGGAGGGAAGGACGTCGTTGGATGCTGTAGAGATCCTCAGCGGTCATCGGAAGATGGAACATAGTGGATGAGTACGGTAGAGTTCGGAAGGACGGACGGTCGGTCAGAGGACTGACTGAGTGAATGAGAATGCTGTGAAGGCTTGGTGAAACTGAGGCCTGCCTGGCCGCTTTTATAGGCGGGCTCAGGTGTGAAGCCCCGCCCCCCAAGTGAGGGGAGGGAAACTAGAGACTTATCAGTGAGATAGAGTAAGTAAACACACAAATATCAGTCTTGGGGCAAAACAGGGCCGGAATTGAAAATGTCAAGGGAGGATTAGGAAGGAAGGCCTCGGGGGTCAACTAAGGACCGATGTTTGTGAGTTAGCCAGAAAACAGTGTTGTCCACTACGGCGCAGCACAGCTTGAGAACAATTCGAAGTATTATTTTGACGATTGTTGATTGTGAGGGGGTTCCAGTAAGGGCGAGTTCTTGACTTTACAATAATAGCCGTACAATTATACATGGTCAAGTAACATGAGTACAAAAAAAGCGTTACGCGTCGACAATGTGGCGTCAACAGTGAGAAGAGAGATATGAATAGGATTGAATCGAGCATGCTGTGAACTTCCGGGAGCCTTCAGAAATTGATAGTAGTGGTTAGGGGACTGTACCGTTCACCTTAAATTCATCACTCTGCTCAATTTAATAAATAGACTACGACTACGAAGACCAATAAATGTTCAGTGCACAATGCCTCGTACAATCTTCGAATTGCATAACTAACCAATGGTTGAAGAACAAATAAGGCACAATGAAAACATGAAGAAAACAGCAGTGCGGCTATGCAGAATCCCATTCACTTCACGTATTTACAGTGCGAACTCCCATTCAGAAAAGACTCAACCCATTCGGGTGCAAATGCTCCAGTGCAGTAAGCAAGTGTCAAATGTTGTACCCTCGTGAGTACTGGAATAGTCTACTGGAGAGAAATATAATTGGCTCTCGAGTGCTGCGGGGGAGATCTACTCATCCTGGAAGTAAGTATAAGTGGATTAATCATCTGCACTTGATAATAAGGAAGCTGCTGAGAATTGGCCATGATTCCGAATCCCATGTGTTCTTCCAGCGCTAAAGTTCACGATGAGTAACATTCTCACATGTAGTTTCGCAATTCTCTTCCTTCTCCGTTGTGAGGTCAGCAACCACGTGTTCTCTTGATGATGATGTACTTCCATAGACAGATATTTGTTATTATTCTCCCCAGTCCAATCCTGGTCCACTGTACCAAGTGTAGCAATCCGTAGATCTAATGGGGGGAACAAACTAACAAATTGGGCTGATTCGAAAAGGAGTTGGGTGGGCTTCATTCGAATCATTTACTGCAGGTTTTCTTGTTTACTCGAACGTGATTATCAAAGAGAATCTAGTCGAGCGATCTTCGTGATATCAGTATTCGCTGTGAATGATTCTGCGAATACCGGGAACAGGGTGGGAACTGTGGAGGTAGTTTGACGTACACAATCGCTTCCCATTGTCTCGAACATCAAACATTCACACAAGATACTAATGATACTATATGTTTGTTGTTGTCTCTATTGTTGATGACTCTGATGAAAATAGTGTGAAAGTTTCTGGGGTTGTAGCTGCGGGGAGAGTGTATGCATGAGCCGCGGCCTGGCCTACATCAAAAGAATGCGCATTTCAACTGAGATGGATACCGAAGAGCTGGTTGTTGTCAACAACATGTGGAATGATCTCCACCACTCCCGAAAGGTTGTTGCAGGCTTCCCTCCAATTTATTTCAACCGACTTCCAAACAAACTTTCGAACTAATCAGATCTGATTTCAATCATAGATCTAAAGAAGCTCTGTTGATTTCCAATTAGCTTGAGAAGGCCTCCTTTCCACTTTAGTTTGTCGCCTTTTTGCTCTGTGCCAAACCACTAATTTGTGAAGGCGGGGCTTCCGGGCTCTGAGCCACTATAAAAGGAGCTTCAATTCAAGGTCGAATCAGTCCTGAGCTTACCGTTGCTTAGTCTTACCGTACCCAAATCTACCATAGTCATGTTCCACATTCCGATCACTCCTGATGATCTCATCTTCGCTTCTCGACGACTCAACATCATCGAGGCACACACTGCCAAGCAACTCGCAGAGAAGAGAAAGGGGTTCCGACGGAGCTTCTCCACCATCTAATCACAGGCTGACTCTACAATGCACTGATCTCGCCCCTGCTACCAGTACAACTGACCGTCGCTTTGATCTCCAGACTTCATGTCTTCCTGTGTTATCTTGCAGCTCGCTCCGATAAAGTGTTGATGTAGACCGTTTCCAGTTTCCCGCATTGCATGAACAGACCCTATTGCACACGATTTCAACATGCCTAGAATCGTTCTCGAATTCATCAGACCGTTCTTCTTGTCTTCGGTTCTTCTTCTTGTTCGCTTGCTTCTTCTTGGCTTTCCACTCTCGAGCGAATTCTCGAATCAGGAAATCGTATCATTCATAAGATTGACGCTCATTGCGCAAATGGTCACAGGGATGATCCGCAATGATCGAAAAATACAGTTTATGACGGCTTAACGGTTTTCCGATGCTAGTTAATTCGCCTAAGCTCTGACCATCTCGCAATTGATCCCCACACAACTATTCGTCAGTTCAGTGATCGCAAAGGGAAGCCATTGGAGGGAGGAAAGCCGCCCCATTCTAGTTCCGACATCAATGGCCCTACACTTCAGCACGAACTTCGACCCAACTACGCCAATGTCTACCGGAAATACATTGGGGAATTAAAGATTTCCAAACTTCGCCTTCGCCTGTATTCTAATCTCCACTCTAGTTCGGACATATTGATGACGAATTGTCGTTTTGCGAGGCCTTTGCTTCCCGTTGCCGCTGATGTTTCTAAACTCAAAAACCGTTGTTTTTACGGAACTTTCCACGAATTCCGGAACTCACAAAAACGGTCACGTGGCTCTCAGACGCTAATTAATCCATTCTAATGTTTTACATGGAATTTTTGCTTTTCGAGATCTCGCAAGTGGATGGGGGCGGAAAGAGACAAAACCGCTCGTTAGGAAGTGACAACCTTTGACCGTGAAAAAGTTTCGAGAATTTTGTTATCGAGGATGATTACGACATGATGAATCGACATGTACTTCCGTGTAGAATGGTCATCTTTTGGTGTTGAACCCAATTGGAGAATTCACCAAAACAGTAAGCTGTTTGTTTTGTATTGTCTGAAGTGGCATTCCGTCAAACAAGTGTCGACTGAAAGGATGATGAGGATCTTGACTCGAAATTCAGTCAAACATCACCGCTTTTCGGAGAATCAGTTCAGGTCACGAAGTGCATCATCTCTCCTCTTGAAGTGGCTCAGTGATATCATGAAATTCATTCCCGTGAGTCCACTCGGGAGTTCTGTCTGCTTTTCTGAATCAGTCCGAGCGCAACTTATCTTAATGGGACACGCGGAGAGATATACGCAAGCGAGTATTTTGAGGTTGTTCCGAGCCTGTTTACGGGCAGAAATCAACATCGAAGCCGATGATAGAATAAACCGCGTGTTGAATGAGATCAGAATAACTCCGTTAGGAAGGGAGTCTGGAAGTGCACTTTATTCAGTCATCTTTCAATCGTTGAAACAATAAAAATTTCCGTGAATTTCGGAACTCACAAAAACCTATCATAGGGTTCTCTCAAGTACTAATTGACCAAATTTGATGTTTTATGTTGTTTTTGCTGTCCGAGATCCTACAAGTGGGAGGGGGTGGAAGAGACAAAACCGCTCATGAAGAAGGAGGAAGACAACCTCTTGAGAGCATGAAGAATGATGTTATTGAGGATGATCGTAATCTAATCTAATTGATAAAGACAAAGTGATAGTAGGTCACATTTATTCAGAGAAGTTCGGGTTCCTGGTTTGTTCGATCAATAATAGGATTAAATTCACGGGCGAACTTTCGATTGTATCTCTTGTTCATTGCTGGTGATTTGATAGCAAGAAAGAGACTCTGATCTTTCATAACCTCATCGAGGCATGTCAAATGGATCAGAGATTCGTTCGAGTCTTCGTTCCGAGTGAGTAGATTGCGAACATTTCGTGAGCAGTCCCATCTAAGATGTCGAATGAATACTTTGAATACTTCATCAATGAATACCTCTCTCTATTGGAAACATCGTCTTTATCAGCTCTGCAGTAGTGAATGAATCGAGGTTCGATTGTTTCCTTCAATACATAATCATACATAGTGAACGGTTTGTTCTCACCTCGAAGGCGATATCATCCCGTACGTGAGAATTGTCTCCGTCCGCTACTGCTCGCAATCCTATCTTGTGAGCATGTCTGAAAAAAACATGTGATGAATTATTACTGAAATGTTCACGATCTTACGTTGTGATAAACTTGGTGCTGTCATCATCAGTGGCAACCATCGAGTAACGTCTCTTTCTTGGTGGACGAACTATCGGCGTTGACGATAGGACTGGTTCCTTAGATGATGTTGAGATTCATCATATTAGATTCACTAAACAACCTCTTTGTGCGTGTTCCAAGATCGTTTATCGACGAGCCAAAATTCTTTGTGGTTTGGTTGAGAAAGTGCTATTACCTGAAAATAAGAATATAATGTCGTAGAGAATATCATTTCCACTCACCGCTGATTTGAGAGTGAGATAGCTGAGTGATCCTTTCTGTATTGGGAAGCGTGAGCCAGTTCGAAAGATAGTGTGGATGAAGTTGCACTCCTGAGAACGGTTCTATAGGCAATTTTATAATTCCGAACTCACAAGGTTCCAGTTAGGCGTCAGATATCTCTTCGCTGTTCGTTGACTGATGTCGAATTCGCCCATCTCTCCGATAAAGTCAATGATCGACTGGTCAATATCCACAACGAGTTTGTCAAACTGTGATTTGTAGATCAGAGCAAGCTCAATAACTCCGCATCTCTTCGTAGGTGGAACCTGCAAAGAAAAATGAAAATAATTAAAAAATTTTAAAAATTGCAAAATGAACTAACGTAATCAGCGAGTCCGAGATATTTTTGGAGTGTTTTAGAGGCAGTGTAGAGTGTTTCGTTGTGCAGTTTATTATCGGGAAGGACGAATTTCTGAAACAAGCGACCACTTATTTAAATTTGAATTGAATTTTTAAAACGTTACCTTGAATTCATCAAACTGCTGCCCTGCAAGCATTAGAAGGGCGATTACTCGTCTCTCTTCCGCGTTCGGAGACAGTTTGATCTGACGAGTGATTGTACGAGTCGGCATTTTGGATATTTCAGTAATAAACAGGTGAACATGAAGAGAAAAACAAGAAAAAAATGAAATCATTAGATCGGAAGCAATCCTAAAACCTATCACTTCTGAACACTTTAAAGTTGAGAGTTGCCAGAGGGTTTTTTTGGCGCTGAATCATCTGACGATCGCATCAAATGAACAATCATTGCATTATAATTCATGATGGACTCTCATATTGTCTTATGGAAATTAGCTTTATTTGAAACGGATATAAAATAAACAAAAGTAAGTTAGATACGATAGTCATCTATATTGTTTGTCTCGATTGAAACCCCTCGAGATCGTCAGCCAGTCATTATGCACTCCTCGCTCAGAATCCGTCGCTTTGCAAGCCAATCTCGCAACGACACGAGACGAACACACATTCTTGTTGAAGTTTCCATCCTGATTAGTGCTCAGCCATAAGGAAACTCCTTCTTTATCCAAATCAGAAATCATCGTTCTCCAGAATTCCATCGATTGACCGAAAACCCGCGTTTGATGTTTGGATCGAAATTGTTCTTCGTAGATGTTCACAGTGGCTCCCAATTTTGTGGCTGCCATGAAGAATTGAGCTGAAAATATGCAATAATCTGGATTAAGGTCATCTGATAAAGAGCACTAAATGTAAGAAAACTAACGAAGACTGTAGAGAACGCATCTGGCAACGACGATGGAAATGTTTTTGATGCTGTTTTTCATAACCAACTGTATGACTGCCATTCTAAATTGAACCAAAATGCGTCACTATAAAAAATCGTACATACTGCGTCATATCAGTGAAATCCCAATCCCTCATTTCGAGCCTTTCAATGTGAATTTCTCCAAAACTTTTCCTCGTAGATTCGAAAATCGATAATTCGCTCATGTCATCAAGGACAAGTGTCTCGATGTGTGAGAATGATGAGATAAATCTAGCGAATCGAGCTGATCGAAATTTGTCTCTCTTCTTTTCTCCACGGTTTGTAATGCAAAGACAGAATGGGATGCAGACAAGTCCAGCGAGAGGTCCAATGCCGAGCGCCCACACTGATTTAGTAATATACCAACCAGCTAGACCAGATACGATGATAATAATAGCCATGACGGCAACGTTAATTGGACTGCAGTAGTAGTCATCAATGAATTTCTGTGGACCACAAGTGATTTCCATTGCCTGAAAAGGGTTTAGAACTCCATTGAAGCTTTGGTTACTGCTGGTTGAAAGGTACCTAAAAGTTTTCAATAATGCATGATCACTTACACCTCGGAATCTCTTGTGAACCTTCATCCAATTGCCCACTCCGACTCTCTTCGCACATCTCTCAGGAATGACTGCATGAATGTATACTTGGAGATCTCGTGGAGGATGAACATATTGTTGTTGCTCAATAAGTCGCTCGATCTGATAAAATGACCATTGGTAGGCGATTTGATACCAAAGAGAACTCAACCTCAAGGTATTGTTAAATGCCAAAATTTGGTAGCAAAATTACTCACTTACCGTTACTGTTTCAGCTCTCGGCCTATTATAAATGTGAAGTCGTTCTAGGGGAAGAAGATATCGAGGATCTTTGAGGTACTCGAGTACCATGCCATTCCAAATCGGAGAGATCTGAAACAAATGATAGTAATTTTGAAAACGTCGAAAACTTCTTGTTCTCACCAGTTTCAAATCAAACCATTCTTCTGTCATTCCAACAATTTTCCTGACAATATCAAGAGGGAGAGATGAAAGATTTAGATTGGAAGGCAAAGACGACATCAATATAGATGTTTCTTCCATGCTGATTGAATATCTAGAAACAAATATAATTGCATCTGTAATGAATTCAAAGAAAAAATAACGCGCCAATGGTAAGACGCCTAATAGATTAGCCAGGTCTGTCTGACCTTACATGTAAGATGAGCCCGGGAGAAGACAATTATTCTCTTGTGTATTGCTTTGGTGACAGCTGATATATCAAGCATTTTCAGATTTTGTCATGTACTTCAATAGATACACAATTAACAAGTGATTTATCGACAGTATCCTCTCTCAGAAATCGAGTCATTGAAATAACCAAGTTCACAATCACTGGGCATGCAGGAAATACAAGCTCTCACTTCAGTTGAGCCAATGTAATTCTTAAAGTTGCGGTCGTCAACTGAGGTAAGTATTAGGGAAACATCGGCCTTCTCTAGATAACATTTCATCGCATCCCAGAAATCTTTAGGACGTTGGAAATATTTGTCGGCTTGATTATCGGTTGAACTTGTAGCCTCTTCATAGAGCTTCACAGTGGAACCCAATTTAACCATTTCGACTAGGAATTGGCCTGAAACAGATGCTTCTGGATGGATTAACTGAAACAGAACTAACGAATGTGAGTAGTGTCGTATTTGCTGAATACCATGGAAACATGCCGTATTTCGTGCTTTCGAGTCAAATCGACAATTCTCTTTCTGAAATGTTGAGAAATAGATCTAGAAAGGCAGTTTGCAATACCTCAAGCGTTTGTCGCATTCGGTTCCCTTCATTCGCATTCTATCAATGTGAATCTCTCCGAAGGCCGACATTGTTGCGTTGAAATAGGAGTCGAATGGGTCATACACTTCATCGAGAATGAGACTCTCGATGTGGGAGAACGAAGCAAGAAATCGCTCAAATCGGGCAGCCCGGAATTTGTCACTTTTGGTCTCATTGGAATCGCGCAGACTGTGGAACACAGGAGAGAAGAGGATTAGGATGACAGGCCAGATGAAAAGAGCCCAGGGAGATCTGAGAATGATGAAGGCTGCGATTGCAATGGAGAAAGAGACGAAGAGAAGGACGTAATAGAATCTCGTCTTGTATGAGACGTTCGTCTTGAACTTCTGAGGGTCGGAGGTCACTTCGATTGCCTGCAATCACCCAATTGAAAACAGGGCTTACGTGTCTCAAACTCACCCCGGGAAATCGTTGATGGACACTCAGCCACTGCTCCAATCCGACTCTCTTCGCGTATTTCTCGGGGATAATTGCGTGGATGTGAACATGAGGCTTCCTTGGAGGTTGAACCAACTTCTGTTCGTTAATCCATAACCCGATCGGGCCGCCGACGCGTCTCTGTGAAGGAAACAATCCACAAAATGTCATTTTCGGAAAATGGTGAAATAGAGTGAGCTTTGAGCCTCAAGCTCTGTTTTGATAGCCTCTCTCGAAATTTCACAATATACTTACAGAGACAGTCTGCATTTCACGAGGAGGAAGGATCCTGTGAAGATATAGTCGCTCAATGGGAAGGAAATTCCGAGCATCCTTACGGTTCTCGAGAACCATCGAATTCCATGCTGGAGAGATCTGAAAGAAAAATATTGCGAAATATATTCGAAGAAACTCCAGAAACGTCTCAAGAAATCCTCTATGGATGTCAAATGAGCATAGAATACATTCCTTACTGACCAGCCTCAGTTCGTCTGCATCGTCTTCTTCCATCTTAACAATCGTCCGTATAATATCGGGAGGAAGAGAAGAAAGAGTGACAGGGGCGGATGACGATTTAGGCAGCAATTCGACTGCTTCTTCCATCGTTGAATGTTGACTGGTAGAGGAAAAGAAGGAAAAGAAGGCTGGAGAAGGGCCAAAAATAGGGAGTGGATGCGTGTGGAAATCCCCCCGGGTACGCCAATCTGGCCTTGTTGTTGCACGAGGAGAGACCAGACTCTCTCTTTTCTGTGCACTCTCTCTTACCGACGATCGATAGAGAGGGAGGAGAAGCACTCTCATTGCACTTGCACACATTCTCTTCTATGAGAGAGTCAGCCACTGATACACCATAGCCAGTTATGGATGAACCGAGCTCTCCTGAGGGCATGAACAAAATACTTTAATGTGCGTGAATTTGTCTGTAGATAATGCCACTTTATCGTAGCTGTGTTCATAGAACTCATGTTCATTGACGATAAATCTTTAGGCGTTGTTGCTGATTTTCTTCCAGTGAAGAAACTGATGATGAATCTGGAATCCGAAGATCTCATCTGTCGTCTGACTGATTCCCCTCGGGACCTTCTGTAGGGAGTGATGAAGACGAGATTGGCGATGGGAGAGAGCAAGAACTGCATGCAAACTGACTCAAAATATCAAATCAGCAAAGCTGTCAATGTGAAAATGTTACTGGAAGTATGACGAAGCTAGGCAGCTCTGAGTCAACAACATCGAGAAAATCGATGATGAAATTGACTGAAGCGGCGACAAAACAGAATAGAATCAGGAGTTGCGCGTTGAGAGCCTAGTATAAAGAAATTTAGAAGTGTTTCACTCGAAAGTTACTTTTAGAAGCGTTTCATGACTATTTCGTGTAGAGACGCTCATGAAGTTCTGCAATGTGTGTTTGTTTGATGGGAACTATCAAAATCAATCACCTGGCATGCGATTAGGCGACGAACTGTGATAAATCGAAGAATGAAAGCCGAAATGAAGAAGGTTTGAGCGGACAGATTTGACCAGACAAGAGCGATAAGCGTTGGAATAAACGAGAAGTCCAAGAAGCCTGTATGGATTGAATACTTCATGGATTACATCCAACGAACCGTATGCTAATGTTTGATTGGTGAAGCTACGAAATTCATTGGTGAAGATTGGTGAAGCTACGAAATTCGTTCGTAGTCGAATTTCCAGCAACAAATGATAGATAGTATCCAGCAGAAGTTGGAATGGTGAATATGAATATCAGAGTCGCTGCAGAGTAAATTGTCTAAAAATATCAAGATTTTGCGCTGTAAATTTGGAAGGAACCCTACGGATTGTGATGGCTGTGGCTTCTTGAGTACTCTCAACCGAAAGATAAATGACAAGCAAATAAACGCATCATTGATAATGACGAACTGCTCAGAAAATGCTGAATTTGATACTTTTTCTTCTTCGATAATTTGGATATTGAAAACGAACACAACGCCGCCCAGCAGAGCTGTTTTCCAGTGAAATTGCACAATCCATAGAAAATGAACAATGTGCCGCGCGGAATAGAATGAAGTCTGAATCAAGACCGGAGAGTTTAGATAAGAATTGACAGGATACCTCGGCATCGCGATAGGAATCGTAGTCGCTCCTATTAGATCACACACTGCTGTGCAGAGTACCAATCGAGTGTATGTCTTCATGGAGTTAGGAGTTCTGAAAGAAAACAAATGATCGAAGCAAAAAGAATAAACAAAATCGTACTTCGTGAGTATTAGGGCGATTAGAGTAACATTTGCGCTAACTCCAACTGCACTCATAGTGTAATTGAAGATGATGAAGCAAGAAGCGATGTCCATCGTTGAATATTGAATGAGGGAGTGAATGAAAACAGTTATCAGAGGAACAATTGTATGACTTTCTCTCTTGTGGTTGATGAACACGATAACAAGATTTGCTTATTACATTAATACCCAGGAGACATCGTTATTGAAATGGGAATATGAATACTGTTTATTAAGACGGAGCAATAGCTATTGTACAATGAAAAGAGGGTCGCACAACTCAATCATGCATCAGATCAATGGAGAACATGGTATTCTTGAGTACACTTCCTCCATCGGCGACGATTCTCTGGCCGACGATGATATCCGATTGAGTGCGATCCGCGAGGAACAGAATGATCTGGAATGATATGTCTCAACTCTAATTCCTTTTCCACTGGGAAGTGAAAAATGCTGAACGAATGTGTGAAGCTAACCTTTCCAATCTCATCCGGCTCTCCAGCTCTTCCACGAGGAATCGGCTTGGAGGGATGAGTGAGAATCTTGTCGTACATCTGCAACTTTCAGGATTATTCAGGGTGAATCGAGAAAAAGAGAGATGGGAAAATACTGAGCACTCACCCCCTGCACCATTTCCTTCGGCACTCCGGCGCTCACGGCGAAGTTCGAGTAGACCGCGCCGGGGCTGAAAGGACGGTAATTGCGGCAAGAAAGAAAAAAAAAACAAAAAAAGGACACTCACTTGACAGAGTTGACTCTAATTCCTCTGACGATGAGAGTAGCAGCCATGTGAATGGTCAGCTGATCGAGAGCCGCCTTCGAGGTGGCGTAGTAGGCGTCCTGTAATTAGAGAATTCGAATTTGAAGGAGAAAAATACAATTTTTACACACTAAAGTTGCTGAAACTTACCGAGGAAGCAAACGGAGAGCTGACAATGGAAGACACGTTCACGATTGATCCCTTAGTCTTCTCCAGATGGGGAATGGCGAACTGAGTGATGCGGACGACCCTGAGATGGGAACTGAGTGAAGTGATACAGAGAAACAACTCACGACTTGACGTTGATATCCATGGTCCGATCATACTTGTCGAGAGACACTTCGACTCCCTTCGCTCCCGAGAGGTCGAGGATTGCCGCGCCAGCATTGTTCACCTGGAAGAAAGGGCTTTTGTGACTTTTGTGCGATACTTCTTAGGATCGGGAGCATGTATTTCTCGAAAATTGTGGATGTATGCTGTCTCCCGAAAGTATGGCCAAACAGCGTTTGACTGTAACGCAAAACACCATGACAGGAATTGGAAACTTACTAGAACATCGAGCTGGCCGAACTTCTCGACCGTCTTGTTCACAAGTTGTTCACAGAAGGCCTTGTCGGTGACGTCTCCGATGAGCTGAAATGAATATTTCCTCGAGCAGCTATGAAAAGAATACGGGTAAGAGTAAACAAAGACTCACGCTCAGAATGCCCGCATCCTTCGCACCAGCCTGTTTGCAAAGCACACGCGTTTCCTGCAAATATCGCGTTTTTTCTTCGTGGACGGGAGTATCGTAGGTGGGGATATCAAACCTCGAGAGTCTCAGCGTTTCTGCCAGTGATGGTCACTCTCGCGCCCGCCTTTGCGAAGAGAACTGCCGTATTTCGGCCGATTCCGTTCGAGGAGCCTGTCATAGAGAAATTCAATGTTTATATCTCCTTTCGTAAGGCGTCGACTTAGAAAGAATTGATGGAAGAGTGGGCTGACCAGTGACAATGACGACCTTTCCGTTGAAGAAGCTCATTCTTGCAAGTTGTGTTGAACTGCAGTGAAGAAAGAGCGACGGGTCCGCTATTTATCCCATTTCGCTTGTCAAAATACACTCGCCACACGTTGTTTCACATAGTTGAACGGAGCAGAGAGTTAAGTGTTTGTGCCTTCTCGCACACTAGAGGGATTGCACACTTCAGCACAAACATTGTGCACGAGGAAGAGAGCTATCTAGAAATGAGTTGCTTTGATTCAATCATGTTCAGAGTTAAATGTTTCTCTCCTTCAATGTCACTGGGCAATATTTGAAAAATATTATTCGAAGAGATGTTCATTTACAGGCAGACCATCATTTTATCTCACACAGCCCAATATAAACCCCAATGCTCGAAATAGTTGATAGATCATCGATTTCATTTTACTTTCGTAGCTTCCGATTACTTCTTATTCACTTCATTTTGATAATTCTCACACTTGAATTCTTGAACTCTGACCTTTTGACATTCCCTCTGGGCATCCGATCTGCAATAGTCTCGCGGTTTACCACCAACAGGACTTCCGATCTCCAACGAGACTGGATGCTTCCGATCAAGCACTATAAAAGGAGGCTGAAGGCAGGCTCAAAATCAGTCTTCCATCGCCCATCCACCAACTCCTCAATTCATCTACAATGGCTCTCTCCCGTTCACCTTCTTCCACTACTTTCACCAAGAAGGAGAAGAAGATTGGCTGCTTCGGTGGTCTCCGTCCCTACTTCAATGCGGTTAGTTACTAATAAATGTGTGTTTTTCACTCGGGCAGTAACTAAGTCTGTTTGGGTAAAATACATCACCTTCCTAATTGCAGATCCGTTCCATCCTTCCGGGCCGTCGTATTCCTCTCCACTCTCCTCCGACGTTCTACGTGCCTCTTTCATCCTACTCAGCTACCAAAGATGATGCACTCACTGCAGTTGAAGCATCAGCCGGACTCTTCTCTCGCCCTTCTTCTCCAATCTTCCGAGCCCAATCGCCTTCTCTCTACTCTGAACCTTCATTCGATTGGATCGACAATCTTCCCACCTACGAGTCTGACGAAGAGTCTCTCTACTCAATCGACCTCTCCGATATTCATCTAGAGACGTCTTCTACCAGTAATAACGAGCTCTTCCCCTCTAATCTAATCGTCTACAGACTCCCGGAACCCGCTCAGAATCCTATTCTACCGATTGAACCCGCGCCTGCCGCCTGAATGGATTCAATCGTAACTACTGATGATCCCATAACCTTCCGCAACTGGTTGTTTAACTTGATCACTATTATTTTGTATGCTGATAAATAATAAATACATTCCACGGTATTTTGGAAGTGTCGTCTTCTATTACTAGTAATCTTAGATTAGAAACAGCAGATGGGTGATTAAAAGTGCAGATGAGCAATGATCCCTTTTCATCTATCTTCCAAGTAACATAAACTGAAAGGAACTGTAATCTACTGGCGTTTGAGAAGCATCATTGTAAACAGTTGATCCCAGTTCAACCAGAGCAGATCTTTGTCTTTTCACATGCGGATACTTATCTTCTCTCTTGTTCTACCGCTCTTCTGTGTCGATGGCGACTTTACATCATATCATCTTCATCATTATCTCAATCCATCTGTCTCTCCTTGTTCCGACTTCTATAGTCATGTGTGTGGAGCGATAACGGACAAGAATCAGACTGTTCAACACAAATCCACAAAATATTATAGAAATCGTGCAGCGAAAATGTATTCAAGAATCAGGAACAACCCTATTATGGTAAGAAGAATGTTTCAAAAAATACAGGTGGGGGCTTGAATCGCGAACCAGAGAAATGGATTCGGACATTTCGTAACTCTACTCTCGGAACATTCCATTCGTACTCGTCGGAGTACAACGAGGCGGTTGATCAGCCGGTTGTTTGGTAATTGACGAATTTGAATAATAGGGAGAGAGACAATGGGAAAATGAGAGAGTGTACATAGTCAAAGTGTCGGTTACGGAATGTCCTATTCCAATTGAACAGTTTTGAATATGGCGGTTTCGGATTGATCATTCCGCCATGAGAATGACGAGATTGCCGGTTTCATTTCTCTGGTTCTCGATTCAGGCCCCCACGGTGCAGTATTCGTTTCATTCAGGATGACATTCAATCAGCTCGAGAGAGTTCCATTTGCGAGTTTAACGCCACTGCATACGAATTCAATCTACAGAAACGGTAATTACTCAATAATTTAAACAAAGGTTAAGCGCTTTCCTCATGTAGATGCGCTTCACTCGTTAGCTGCTATCGCGAGGAGTTTCAATCTTTTTATAATTTCCATCTGAAAAATGTCGAAGGGGTTTGCATCTGAGATGACACAGAACCCGATAAATGTCCCAGGAGGATCACCCTTTCGCTTACGTCGCACTGCAAGTGAACAGGAGCTCCAATATTCGAGAAATAATTCTTGAGACTTCGTACTTTGTGGAAGAATTAATACGAGCAGGACAGCCTTTTCACAATGTTGGCGTAAGAAATTATGTATGAATATTGGAATAGTTCAGATTAAGGAATTCGTTTCTCCTTACGAAAAAATGAGCGATCGGCTCGCAATTCTGCACGCATCAGAAGAGAAAATCAGGAAGGACGAATTCGGAGTGATGAGAATTAGAGCGTTGATAGAAAAGATGAAAGTGATCGTTGCAAATCGATTCAAGGTAAATGTCAGAAGTAAATATATCATGCTTTTAATGTTCAGGAAACTCAATGGTTGAGCGAAACCAACACTTTTGGCCTCGATAGACTCCATCAGTTCCTCAATACTCTTGACGAGATGAATGTGGGAATTGACTTCGATAATCAAGATGCGAATATTACAAACTGGAGAAACATCAATCGCTTTATCACATCGAAGTACTTCGAGTACAGCAAAAGGCGAGGAATCCTGAATTTGGCGAACCAATTGTTGCTCTCAGAGTGACTGGTTGTGCTAAGTTCGATGTCATACACGCCTTCTCGGCAGTGGGGGATGAACTCCGAAAATTGGACTTAGTGAGAATTCTTAATTTTTAAATTATGCAATACACACGAAATTTTTTCGATTTCTGTTCAGCAACTACTGCGAATTAGAAACTATTTTCATAGTGAATTAGCAAAAAAACTAAAGATACTCTAATTCAATGCACATTATTTCAGGATGCGCACACTCTCCTACGGCTTCAGCACGGGTTTCATTACAACGCGTACTATCACAACGTCTCCAACTCCATACTCATTCCTGCTCCAACATTTTATCCTTCAATGGGAAAGAACACGAGCGACACTACACTGGTAAAAGCGAGAAAATTGATAGTTCATGCTAACATAGATTCGTTCTAGTACGCCTTTGCCACACTTATCGGGCATGAGATTTTTCATGCCTTCATATCGAGTGATATGACCAACAGCTCAAGAACATTTAGGAAGGAACACGAGTGTATGACCAGACACTTTGAGAAAAGCTGCAATGTCTGGAATGAGGTGAAAAAAAACCAAGTTATTGTCAAACCCGACTGACAATGAATCACATCCAAATGGGTGAGGAGATCATAGTGCCTTTCCAGAGTGGTTGTCACAGTGGAAAGCAAACTTTCGATGAGGATGCTCCAGATGTTGAGGGATTGCGAGCTGCTTACATTCTATTGAGTTCAGCTTACAGCGAGGACAAACTGAAGGTTCTGTTAGTTCGACAGTCTTCTGAATCAAAGCATAATTTTCAGGAAAATGAATACACAAATCTCGGAATCACTCGAGAGCAAGCATTTTTCTACACTTTTGGCGTGCGCTACTGCAGCACGGATATTGTGCCTGTGAGCGGAGATAGCGACTCGAGCTGCATAAGATGTATGAATCAATGATTGTCATTTCAGCCGGAAGATAGACATTCGAATGAATCAATTCGATTGAATGCCGTGGTTTCGATGTTACCTGAGTTCACGCGTGCTTTCGGCTGCAAACCAGGAGATAACGAGTATTCTGAATCGGTCAGAATTTATCGCGATACGATTTAAATATTGTGATTTTCGTATAAAACTCTAAATCACAGAAATCGTCATGTTATCTGTTCGGACCACTCTCAGGAGTAGACAGAGAAAATCAGAAAGAGGTGAGTACTCCCGTTTCTATAGCGAAGCTAACTGAATCGGAATAATGATAAGGAAAAAAACAACCTCCACTAAGCTGTTGTAGGAATCGGAAAGCAGAGACCAAGAATGGAATGGAAGTGGAGAAGGACCGAATCAAGGAGATGTGAGTGCAATTTGATTTTCAATCACTGGAGACACATTATAGGAAACTGGAGGGTTGCATAAAGATATCAAACACGAGAAAGTGGAAATTGATGCTGAGTCTTCCCAAATCGTGGTGAGCTGTTTTTCTTGATATTATCACTTACGATGAATGAATTCAATATATAATTGCCTCAGGAAGATACCGCTGACCGAATGATTGACGGTAGTGAAAGTGGAGAAGAACCGGAGCAGTTTGAACTGGAAGCATTGTTATCATAATTTTGAAGCTTTTGTTGTCGATAACGATATAAATATCTACTGTTCATTTTCCAGTATTATTTGTCTTTGGTCTCATTCTGGGTACACCGAAGTCGCTTTCATAATCCTTTTTGGTGTCTAAAATCACGAATTGCTCATCTCGATGACGACTTGGAGCTGATCAGAGTCTCTTAGTCACTGATTGCACCGACTGATCGAGATAAGGAGAGATTTCCGTTGTCTCTACCACCGTTATCAGGGGTATATATCTGGAGGCGATGGGGGAAGGAAGACAACATCGTCCTTCTCCTTCTCCTTCCACAATGATCCGTGCAGCAACTCTCCTTCTCGCAGTCTTCGCAGCACTTGCAGCAGCCGCAGGCAATGGTTAGCGAAGAGATTTTACCACAATTACGGTCCACAAAATCGATCATGTCCATTCACCTTTGTAATCAATGTGAAGCTCATCCATTCCAGCCACAATGAGGAACAACAAATTTGACGCCAACTGCTCGCCTGCGTACATGGCTGTACGTTCTATTTTCCTTTAATCTTCTCATAGACATTTTCTTATTTTTCTTATTTGCAGACAACGAAGGGCTGCCTCGATTCGTACTTCTCTGGTTATGGCCTCAATCCCGCCAAGATGCCTCCCTACAGTGACTACGTCAACATTATCGTCGACCTGACCACGCATTTTGGAGCCAATGGAGCTGATATTTACTGCTCGTGAGCTCTATTTCGTTTCGAACCTTTTCTACAACATTCGCATACGTGAATTGTCTATAAAAATTATACTTCTAGTCTCGAGTCGAACGTAGAGAACTGCCTCGGTCCTCTGTTCAACTCTCCCTGCATGACGGGCGCCGCCTTCCAGGATATGTACGGAATGAGTCTGGTAAGTCACTTTCCTTTTCTACCCGATTGAGAGCTTCCGAATTTCGAAAATGTTCACCTTCAGACGGACGCGTACGAGTACGCCACTGACTTCCCCGTGCGTGCGTACATGTGCGATAATAAGCAGTGTGAGTGATATTTTTTCTTAGAGAAGCTTCAAAGAATGCATCACTTTACACGATTGTTCACGTTTTAGTTTGAGTCATGAAGCACAACTGAACTGAAATGTCAAAAATCACAACAATGCAATTCCAGTCATGGAGGACAACCTCGCTTGCTTCGACAGTATCATCACGAATCATCTCGACGAGAGGAAGAAGTGCGCGAGTGCAGTTGAAGACGCCATCAAGCATGTGACTGATGGAGATTATTGCAAGTGAGATTCATTTCATTTTATTCCCTCATCTACTTCAATTGACAACAAACGGAAAAGTTTCGAATATGTTTCACGCTTGTGAGATATTGTTCTGTCACTAGCATTGGCGATACAAATGCGGCTTTGAACACAAATAAACCAATCAACAATTGCAGACCGTGGGGCACATTCGTGCAGTGCGAAGACGACGTCTACGTCAAGTACTGCGGACAGCAAGTCAAGGGGTGAGAGGGGGAAAATGAGCTCAGAGAACACTCAGTGTATTTTATTGATACGAATCGCGTCAAGCTGATTACAGATAAGAATGCAGAGCTTGATCCATGACAGCTGAAAACGTTCAGTATCGGTTGAGAATGAGATCCATTTCAGTTACATCTGCAATGTTCTCGAGGTGGGAATCAACTTCGACTCGATGAATGCTTGCAAGTCTACGCTGCCCAAGTGCGGATGAATATTGTGTTGTTGTACAGTTTGATCTCGATAAAATGTATATTTCAATCTTCTCAATATTCCCTCCTTCGAGTCGCAATTTCCAGTCCAATACATGACATTGACATGAAGCAGTGTTTGTGATGGATGATTGGGTCGGGCAATTGCTGCTCTTCGTTTCATTCGGCTCCTTTATGCGCATATGCGACGAACACGACAAAGGGCACCGCTGGGAATGCCCATCCATCTCCTCCTTCTCTTCTCTCTTCTCCTCCTCTTCTCCCTCTTCTTCCTCTTCCCTACTTCGTTCTCTGACCGTCTCTCGGCGAGAGTGCAGCCAGAAAAAAAAACATGTGAGGGGAAGAGCGAGAGAAGGAGAAGGAGAGATATCGATGCCCTCTCCTCTCCCTTCCTTCTCTTCTCTCGCGCTTTCGCGCTTCCTGTCAATCTCACGTTATTGTTTCCCACTCTCGCGTTCGAAGAGTAGTTTGGTATGAATCATTACAAACCCTCCCCATAACTACTGAGCTTCCCGACGTTGTCCATAGCGCTAATTTCTCTGCGTTTATAGAGTTTATCATAAGAAACCGTCCGATTACACCTTTCGAAAGAGAAAAACGCGTACAATCTTTCGGAGCGTGTGTCATCATTCATTTTTTCATGTTCTCCCCATTTCATTCGCGAATCGATTGACTCTGGTATTTATCGCGTATAATAACGTTGCTTTAGATGTCGAATGCGCGCAATCAGAATCCGGATACATATCGGGTGTTTCCCTGTTGCGGCTGCCATGTCAAAGTGGGTGAAACCTCGTGAGCTTCTCTTATGAATGCGCCGTAACGAAGCATACTAAGCTTTCTGATCCGCGAACTTTCAATGAATCCAAAGAAATATTTCAGCGAGTAATTCCGATCTTCGCGGGTATTCGCGTTATGATCGCCACTGTCATTTGTTTGTGGCTAATGTTCAGAGATGAGGTAAGTCCTTTGGAGAGTCTGGAAGAAAATAGGAAGCAACCGTTACAGATGTCCACAAAAGAGCAGCTCCTCGTTCTCTGGCACTCAGTCATCGCTGGAGTCTTTGTTTATGGTGTTTACGAGCGGAAGAAGCTTGCTATCTACGCCTATGGGTATCTAGAGGTCAGTCGACTCGTTTCCGCCTCTACTCAATTACGATAAGAGGCGGGGCTAGAACCAGATGCATCTCAGTTGACCTATATGAATCATTTGCAATACAACAACATCATCTTCTTCAGATCATTGCCATCATCTTCCACATCGTATCAACTCTAATGGTTGGTTCACTTCCTGATTCTCGACTAACCAACTATATCTAGAACAAGACGAATCTGCCGTTCAGCAGCGAAAAGACGGCGTGGGTCATTGTAGTGTGCCTCTGTCTCGCCCTCACCCTCGTGCTCGGAGTCATCTACTTCACCAGGGTTCGTTATCGCGATTAGCCTTCTCGAAAGTAGAAAAGTGACGTTCTTAGCCCCTTTTACTGCAGCTGGATTTATAAAGAGAGAATGTGTTTGCAGGTCGTCTACCTCTACACGCAATATCTCAGCAATATGCAATTCTTCGACAATCCTCCAGTCATCTTCGTAGACAAGGACGAGCTCGTTCCCATGAATAACACCATCAAATCACGAGTAAACAACAGACCTGAGCAATCTCGGGTCAATTTCTGATCATCGCATGTGAAAAAAAACAAAGTTCTTGTCCAGTTCAATACCAGATCCTGCCATTTGCATATGTACAGATTTGTTCCTTGTTCAATAGATAAACCGATAATCTCTCATTTGACTTCTACTCCTCTCCTCCACTCCCTTTCCTCTCTTCTTTCTCTCATTCTCTCCTCTCCTCCTCTTTCCGAGTGGTCGGCCGACCTTCGAATGGTCGTTCTTCTCGTATTGATACTGCTCGTCCCAAGCACAATTGAAGGTTGGTAGGCCTGATTCTTTGTTTGATCCTTAATTTTCGAGAACATTCAAATAAATAATGCAATTTGGCAGGCACTGCAGGCACTGTAGGCAAATGCTCGCTCAATGAGCTTTGCTCTCAAGACTGTGAGAAGTTCAACCATAAAGTGGTCAATTCGACTAGTTCGAGTAGTTCGAGTAAGAAAGGAGCAGAGCTGAGTCTCTATGAGTACGACTGCAAGGAGGGAAATCTGTGGATGTGAGTTGAGGATGCAATGAAGAAGGATGGATCACGTAAAAGATCAAAGATCAACTCACGAAAACATCGGATCCTAATTGCTCGTCCTCTGCAGCGACGATTATGGCAAAGGCTGGGATTCCTCCAACTACATCAAGATGGTTGTATGCGACAAGACCACTGGTTCGAGTCATCATTTATCACTAATATCAACTAATTACCGATCACTGCAGGCATCTGGTCTAAAGTGGACACGAAAAACACGGAGACAAGTCGATTCGTGCCTCTAAAGCGAAAGGATTCGATTAAGTGCGACGGAAGTCGTAAGTTGATCTTTGATCTCTCGTACCTCATCCTCCTCCCGTTCAGCTATTCTCCATATCATCCTCCCCATCATCTTCATCAGCATCCTGCTCATCTTCATCGTTCGTGAGTTGATCTTTGATCTTCCAAGTAGGATTGATCTTTGATCTCTCCTCCCCTCTCGTCAGTTCTCGTCATCATCGTTGTTCGGCCTCTCCGTCGTCGATACGTTCGTTACTCTCGCAGTCAGACGAAGACGGAGAGAGTGGAGACGAGTAAGACTCCGTGGACACCGTGTAAGGCGAGGAGGAGAGGGTCGAGGACGCCCCATCTCGCCCAGACCCCCATTGAGGTGGCGATTCTTGCTCGTCTTTGGTGCACAGGATGAGGCATTGCAGGTGACTGGCGCGAGTCCGATGCCTCTGGCGCAGACTCCTTTGGCCGCTCCGGACGCGGTAGGCGCCACAGCGACGCCCCACACACCGACCACGCCCGTGTCGCCGTTTGAGGTGCGGGGAATCTCTAGTTCTGGAAACGGGCCTTCAGATCTAAGATTGATTCCAGGAGGGAACTGGCGTGGCGCCAACGCCCTTGGCGCGGACTCCGCTGGTCGCGTCCGCGACGCCGACGGATGCGGCTGCGGCATCCGCAGTGCCGCCTAACGCGCCCGAGACCCCAGTCGAGGTGCCCGTCGAGGTGAGCTTTGTGTCTGTCTGCGAAGGAATAGAAAGGCTAAAGTTGATCTTTGATCTTTCCCTCCTCCTCATATCCAACGTTGAGGTGCCAGCTACGCCGACTCCCGTGCCGGACACGCCCACTCCTCTGCAGGGAGAGAAGCAAGATAAGCAGGTTGATCTTTGATCCTTGTAATCTGATCTTTGATCTTCCTTCATTCCAGACGGCTAAGAGTGTGACCAACTCGACAACGAAGACAGGCGAAGACAAGTCGGGAAAGGACAGGAAACGGAGTAAGAAAGAGAAGAAGTAGAAGAAGCTCCGCCCCTTCGCAGGCCCCGCCCCCTTTCGAAACCATCCATCGTAGAGAACAGATATGAAATCAATGATAAAACCTGTGTTATTGGTGATTACCTCGTTGCAATGTGACCTCGGAACAGATCTCCATGGCCTCATGAGATATTACGATATGGCTTACCAGTCATCCAACTTGTCTCGTTGTTCCAATTAGCCGTTAGTGACATTGAGATCCTCACTCGACCTCGAGAGTCACTGTACACTCTTGGCTCTCGTTCTCAACACTCGTCAGTAATGAGCACTTCCTCGCTCTCTCAGACTTACTGTGGTTAGCATCGATCTCTCGTTGGTCGAGAAAGGGAGCGGAACCACAGGGACTGGAACAGTCAGCAAGGACACGGAGCAGTGTGCGACCGGGCTGGCTTATAAGCGCATTTCAACGATACTGGACATTTCTCCTTGATTCTCGTTCATTAATCGATCGACCGTACGCCTGGAAATCGTTGCAGGATGCACCAGGCTCTGATCGTCGCTGTGCTGGTCACGGTAGCAAGCGCTGCGTGAGTATAATTATCGATTTTCTTGAATCGTAAGAATTACTTTTCAGTGCATTCCGCGTGAAACGACAGTACGAATCAGAGATTGTTGCTATTTCTCCGAAGGGCAAATGGACCTCCATCTACCATCAGCCACTCGATTCGGTATTTGCTTTTTTTTGGAGTTGTTTTCCAGCTACAAATCAGTTCCGTTTCTTCAGTCTGATTTTTCAAAGAGTTCGTGAAACGTATGAATCTGATATTGGTGAGCAATTAAGTGCAAATTCAATCCTTTCTCAATGTTTTTCCTTCGCACACAAATTTTTCTGACTACAGGGTTCCTTTTCAGATTCGTGACAAGGGACTGCCTCTACTCGAGCATCAAGGAGCATTGAGAGATGTCCAGGTAAGTAATTCTGTCTTTCAGCAAATATTGAGCATACTGCAAGTTTGCAATCAGGGTTTCGCACGCACATTTAATTTCAGACCTATCCCCAAACCGGTCCTTCTCCTTACCCCTTCCCTGGCTATCTCAATCAGCCGTATTTGAACACCCTCCTTTCTTCCTCCACCAATCCTCTGCCCGCTTCCTACGGACAGGTAAGTGTAACTTCTCCACTCGATCATTCATCCATTCATGCAAACCTTGCAGCCGCGTCTCCTCATCATCGTCCCTCCTGGCTACCAGCATCCAGCTGCAGCCCCTGCAGCAGTCTTCCCGGCTGCAGCTGCTGCAACGGTCGCCCCGTTCGCTCGTGCCTAAGCAGTGGCAGCCTTGATTCCCTTCGGGAAAGATGATCTCATCCCTCGTTGTCTGTACATAGTTGTGGCCATGGAAGTGTTACGTTGTCTGTCCTTCATTGTGATTTTATTGGTTAGGTGATGAGTTGTCATTGAATACGAGTAACATAAATACTGGATAAATTATGTGTATTTCTATCTTTGTATTTCTCTGCGAGGTTGCCTCAGTGCTCTCATAATGATTGGAAACGAAGAAACATCCACCAATTTTCCTTCTCGCGCAAACACAGGTTACTTTGGCACAGTGCGAATCATAAATCGTCTTCTTTCTAAATTAAATAACAACTTGAATTTCAGGCTTAGTCATGAGGTTATCTCTGATAATTCGAAATTTTTGGATGCCGATACACTTATTGATTGGTTCCTAAAGACTGGAGTCGAGCAGACTATTGTAAATGTTTACCTTCAATAATTTTGAAGTACCCATGAAACATAAACTGCACAACAAAGATAACTCGTAGATTTTAGAAATCTGTACTAGGATGTTGGAATAGAGGTTCAATAAATGCTGCTTCACACAACGCCAAGTAATTTTTCAAAGAATAGTGTGAGCTACTACAGACTGTACTGTCGTCTACAGTTCCATTTCAATATAATGCGAAATATCAATAAATTAAGTTTATCCCTCATAAATATGGCAACTTCACAAGTGGATTGACTAAAAGAACAACATCTATGTACAGACACTTTGGAGACCAACATCAGCTCAAACCCTAGCTGGAACAGCTGCGGCTGCAGGCGCAGCGAAAGGAGCACCGTAAGGGAAGCCTCCGTAGGGGAATCCACCATAGGGATAGGGAGGATATCCGGGGTAGGGGTACGGCAGGGCGGGCGCTGCAGGGGCTGCAACTGCAGCTGGTGCAGCTGGCGGCTGTCCTGCTGCGAAGAAGAGTTCGTTGAGAGAGACGCGGGGAGTCTTGGGAAGAGCGGCAGGCTCGGCTGCGTCTTGAGCCTCGAATCTGCAGAGGAAATTGATCGATTATCGGATGATTCATGATATAGACGATTGTGCATCAAAATCTAGTCAAAACAACGAACGTTTGCTCGTTATCCAGCTGTCCGACGTAGTGGGCTCTCAGAATGTGCTGCAGCTTTCCGGAGGAAGCGGTCTGTCTCACGACAGTGTCCTGTCGTTCCTCGAGATCCTCAGGGAGAATGATGGGTTCGGCGACCTGCGAAGGAACGATGAATGGATTCTCTAAGCGTTTGCGAAAATCTGAGAATACCAAACCTCAATCGGCTGCTGCAGAGTGAGCGGTGTGAGGGCGTTATTCGATGAAACCTGATTGAGAATAACGTTCAGATATGATTCATTCCTTCAATAACTTCTCTGCATTTCGCACTAGAACGATATTCCCTTCGGACGTTTGTGAGAAACTAAATCAATACTAACCGCGAGTGGTGCATCCTGCACGACGGGAGTACCTGCAGGGATGGTCGGATCAAGGTAAGGAGCGAGAGTCACGTGCACTTCTTGACTACAATGGACTACTTTCTGGCTTTTCAAAGATCATCGGAGGTAGTTCTGATAATGGATCAAAATCAAGGTAAATGTGGATAACTGACGCAATGGCAGCAGCAACCAGTAGAGTAGATGCGATGATGAAACGCATTCTCTGAAAAAAAACATCATGAACAGTTCGAAGCACTGATAGTAATCAGAACGGCATAGCAATCAAGATGGGAACGAATGGGCACTTTTCAATACTCTCAGCTCCATGGAGGAAGTGTTACAATCCGTCCTCGTCTCTCAAATCATCCCTCGATCGCCCTTCACACTCGAAGAAAAGAGCCGAGATCTCAAGGATGGAACGAGCAAATTATGGATTGAATAGCAGAATATGTTTCACAATCGTAGTAAAATCTGATGAAATCCATAAGCGCTGATTGATGCAGCAAATCTCATCTAACAGCATCCAATAACTGATCTACCTATTCAAAGGTCATAACCATAATCGAACGCGGAAGTTTAACCGGAAAACTTACTATTTCGAGCCAATTAGTATTGGATTGGTTGACAGCTGCCGCTCAACCTGGATGGAAGAGATGGGAAAGACAGAGGGGAAGGTAGCCAGTTTGCCCCCTCGATCAAGCCGCCTTTTCCCTTTCTCGATGAACTTTTCCCGAGAGAGATCACCCTCTTCGATTATCTGTGCCAAAATCCTGAACCTCCGGCTTATCGATTGGCATTTTGTCCTAAATGCCATGCGCGAGGTCGAAACTTTCAGTTTTGTTAATTAGGGGTGATTTGCTCAGCTTTCAACAACCATTTTCGTAGTGATACTCTAGGGATCTCTGCCATATTTCAGCAGCTTGCGTTCCATCCTTAGCTCGTATTTCTTCCCCTTTCCATGTCTTTTGATCCTAATCTCAGACGACCTTTTTTGTTCTCCCATCCCTTCTTCCTCCCTACATTCCTCTGCCAAAGCAGAAGCTCTTTTTGTCTCTCTGCCAATATTACCTCCTGTTTTATCTTCCTCCAAGATCAACCTGCCTCTATGAACACTGACCTCGCTAGTTCACAGCCTCAGACTGGTGCGGAACATTATCGTCGCCCCTCTGTTTTTCTTCCTCATTACGCTCAATTAGCGCTGTGGCTGCACTGTTGTATCATCCCGTGTTTTTGACCATATAACACTCCCGAGAACCTCTTGCAATAGCATAAATAGTGCTGATCGAGAGTCGAGAGGATTTTGACTGTTACCATCACCCGTCTATCCGTTCAGAACCTTGGCTTTGGCGCATATCTTCTAGCAAAAAGCTGCATTGTTACTATCATCGCGCGGTGACCTTTTTTGCCCCCATCGAAATCTCAATCCAATTGGCTGGTTATCACACTGCCAATTTGATTGCTACCCCAGCTAACCTCGGATTTGTTGCTAACCTCAGCCTATTCGCCGCGTTTGCCTCTCGCAATGTTGCCTATGCAATTATTTCATCCCGTATCTTCCTGATTCCGATAATCACTGTTTTGTATCCATTGTTGCTGATCAATTTCCTCATTCCTTCTCAAATCACTAAACAATGCCGTGAGATCGTGCTAATCAAATGGCCATTCCAGGGTTTGTGAGCCGCGGTTCCGCACTTGGAATCGATTAGCGGAACGTTGTGTAGAAAGGATGAAGATGAGGTGAACTTCGATTATTTCAAGGATCATCGATTGATTGTATTGTTGTGAAAGTAACAGTAAAGTGAAGTCACCAAATTTCTAACATTGAAATTGCAGGTCTATCCTCGTTCTCGCACTCTTTGGTGCCGCAGTAGTAACAGCTAGCGAGTAAGCTTTATTGATCGTAAATAATCGAAGTCGGCACTGTTCATATCTGCGCAAGCAATCTTTGGCGCGCGCCCTTCTCTGTTCTCTCCCCTGAGCCACTTTCGATTTTGCACCCCCTCATAACCCCTTGGGGCTAAGGTTACGGGGAACTGCTGTTTTTGCAGCAGCATCGAAAACGATAGTCTTCTTTAAATAATCTGCAAATGGAACATGGGAGCCGATGAAAGTTAAATAAATACATCAATACTGTATTAAAAATTGCAGTGATGAGCGTCGGCGAAGGCGCGTCGTGCACACGCCGCCGCAGATTGTTACTGTGAGTTCATGCCTTTTTATTCAAGACAAATGATAGGAAAATCAAACATTCGAAGACTTAGACCAGAAAAGGAACGCTGAAACTCATCCCAAACACATTCAGGCTCTCGAAGACATCATCGGCTCTTATGAATCAAACCCATCCGAGAAGAATGCTGATAATTCGAAGGTATTCTGTTGAAAAAAACGAATTGTCGCAGAGAAAAAGATTGATAACATTTTTACGACCAAATCAGATTTTGATAGAGTGATACTGTCTCCATTCCAGATTCTCGACCCTCACAATCAACCTCATTTTAAGAAATCCGAATCGACTCTCGCTCCTGGTGACTCCTTCCTCAATCCATTCCCGGGTTTGAACCAAACCGAATCTCGCCTCCATTTTGCTAATTATTCATGTATCCGTCCTGCTTTTACTCACAATCGCGCTCAATAACCTATTATCTAGGCCGAAACCATTCGCTTGAGGCAGGTTCAGCTGTTTCGCTGGAGGTAGAGGGGCTTGGTGGCTGTCCGACGCGGACTTTCAGATTAGTTGAGCATTTCAGTGAACTTCCCGGAGTCTGCGGAGAAGTTCGCGGACGAGAGCAGTGTGAGTTCTAACAATGCCTTTGTTTCAAATAATAACGTTCAATGCAGGATTCATCTGCTCCCGTCACCGCCATTGAAGACGTTGTCGTTGAGGGTAATGCTGACAAGGTAAGAATTGCCACTCTTCAGTTCTATGTATCGGAAATATTATCATGTATTGTATTTCAGGAGCCTGAACATCAACCTGAAGAAGACAAGGACTTCGATTCAGAGGAGGAGAAGCAACGTCACAAGAAGCAGGTATGCGGTAGTTTCGAGTGGCAGCCAACCTAATCAGACTCCTTCATTGATACGTTAATGAAATTATGCGAAAATGCTAATCATACTCATTGCTGATTGAAGTGTGATTAGCAATTAATTTCAGCCTAATCGATAACCATCTTTCGCTTACTCCTCGCAGGCTCTAACCGAAGAAGCGCAAGCCTTCCTTTCCCTGGAGGCAGAAGAACAGACGAGAGACGAGGAGTGGCACGGAACAACCACCGAGGAATCAGTCAGAGTACATCCAACACTCATGACGGTTCCCGAATTCGCGTTCACCACAACTCAGCCAACCACTACGACCGAGGCTACTACCCCTCCACCCACTACCGCTACTACCCATGCTTCGACCACCACTGCTTCAACTCCGCGTGCGACTACTTTAGTGAGACGCGGAACTTTAGAGCACAACGAACATGAATTTGCAGATCCCTCTGGATGAAGTGCACGCTGCTGGTTTCTTCAATGGACGGACTAAGGAGGTATGCCAATTTATCGTTCGCATGTCTCGCAGATCGTAATGCTTTGGTTTACTTCAAATATAAATCATCGATTTCTGGAAACAAGTTCAGAAATGATGCACGTGAGCTTAGCGCTTATATTGTCAATTAGGACCCATGTTTCCTCATAGCATTTCTCCTCCCATCCAGGCGTCTCGTGAACTCTACAGCAACGAGCGTGCGTTGAACGAAGATGATGACGTCATCGAAGTGCATCTCAAGCAGGTAATTAGTAGCATAATTAACTTTATTAGTCTGAATGTCACCTAACTAATCTATACTAATTTGCTTGCGCGACTAACCACTAATCCTTTACTCAATAGAGATTGCAGCCAGCTAATCCTCCTTGCAGCAAGATGACATCGCAGCTGCAGCCGTTGCAGCCTTTAACTTTGACGATTTCGAAGGCTTCAAAGTCATCGACGCCATCGACCAGAGCGTCGACGACTTCAAAGTGTGTATTGCCTTTTTTCTTGTCCGTCCATTTTCTTTGCCCAAAATCATTGCATTACGAGCTAGATCTTTGCAATTTTTCTTCCGTTTGTGTGTCATTCTTTCTTGAGTTGAGTGAAGTTTCCCATTCTTAGAAACACGCCAATGCAAATCCGAAGACGTGGAACACAGATGGAAATGTCTTCGATGAGGTCTTCCAGGTAGGATACTGCACTTGATTATTGATTTGATTGTCTTGATAGCACAATTTCGTGAGATATTTCCTATGTTTCCACCCACGGTGTGGTTTGATGTTGAAAATTGCACATTCACAGGAGTTCGAGACAATTCTGGACAAGGCTTCAAATACGCTCAAGGAGGAGAAGGTTACCTTGACTTTTCGCACTTTCAGTCTATTAGCATTCCAAATGATCAATACCATGGTTCCAAACAAACAACAAACATTTTGCAGACGACTGTCGCCCCAACAACTACTACTGAGGCGCCAACCACCACCACTACGAGGTAAACAGCAAGCCTCTACGATGACGATGAAGCCCCTTTCTTCAGAGCAACCACTACTACAACGACGACTGAGGGGCCCACAACCACAGAGGAAGTGGAGGAAGTGGCCACCACTCGAGCGAGCAGATCGAGAGTGCCGCCGCCCCCAAGTGCTGATGAGGTGATTATTGTTGGGCTAAAAAGCAATCTTTGAAGGAATCAGTTACTTTACCTCACTGGAGGACTTTGATTTCATTGTGAAACCTACTTGTAGCCTTCTGTCTCATTGTGGATTCTCAATTTAGAGAAACGTCTTAGAATTTAGGTTTCACGATGCGGTTAAAGTTGTTGCACGAGCTGATCCATTTCATTCGTTCTTCTTGTATGCCAATTAGGGATGGCTTCGTGGGAAAAATGACCGAGTCAAGATCTTGCGAAAGTGCGGAATGATCCCATTTATTCTTGGATAGAGAGATAATTGAGCTGGGATTCTTGCATCGAGGCAAGAATCTTGCCACGAAGCAAGATTCTTGCTTCATTATAAGAATCTTGATGCATTTTTACGGCTTTTTGTTATTTTTCCCCGATTTTTTCATAGAATCAAATGGGGTTGCTACTAATGGAGGAGAGAGGCATCATCTCTCAGATCGATTGGGGATTTTTGAACTTTTTTGTCATTAGAAAAGCAAAAGGTTTCAATCATAACAAGAAAGTACTCAAGTAACTGATTTTCAGTAGGCAAAAAAATGGCAAAAACATTTACTGACTAAAAAGATTTGAACCTGTAACTTAACAACTTTGGGTTGTTCTACTATCCACTGAGCTGTCATTGCACATTTCCATCCCCTCTTCTCGTTCCTCTTCAACCCTTTTCTTCGAAAATTCATTCTCGCCCTTCTCCATTCCCCCTCTTCCCCGAGTAGACCGAGCGGTCACCTAGGCGAGCGAAGAAATGAGGGAGTTTGAAGATTCTTGGGACGAAGCAAGATTCTTGCTTCGCGAACAAAGGTTCTTGGGAAAGATGCAAAATGGTCAATTATCCCAATAAGATCTTGCTATCTTGCTTGCGAAGCCATCCCTAATGCCAATCAAAAAATCAATGCAAATACTTTCAGGTGCGTGACATCATCTCCGAGGTGCAGTCGCACTTCTCGCGCATTCTCGGCAGTCAGGAGGAGGAGGTGAGCGAGATTTACTCTCTTACTTCACTGAAGCTTACGATTTCCTAGGAAACTTCATCGAAAATGGAAAGGTTGACGAATAATAAACAAAATTCAGGTGAGCGACTTCGATTCCTTCACTCGCGAGCCTTCCACCACAACTACGACCACTGAGGAGCCAACCACCACCACCACCACTCAGACTACCACGACAACAACGACGGAAGCACCGACTACCACTACCATGACTACCCAGGCACCCACCACTCGGTTAGGAGTCTATTTGAACTTTCGAATCTAGCATTCAAGAAGTGCTTTCGAATTTGAATTTGACATAGGAGAATATGTAGAGTAGTGACACCTTTTATTTAGTGCACCCACAACCGTCCACCACCCTACTCTCGTCGACAGCGATCAGTTGGAGTACGTGAGCAGCGAGGAGGATTCCAAGGAGGAGAGAAGGAGAGTCACCACGACTACGGTAACGCTTGTGTACAGCGTTGAAAAAATGTTCAATCACTATTTCAATATGCTTCATAAGTATATGAAGTGTCTGAGGTCCCTCATTCGATGATGGTTTCTTGATATGCTTTTCACAAAAATCAATAATTCACAACTACAGTAAACCATTGCAGACGGAGGCTCCCACGACGACGCCTCGTCGTCAGCGTCGTAGAAAGACGACCACTGCAGCTGCGACCTCCACGACTCCCTCGACCACGACGACGATTGAAGAACTGACCACTGAAGCAGTCACGGAGGAGCCTACGACTACCACTGGTGAGAAACAACTAGAAAGTCGTTGTACTAACGATTGCTTAGTGCATGCAAATGCTGCTCTTCAGAGCGACCCCAACAGAAGTCTGGAGCCACTGTGAAGGAGTTGGTTGACTTCGATGCTGGAGTGTCCGTTCCTCCCAAGGTTCTGATTACACCGTTTCAAACATGTTTCAGCAGCCCTCAAAATATTTTATGATACTTTTCCGGGGTTGTTTTCACGCACATCTTTCCAGATAGCTACTAATTAACTAACACTAATTCAGGGTCTGGTGGACATGGACACTGGTGTCATTGTTTGGCCGTTCGAAGACAAGCCAGCAAAGAAGACTGTGCCTCTGTCTGAGCAGATCAAGGAGAAACTGAAGATCGACAAGGTAGACCAATCACTGTCATCTGTTGTGTTACCACTTTATGTATCCCATCGGTGATGGTTGCACGAATGAGTTTCTTCGATTTCTGGGCCGTGAACCACCAGAACTCTTGCAGGAGCAGTCAGAAATCGAAGAAATATGTCTATTCTTTGTCCAGTTGCATGTCCTATGTCCTCCGTCCCTGTTCAGGTCTATCCCGCTGTCGCGAGAACTACCACTTCTGTGCCGTCAACCACTACCGGATCGACCACAACCGTGGCTTCAACGACGACGAAGCCTTCAGTCGCGCCCATCGACGGCGACGTCGGCGGCTTCTTCGACGACGAGGACGTCGTGCGAACGACGTCTGCAGTGACGGCGAAGCCGTCTCCTCGACGTCGTCTTCGAACTCGTCGTCCGAAGCTGCAGCGGACGACGCTGACGACGTCTGCTCCATCGGCTCTCGCCGAAGGACTCGGCGCCCTCTGGGCATCCACGCCCCGACCGATCCTCAAGGCGAGCAAGCCATCGGGAGAGTTCAAAGTGCGCCGTCGTCGACTGAACAAGCTGACGAAGGCGATTGGAGTGTCGAACAAGATATCAACGAAGACTCCTCGGTCGAAAAAACCGCATAGAGTGACGGCAGGAGCGGCTCTGGTTCTGTAGATGAAATGTAGCTTTAGGAAAACGGGTATATTTATTGTAACTGTATAGTTGTTGTCTGTCCTGCATGTTTATCACTGTTCCATGTCTTTATGTCGAAGTAAATTATTCGTCACTTGTATCCCTTGTCCGTTGGGGGTGGGGGGAGGGTACTGCACTTGTGTTGAAAACAAGAAGAATTGAATCATGTCATTATTTCTACATTACAAGTTCCATCATCCGTCACACTTATCATTTGTATTTTGAACCTGATCACTCACAATGAGAAACAATACCAAATTGAATGAAAGGGAGTAATTTTAAAGCAATCCGAAGCTACTTCGTTCGGCGTGCCAACAGTAGTTGATGAAAACACTGAGAAGGAAGAGAAGAAGACCGATTCGATTGTTGAGTCGAGCGTCAGCCAATCTGAAATTACCCCGAAGCCGAATCCCAAGTCACACATCAAGGTTTGCATTTCATTTTCTCTCAAAAAAGCTTGCTTGAGTTCGTTTCACTGGTCTGACGAAAAAGCATCTGCCTAATCGAGACCGGCCAAGATTTGTTCCCTCGCTATCGCATAGTGCGATAAACGTTTCAGGTTCGCAAGACGAAGAAGGGCAAGCGAGCTCTCGAGTCAGATCCCGAAGTCGATAAGTTCTTCGATGAACAACCAACTGCGACTGCTGCAACAGTGAATGTGAGAACTTCGAAAGAATGTCGAAAGTTGACCACTGCCCCCTGTTCCACTTCTCTCCCTATCCCACTACTCTTTCTTCTCTAACTGTTCCAATTAGTCATCTGCCTTAGGGAAAAGTGTGGAAGTGATAGGGGAATGGGAAGTGATTGACACTTCTCCCCTCGGGGCATTGTTCCTACTCGCAATCAAGGATATCACTTGCTAAGTGGGACGACCTTGCAGTGGTTTCGAACTGAAATGAGATTATGAGGGAAAATGCGAATTGAGGGATCGAAATGGGGTAATAAGTTCAATGAATTGCAGGTCGATGCTCTCCGCAGCAAATTCATCGAGCCGATGCCGGAGGTGCGCAACACCAAGCCGCACAGGTACTAATTGTGTGGTTCGTCTGAAAATCGATTCGAAAACTCTGCAGTGAGGCACAGTTCGCTTAGTAGGCCGCTGAAGCACAGTTGAAACCCAATGCTATAGAATGTCCTTGCTTCAGACGACCGCGTCTGCGTACCACAACTCCTCTCTACACTACCACGATTGCTCCAGCGAGAACCACTCTCAGAGTGATCCAGGCACGACCGATCAGGAAGAAGATTACGAGAGGAAGCAGGAGGTTGACGAGGTGAGAACTGAGCTTCCTTCATTTCTCACTTTCGAAATCTTTACGAGATTATTCAAAGCTGGAAGCATCACATTGCAGAAGACCGAGCCTCCGCACGACAACCCAGATCCCGATCCGCCACCTTAATCTTGCTCCGTCCACTCAAGCAGCTGGGGAAGTTGATGATTTGATATTCGCCTTGCAGAGAGAAGCAGATGCGGCTGCACGGCAGGTCGGTTCTCAATCTTCTTGAGACAGGCTGAAATACCTACTAACCTCGTCGAAGTTTCAATTTGTAGGATGCTCAACTAGCCGCCCTCAAGGCATCGCTCGCCGAGGACCTTTCAGATGTTGATCTCGTATCGGTAAGAGATCCTCTCTGTTTTACGCTTCCTGTTCCACCGCTGGTCGCTGCTCTGCCTGATTTCTAGCACTACTTTCCGCCTCTTGCAGGATGTCCATGGTGAGAGGTCCCCAACAACTTTCAACGGACAATATCGAGAGGTGGTCCATGAAGGTTCGTCAAGCGTGAAAATATGTTTCCTTACAGGAGATGCTCTTCGTTAATAATGTAGCTTTAGTGATCGGTTCAGTTCCTTTGTCAATGTCTTCGTTAGCTTTTGCTTATTATCCTCCTTCATTGCAATGCTTACAGGGAACGCAGACTTGGTTCACTAATCACAGCAACAACATTCACAGCCTACTTCGCACCCAACCCGCTAAACTTGTAAGTTGCTAAAGTCCTTCCGTTCTGCTTAGCTGTCTTGGTTCGGGTAAACTGAATCGGAGATGGGGGCAGTGAATGGTTTCTCATTACAGAAACGGTAAAGCCCCGTCCCCGTTCTTCCTTCGTTTCATCTTTTGCTACTAAGCGACGTAGAAGAGTTGTCGATTCTGCGGTAAGAACACTTGAATTTTGAGAATCTATAAAATCAATGATCAATCCAGGTCGAGCTAACGGAGTACGCTGTCGATCCGCTTCGCGCCGATGAGCCGATCTCCTACCGTAAGACCGTCCATCGAGCCTACGGTAGCAGCTATCGACAACTGTAGTTCTATTGCACTCATATCTGTACAAACCGTATTTTCCGTATGTTGTAGAACTGTCTAGACCTTTGCACATCTTCCACCAGTACAGTTCTCTTTCATTGCTTTTCCCCTACTCGTAACCGGTAATATCCTCACTTCTCGATCCCGTTTTCCTTTCTCTTTTTCCTTTCCTGAGGCGTTTCCTCTCGCCAATCGCACCCTCATTTCTTCTCATTTACTTTCACTCATTTAGTCTTAGTCTTTAGCACTTTTTCTGTAACTTTTCTGAAAACTCTTCTTTGCTGACACTTTTCGTTTGACTTTCTGTTAATCGTAATTATTATTAGGCACGAGCCATGTCTTTCGCACGTATTGCTTTCGTGAACGATAATTTATTAATATATATTGCGTGTTTGCATAAATTATTGGATCGTATCTCTGTAAAAGACTACTGAAAAAGCCTGAGCCACTTTTCACTGGAGTGGGCGTAGAGAACTATCGAAAGTGAGCCACTTTTGAGCGGCTGCTCGTAAATTCGGGTTCGCTTTTCTCGTTCACTTTCGCTATCTATCGAACTTTTTGCCTGTCCGGATCCCGCAAGAAACAACTCGACCTGCTTGCTAGTAGAGAGACAAAGTAGAGGAAAACCACCCGGGAAAATCTCGTAACTTTCACTCTAATCGTCTTTGTTGCTCCGTGACCTTTCCCATGCTACAATAGATCAAGCAAAAGAAGAAGAAGTAAACCATCCCCGGATCATCTCTCTCTCTCCTCTCTCTCACTCAGTCCGTGTCAAGGTCTGGATCCAGCCCATTTCCATCCAAACATACGATCTGTTTTGGCTTGATGACTCGTGCAATTAATGTACTATATGTTTTGTGTCGTGATCCGGACCCAATCGCAGTCGGTCATTCTCCCTCCCTATAAGCGGCCTTGCCAAGGGATGAATGGCAAAACTAGTGTCTGTCTGTGTGGAGAGAGAAGCTTGCGTATGTGTGTTACTTTACGTACTCTGTTCTTTTTACTGCTTGTCGCGTCCTCTGCCCTCCCATTGTTACTTTATAGAGGGGCTTACTCAACCCAACTCAAGGATGCCATGTGGCTATAAGTTTGTCGTTTGCTGTTCTTTCGAGTGGAAACCACTGCTTGAACGAGTCATTGGGCAAACCGTTACGAAGTTTCCTCCATTCCTTCAATATCGCCTCTCAATATCCTCCCAATACTCCTCATTGTCATCTTCTCCTATTGTTCCTCGTTATGAACCGGGTTGTCACGCGCGTGCCTTTGCCCAGAGCGAGTGAAAGTGCCAACCAGTGGATTAGCTGCATTACTTTCGCTCAATTTTATGAGATTGCACGAATTTATTGCATCTATTCTCTTATTCATTTGTGCATTGCTGAATGTGACTAATTATGTTTGAATAGTTCTCGGTTAGATGTATTCGCAGTTGCACTTCTGCGATCACCTTCATCAAAGACTCTCAGGATGCACCGATTCGCACTCGTGGTCCTGGCAGCTGCAGCCGTCGCTGCTCTCGCTCAGGAGTACGACGTTTAATAATCCGACCTCACGCAACACAAAAATCGACAAGCGACTTGCGACTTTTCCCAGTCAACACACCACCTCTTTTTCAGGGGTACTACGCTGCCCAAGCCGGCTGCGCGAATTGCTGGAGGCGGAAACCCTAACTCGTTCGCCATCGGAGGAACCAGAAAGGTTGATCTTTGATCTTTGTAGCCTTTTGAGTTGTAGTTTGATCTTTGATCTTTTCCAGCTGACCGGCTCCTCTCACTCTCACTATGTCGGTGAGATCTCTCCCTACCTCAAGAAGCAGATGGAGCAGGTGAGGGCGACGTTTGCTACTTTCTTGAACCCTGTTGAAATTTCGACAAGCGACATTTTCCAATCACACACACACCACGGCCATTTCAGGAGGCCGAGCGCAAGCGCAACCAGCCCCGCACTGTGCTCTCCGTGTTCACTCGCTCCGCCTCCATCAAGTCGCCCTGGTACGTGCCCCGCGCACGCAAGGTGAGTCGACGTTTACCAAATTCAAGCCTAGTGTAATTTTCGACATTACGACGTTTCCTAATCGAGCGCAACACAGACTCCGGAGCAGCGAATGAGCGAGCTGTCGGCTGCCTCGATCCCCATCCACGTCCGCAAGCCGACCTTCCGTACCGCCCACTTCTTCTGAGCTCCGCCCCTTTCCCGGTCCTGGCTCCTCCCCTTTTCAGGGCTTGAACTCGTCGGTACAGATAGCTTTACCGTAATCGCGTCAACGATCATGTTGATTATCTATGATTGTTTGTAAATAGCGTTGCTCAATCGTGTGAAGAAATATAAAAAAAAGTACTACCGAATATGATCTATTGTATAAACACGAAAAATGATGTGATCAATCTCATGGCCAAGGCACTATCATTTAGATACATAAATATAATACACACTGTAGCAGCTGCGAAGAATCTGCTGCAGAGAATGGAAATAATCGATTCAAATTCTACAGCCTCTACATTAAATAATGCCATAAAATATCGCCAGACATGAACCTTTAGTCGACCAATGCTTCATAAATACCGGTCGATGAGTATAGATCGGTGAGTTCTGTCCAACGTGATGATCACAATTTTGATAAATTTCGTACAATATTATAACTAATTATACATCTATCTAGTAAAATCGATGATAGAAAGAAGCAAGAAGCAGCGCGTAGAATCGTTTCTTAACGGCTGTTTCAAACGGTAATAAAATGCAGTCATTTCAAAGCTTTTGATGCATTTCTATATGGCTAGGAAGAAATAGTGGAGTGTATATAATGCGATAGATCTCTATCGATGCACCTCTGGCGAAGGAAGAGATGAGGTTTCTTCTCCCCCTTCTCTTCTTCACAACTGTCGTATTCGTTGAGCATGTAAGTACCCCCGACTACTCTTCAAATAATACCTTCAACTTGTAGGTTTCTTGTAAAAAACCGACGACATGCAAGACGGCTCGTAATAAGGACTTCGGAGGCGATGATTTCAAAAAAATGAGGAGAGACATGGGGAAAACTGGTGCTCCTAAAGGTACTATTCTATATATATTTAGAATAAAATAAATAACTGTTAAATTCAGCCAGCGCTGCAATCCCTGCTCCTAAGCCATCCTTCAATGCACCACCGGGAGTGATAGTTGGGCAAATGGAAGGTCCACATGGAATAGAGAGAAGTGAGATTCTGTTCCATTATTTTCTTTAAGCTTCTCCATTAAGGTCGCATCAGATTCAATAATCCATCAGAACCTAATCTTCCAAATCCCCATCCCAATCTTCCTACTCTCACTGAAGCTCCCACTGCTGCACCTGCCACAGACGCTACTACTACGGCTGAGGAGGCTGCTATCACCACTGCAGTCTCTCCAGTGAATGCCACTGATTTCCTCGATGATCCGAAAAAGGCTACGGCCAAAGCTCAACCGACTCCTCCTGGCTTTCCTGGTACTTTCTATGCCTACTTTTCAAAAAGGGATGGAAATGACCTCGTCCGTTGTTTTGAGTGTCCGTCC
>LS490668.1:483488-498796 GCA_900490845.1 Pristionchus japonicus | reverse complement strand
CTCGATGATCCGAAAAAGGCTACGGCCAAAGCTCAACCGACTCCTCCTGGCTTTCCTGGTACTTTCTATGCCTACTTTTCAAAAAGGGATGGAAATGACCTCGTCCGTTGTTTTGAGTGTCCGTCCTATTTCAGTTCTTTCTCTTTTACTTCACAATGCAATTGAAAGGATAGAAGAAAGTATAAGCTTCCAGCCTAATTTATATATATATCTTTATCGCTACATATTTAAATGCGCGAAACACAATAATCTGGCAGCTAGGAGCCAGCAGAGACAATTGAATTGATGATAATTGGATTCAATTTATTTCTTGGGAAACCTTCTTGGGAAAAACATGAGCACGTTCAGAATTGTTCAGTTTTTCAAATCGATACGGAATCTTTATCGAGTTCCTCAGACCACTCGCCTCAGGATGCAAGATCAAAGTTACAAATTTTGTGAAACTATACTTGTGCTATGGATAAGTAGTCTACTTGATCATGGTGAATCGGTTGAGGTGTACTAGGATAGGGACTCAGACATCATCTTTATCAATTGCCCGACCAAGAACACAAGGAAGACAGCTCTTTTTTTAGCTCTGTATCGAATTCTGCAAACAAACTACGAATGATACGGACTACAATGATCACAGGGGAACTAATTTGTCGCACAATTAGTCACTCCATGACACTTGCAATAATCGTGACTCTCCGTCACTATTTGGGGATGGCGCACATTATAGTAGAGAACGGCCTGTTGTTGATGTTGCGGTCAACATTATTAAGCACCCAGACACCATCCTGGCAGTCAATGCCAATTCCGGGATTCATTGACAGCACTTCCTCTCGGGTAAGAATACCCTGCAAGCGGAGATAATTAGATGCGGACTGACAAAAATTTCGAGCATTCCGATGCATGTAGATGAAATCTTCAAAAATACTCACGAATGTTCCATCGGCAAAATTGAAGGCTACATGTGTGACCGCAGGTTGACCGGCAGGCTGCGAGCAATCAATATCCAACTGGTTGCATACTCCATTAGCGTCGACCACAGGTTTCTGAATGATTTATCTTACATTTTGTTGTCTCTTCTTTAGTAGGTTTCGCGTTTCCACGTTATCAATTATTATCTTGTGTTTATCCGACCGTTTGCATAGGCGGACAGTTGTAGCCATCAGGACAATCTGCAGGTGCGTCACCTTCCGGAATCGGAGTAGCGCAGTTCTTGCAAGGAACTAAACTTTTAAAAAATAATGTAATGTCTTCTTCAATTAAAAGTGAGAGTGAACATTCGATACAACGAACCCTTAGTGAAGCATGTGAACTTGTCCACGGCATAGATTTGGTTGGGATTGGCACCGGTTTCCAGAACCCACTGTCCTTGGTTTACGTCACTGCAGAAAATCGAAAACATAAAATCCTGAAAATAGAATGTTTAACAACTATAAGAATCACGTTTTTGGACTTACATCCCAATCAACTCTATCGAAAACGTCGTTATCTTCATCATCCAGATCTGGCATGGTGATCATGTGGAAAAATGAGCCAGCTGGGCACTGCATGAAAGCCTAAAATGGAATGCCTAAATCACTCTGTGATTGCTCCGAATACATACTCTTTTACATCCAGTTTTAGTATAAGTGAATGCCTTTTCTGCTTCAATATTTTTACAAGTATTTCCCACTCCAGCGACGTCCGGAGGACACTGATACTTCTCATCGTAGAAGGAGCCTTCGGCACAAGTTTCGCAAACTGTAATTTTCTCATCTTGAAATGTCTATGAAAACAATGCTCTCTTGATAGTTTGTGCAAAAACTGTTCCTGAACTAACACCAATGAGAACTTACTTGGAGTAGTGGCAGGACTGGTCGGTATGCAGCCCCACGCCATTGGAAGCATGATGAATAGAATCGAAACACGATGCATTCTTCTTTTAATTTGTCTTCGTTCGTTCGAGTGATCGGAACTGTCCAACCACCTCTCATCTCAGCCTTATAAAGCCCACACAAGCCCATTACGGTCCATATGTGCGCTCCAATCACTGGGGCAGGAAAACGCTTTATGTCACACTCTCTACTCGGTCAGAGAAAAACGGGAGTCGTGGGAAATGAGGAGATCAGCTCATCCTTTCCGAATTTCAAGGAATGACCCGCCCAGACTGGCAATGGCAGGCCATTGCGCAACTGCGAGCCCATTCCATTAGGAGGTGACCGCTCTAAGTGCTACAGCATTGGACTGACCAGTGAGAGAGTATGGGATATTGAGAGAGTCAAAGGAGGAACGATATGAGAGAAAAAGAAGTAATGATCTCTTTCTTTAATTGAGATTTGCGCCCACTCCGTGTTATCTTGTTTCTGTGCGGCCACTGATTGATGTTCATTGAGTTGGTTTGCTCGGTTGGCTGCAACTCGACTAGAGGAGGCTGTGTTGATCATTCTGGTGCACTATTTAATTAAATCTGTTCTCAGAGCAGTCAGTATTATTTGTCACTTTTCCAAGCATTCACTATTCGGCGAGTAATATTGCAGTGACTCAAACTGTTTTGAGAGAGCTGAATAGAGATCAACTATCAATGAGTGTCTACTGCCTCTTAGGTAAGAGAAATTTGTAATAAATTTTGAATAAAACACTATTTCTACATTCTATGAATGACCAAAGTTCTAGTCTCGGCAACACGATTATGTCACTATTTTGCATAAGCGTGCATTGCTGTCGCTATGGGAGTCATTGTGGTACATCAGATGTGTGCATATTTTTGACTTTTATTTTAACAAATAATCATAATGATTTTGAGCACTCAACATTTGAAGCTCAGAAAGTTCTGCGAACATACATAGCATATAAACATCACTGATCGGAAGGCAGGCCCTGAACGTTTGCAACATCAACAACGGCATAATTATTGTACGATCCTTATTTCGTCTGCCTACTCAGGCGTTCTTCAAATTGCCAACCCACAGTTCACGTTATACCATATATGCCGCGATAACCCGGAAAAAGTTCTCTCGACTAGCGCCGCATTCTGCTAGCCGATCCCTTGCGAACTGGAATGAACCTCCCACGCGGAATATCAAGACATCCAAGTTCGTTCGCTGGTGTCCTCCCTATCTGGAAAACGCGTGGAAAGGATAGATATGGAAAATATAATCAGGTCAATGGAGAAATCGTGCAACCCTCTCAGTCGTGTGTTCCAGCTTTCTCTTATTTCTTCTCCAAGCCGAGACCGGATCTCTTCCTCTCTCATTGCTCTAATTTTTGCCGCTCTCTTTGCAAATATGACTAGAAGAGACAGAAAGAGAATATTCACAGTATCTTTCATTCACGTTCCCTTTTCATCAGATTGAGCGAATAGAAAGTGTTCAGAGCTTGCGACCCGTACGTTAATCTCTAGTACGTGAATAATGAAAATGGAAATTCGCTTGAAGGGGATATCGAAAGCGAATTTTAATCTACAGGGGAGATGGGTTCCCACCGAAATAAAACTTTCATCATCATGACCTCTTTTTTTAATCTCAAGCCGTTCATTCTCGACCTAACGTAATGTGAAAAGGACGCAATCCAAGGACGTTGGCAGAGCAGCACACACTATCAATCACGATGTGAAAATCACATCCCTTGAAAAGAACCCACATCGCTTCCCTCGCTTCCGCGTCTCCTACCTAATCATCCACTTACTTTCGTCACGATGATCTTTCAACTAATTCAACTTCTTTCTTCCCTGATCCAGATACTGGAATCCTGCATACCAACCTCGCCGGTAGCCATGCCGCCTTTACGTAAGTATAAATCCGGATTTAAACGATCTTATGGAGTTTTTTATGTCTTCAAATCACTGCGCCATGACTGTATATCAAAACATCTATCTACACTCCTTTTCAGCCTGCCAGGCGTGTCCGTCATTCCCTGCAACTGGATTTTCTTCAGACACTTCTTCTGTTGACGCCAGCGGGTGTGTTGTGCGAACGTTGACATGTGACAGCACTTTTCCTAATAGCATAATCAAGGTGATTTGTACATAATTCTTGGTTTCAAAATCATGAAATGCGAAGGCAGCTTAGGAAAATAATCAACGGGATAAATAGAAAATAAATGTAATGTGGAAAAGAAAAATTGAGCACAAGCTGTGAGGGTTTTCGAAAGACATGCGTCAATCTGTGTTCAGTACAACGGCGCCACTGACATCATCGCACTAGGAAGTTCAACGATTTCCGTGACGTGCAATGCTGCGAATACGGCATGGATGTACATGGGAACAATGATTACGCAATTAGCATGTTCCGGAGGTTTCTCTATATTTAAAGTTGTTACTTGGCATTCAAATTTTTGTTGTTGAAAGAACCAAATGGATATCAATGGTTAGATAATCATAATGGTCCCTGGAATCCAATATGATGGTTCGCGGCCAAATTCACGGGTCCCTATTCGATAACGCTATTTTGGCAGTTCAGTTAATGGGCTTGGGCTTGGGCTTGGGCTTGGGCTTGGGCTTGGGCTTGGGCTTGGGCTTGGGCTTGGGCTTGGGCTTGGGCTTGGGTTTGGGCTTGGGCTTGGGCTTGGGCTTGGGCTTAAGCTCGGGCTTAGGCTTAGCCTTAGGCTTTTACTTAGCCTTAGGCTTTTAGGCTTAGGCTTCGAAAACGGAACCCCTTACAACCAGCACTTATACAATTCAGTTCGGAGTATCAGCATTTTACTAAGCCTAAGCCTAAGCCTAAGCCTAAGCCCAAGCCTAAGCCTAAGCCTAAGCCTAAGCCAGTTTCATTATGTTCCCCATATTGTTTTCTCAATATTTCTACCGACGCTCGAGTTCAAAAAAATTTAATGGTCCGACCTCCGGGCCATTATATTCTCGAAATGGTGGTGGACCATTATATTCGTAATTTTACGGACCATCATGTTTATAATGGTACAAAATACGGACCATTATATTTGTGGGACCACTATAAACAAAGCGGACCACTATCTATAATTTATATCTTGTCGAATTTCAAACTTTAACGAGATCACTTTGATCTCATTTGCGTTTCTTTTCAGCTTGCGGTCAGGCGTGTGCGCAGAACCAGATGACTGTATCAGTTACAATGAGATTCACCGAAAATCCACCCTCTATTGACGCCAATGGTTGCCCATTGCGCACGTTCACATGTGCTGCTCCAACTGGATCAATAAAAAGAATTTATATCGTGGTAAGTGATTTTCTGAAGCATAAGAAGGAAAATTGATGAATAGATAGTATTTACCTTTTCATAAGGAAATGGGCATGCAAGAGAGAGGGGAATAGTATCTCCGTATTGATGTGGTTTCAGTTTTCCGGAAAGTCTCTTGAAAAAGTAAAAGAGTGCTAGTTATTCACACGTCATTTTATGAAAAAAATAAAATATTTGAATTAACTCAATTATCGTTTTTCGGCGATATCAACTTTTCCCGTTAGGCAATCGTGATGACAATTCGGTGATATGCAGATCAAATCCACAGAAATCGAAATTTATTTTTAATTTTGCTAAGAATGATTCTGGGAATGATGAAATAACGTAGAAAATGGATAATTGCGGGATTTCAATTGGTTATTTGATCCAGAAAAGGTCTCTGAAAAACTAACACACTTTTACTTGTTCGAATTGATTTTCAGACACCTATCACCACATACGAGTGTCAGATGGTCAAAACATGCAAAGAAACTTCTTGAGCATGTTTATTCAACTTTTGGTCGTATTTTGTAGTGTTCGAACTCCATCCTCTCTTCATGATTCGAGGCTGATCATACAACTCTTTCCAGTATAACAACGACTTTTCCATACAACTCTCGAGTACAACAGCTGCGCTCACTTTTGCCGTTACGTGTGATTTCACAAATTCGGCATGGATCTACACTCCAAGTCCAGGAATGAGAATAGTGATCACCGCTTTACTCTGCGGTGAAGTTATATCTATTGGGTAGGAAAAGGTGTATTGGTCGATATTTCAATCATACGGGTATTTACCTACGAGATGATCTTACACTCATAATTTCGAATAGCGTTGCTTAATCGTTAACTCTATTACAATAAATTGTTTCATTGATTTTCTCTGGATGTGCTTCTCAAAGATCAAAGATTCTTGCTTCATAACGCATCACTTCTGTCACGATGATCGTTCTCACTCTTCCACTGCTTTTTTCTTTTATCCACTCAGTCGACTCATGCATACCAACCTCACCAGTAGCCATGCCTCCTTTACGTAAGTCCAGCAAATAAAAAAAACCCTATATGAATAACCTGCAATGCATTTAGTTTGCTGATTCAATTTGACCATATTTCGACTCTTCTTTGATGTTCTCTGAGCACTATTCCATTCTGTCTCATCGTACAAAAAATCAAAGAACGTCTCCCGTTTCAGCGTGTGATGCTTGCCCAACATTCCCAGCCACTGTTTTTTCTTCCGATACATCTTCTATTGACGCAAGTGGTTGTGCCGCGCGTACTCTCATATGCCCCGGTGGGCCAAGCACCAGAATTAGAGTACTATCGTCCGCGGTTTTGAAATCTGTCCACATTCTTTTTTTTAGTTGCAACGGTGTCACTGACATTACGGGTGCTGGTCCTTTGGCCTTCGAAGTAACATGCTAGGCTGGGAATGCAGAATGGCTCTCCATGGGTAGAGATACGAAGCTCCGCCCACTTGAGAGGGATAGCGCCATGGGGGAAAACCTGGCCAGGGAAAGCGCAAAGCGAATTCTCAACCGATTTGGACGTTCTAAAAAGTTTCTGGCAGGTATCGGTAGGCTCCACAAATGACCCTAGGCGCCCTATGCTTGGTCAACTTTGAAAGAGTAAAAATCGATATTTAAATTTAGAAATAGGTGAGTAGTGGATTTCCGGTGGTCGGATTCAAGGGCGCTTCAGGAATTTGACTAATTAGAATATTTCAGGAATTTTAGAAAAAAATTAATATTTTTAGCGTTGCTCCCCGAATTGCGCCAGAAGCGCGGGGAGAGGGGAACGAGAGGGCGGGGGGAGAGAGAGAGACACACGCGAGAGAGGCTCCGCCCCTTTTTCTCCCTCTCGTCTCTCCCTCCTCTCCCTCCTCTCGTTTCGCACGCAAGTTTTGTGCTCTAGCGCGCCTCAGAGACAAGATATTAGCAATCGGTAAAAAGTATGATATTCCTGGGATCACTACCGACTCAATAAACGCACTTATGAGTCAAATGTAAAATGTTGGGAAACTACGTTGTGGCCCCTATCCATGGGAACTCCTATCACACAAGCAGAGTGCTTTCCAAATATTTCTCTATTTATTTCACAATGTTCGGCCAGGACTTTCACGTTTAGCAGTTTTTCCAGGGTGAGTTTTTCCAGGGTAGGTTTTTGTCAATTTCTTTAATACCATTAGGTTTTTCGAATCTGATAAAACCTGCCTGGTTCTAAGTTCTAAACTAATCTCTAAGAAAAGTCTTATTTCAGTACAACGCCGGCAGCATCGTGGGAATGCCTACCGAAATCCTGATGTTCTCAATGATTTGCAACACAGCAAATACGGCATGGATCTACACTTTAAAACACAGGTCCAGGAATAGTTGTCACGCAATTGGCGCGCGGTCAGGTTGCTGGCGGCTAACTGTTCAGACAACAAACTAATCTCGGTGTTGATGCTTCCGTAGTTATTTCTATCTGTGAAATTTATCAGTATGCGACCTTCCATCCGGTTCAAGAAATGTTTCTTGCTCACAGAATCAAAACACGGAATGAATCGGAATGAATTCTGAAAAATACAAAGTATAAAATGAATGAATGCGATGTTAGAATTACTCAGCATGTTCTATCAAATTTTGAAAAAAAATAATTGCCATACATAGAGAGCAGACTGAAGGTCCAGTTTGTAGGAAAAAAAACAGATAGATGCAGAAGTTTACTTCCAGAAAAAGTATGTTTACCTTCTACTAGCTACTTTAACACATCCTCGCTTATTATTTACAACATAATCAGTCAAGCGGGGTTCATTCTGTCCGTCTCTCACTTTTCTGCACTTCCTACTTTGCGATTGGGAATCATATGTTCCATATATGATATGGAAGAGATAAATTTGTTGATTTTTTTCGCAAAACAGATCTACCGCCCACGCAAGCAAGATCAAGACATCAAATTCTCATTCCCGGTCGACGATGCCCGCTCTAATTAATGCAGTAGTGTGACCAATGAAAGAATGTGCGGGAAGGAGAGAGAGACATCGTGAGAGACGAGAGAAGAAAAAATGAAGTAATTAGGTCGAGGTCGATCTAGCTCAATTTACGTGACGAAATGGATGTGTATTTCTTGAATTGGATGTGTATTTCTTGTGTTCCAATACACAAGTTGATTGTCGGTCAGCACGATCAATTCAATGACAATTTGATCATCCAGTCTTCAAGATTATGCAGGAAAGTGCTTCTTTAGTTCATTCGGATCTACAGAGTTGTAGATTTTGAAAGAGAAAATGAAGTGAAAGTGAAGTCACAAAGTGAAAAAGTGTAATGAAAACCCACACATCTTGTTAGAATTGTTGCAATGGAGTCGAGAGAGTCGATACGAGGGAGTTGAATATCAACGCCCGGGCTGTCAGCCCGACTGCGGGACTTCGATCTGCCTCGAGACTCGAGACAATTCGAACACTCGAGTTTTAGCTCATTTGAAGAGTGAGCGGAATAAGTTTTTTTCATAGTGTTCAAATCCCGCTAGCCGTGGTCCTTTCTAGAAAAGCAATTCAAATATTTAAAAAATTTCGGGTGGAAAATACAGGGAGCAAAATTCGAGCTGTTGAGCGCAGGTCTTAGACTCGCGCCGTGTGTATCTATTTATTTCTAATCTCAAGCCTCGAAAGTGTTTCGAGCACGTCGACTTGTACGCGAAAGCACTGTTTAATTTATTTTTAATCTGTGGAAGGTTCAGTTCGGAAAAGTAGATGATTCAGGAACATATGAGGGTGGAGATCAAAAGTTAACCAAATTACCGTGTATCAAAAACAAAATGTTGCGAGCTACTAGGGGTAGGTCTAACCTCTTGCGGTGGTCATTGGGCGATCCAAATATTTATCTCGCAACTAAGTCACGACGTTTATGTCACGTAAGCGCACATTGCTGTGGCTATGGGTCTACTGTGTATGTTGTTGTCCACATCATTGAGCACCCAAACGCCATTCCGACAGTCAATGCCGAGTCCGGGATTCATGGAATCTATGTAGTCCTCAGAAAGGACTGCCTGCAATCAATTGATGTGAACGAAGGCTAGCGTTTTAATTTCGGAACTCGCAAACTCACAAATTTCCCGTCAGTGAATTTTAAGGCGAAATGCGTCGTTTCAGGTAGATTTGGAGGCTGGACGCAGTTGAAGTCCATCTGGTTGCAGACACCGTTAGGGATGACCATCGGATCCTGAATAAGCACAATTTATTAGCTCTAACTCGTCGGTAACGTTTCTATGCTGTCCAGGAGCGATTCATACCGCAGCCATGGCAGGACATGTGTAGCCAGGAGGACAGTCTGCGGGCGCCACGCCCTGCGGAGTCGGAGTAACGCAGCTCTTGCAGGGAACTGCAAATAAATGATGTCCTTCAAATTCAAAACGCATCGAACGAACCTATTTTGAAACAGGTTAACGTGAGCATGAAATAATAGGCCATATTATTTGCTTTGGTCGTCAGCATCCACCGAGGTTGGTTTTCCACGTCGGCACAGAAAATTCTGAAACCAAAATCCTGAAATGGAAATTTGAAACTGATGAGCTAGGTTATTGTAAAGACACACATCATAATCAACTCGATCGAAAATGTCGTTATCTGTATCATCGAGATCTGGCCACGTTGTCATGTGGAACGATGAGCCGGCAGGGCACTCGATGTATGCCTGGAACAAAATCCATTTTCAGTGGCTATCCGGAAACTCCCTTTTTGCATCCAGTGCTGTATGTGAATGCTTCTTCTGCAGGGATGACTTCACAAGCATTTCCCAGTCCTGAGACTCCCACAGGGCATCTATACTTCTCATCGTAGAAGGAACCATCAGCGCAAGTTTCACAAACTGAAAAAGTACAAGATAAGTCGCATGGGGGCAGCTTTCCGCATCGGATTCATTGAGAACATACTTGGCATAGATACATCACTGGTCGCAAGGCAGGCCCACGTCGTTTGCAACATCGACATCAACAGAATAATTGCAGAACACATCTGAACTGAATCCAACGGTCACTCAACGCTTCATTAGTCGTGGTAATATGGAATCGAATTCCACACTCTCTCAACTTGACGGAACTGCCTGCTTGACCATTGGGCGTCCTGTGAAATTGAGAGATTTGCTGCTCCTTTGCGAACCCTTAGGGCAGAAACGCCCACACAGGCAATACCAACACATTCACGCTCATTCCCGTTCGGTGGTGACCGCCCTAAGTGCTTACCGATGGGAGAATGCGGGGGAATGAAAGATATGGATATGAAAAACTAATTAGGTCAGTCGATGAAACGCGCTTCTCTTCATTTATCGTGCAATTAAGCTTTCTCTCATCAATCACTGCTTATCCCTTTTCCAAGCTGAGAACGGAGCGCGTCTTCATCTCGCTTTTGGCCTCATTCTTTGCCGTTCGCTCTTCTGCAAAAATGAAAAAGAGAGACATAAAAATGTACCGGGATTTCTCGCCGCGTTTTTGGCGCGCCTGATTTAGTTATTCACAAGCATAATACGCGGTTCGACATTTGTCAAGCGTCAAGTAAATTTTCCAACAACAAAAAAACCTGAATAAGCATAGGTGTAATTGTGACTCATACGAGAACGCTCTGATAAGTTTATTGCGAAACATACGATCCTTGATCAGACAAAAGTACAATTCTGAGAAGAAAAAAAGTACAATTCTGAGAGACTTTTAAAAAGACATGAAAAATGCTAAGGAAAGCTTGGTAGAGATCAAAGGTCAAACATGTGCTGGTAAAGTACCTTACCCGCGTATCGTAGCCGTCATACGTTGAGTGAATAGGTCTGAACATTATGCCTACTCTAATTCGAAGTTCCAAGTCTCCCAAAAGCCCCGTTTCAAGCATTAGTTATCGGAACGCACACATTGCGGTCAAGATGGGCATATTAAAAATGCGCCTTTCAACGTAATTTAGCGCCCAAACACCATCCAGACAGTCTATGCCAAGTCCGGGAATATTTTCATTCATCTCGCCTCTAGAAATCAGAGCCTGCAATCTTTTTTTGCGAATAACGATTTTGCTTCTGACATTAGGATAAAATCCAAGATTTGATATTAACAGACTTACAAATGTTCCATCGTCTAATTTTAGAGCCAAATGCGTCGCTGGAGTTCCAGCGCAATTGTACTCCATCTGGTTGCAAGCTCCATTGGGAAGGACAATTGGTTGCTGAATTCACAGAATTAATATCAAAATTCCTTGCTGACTTTTCTGAACTACACATAAATGAACTCACAATAAGCATGGCGGGGCAAGTGAAATCAGGGGGACAGTCTGCAGGAGCTGCGCCTTGAGGAGTCGGAGTGATGCAGTTCTTGCAGGGAACTGACATTTGCTACTTCGAAACCAGCCCGATACGGCCAATAGAACGAACCTTTTTTGAAGCAAGTAAACTTGTTCAGTTGATATATTTCCCCTAGACTCTCCAGAATCCACTGCCCCGGGGTTGCGTCGCTGCAGAAAATACTCATAGTTAGATACTGCAAACATATTTGCTGCTGATGATATCTTCATATTTCTGCAATCACATCAAATTCATATTTCATGTATACGTCGTCCGGATCAGTAGGATCGACATCCTCTACCGTATCGATGTGGAAATAGGAACCATCGGGGCACTGGAAGTACGCCTGCGAATGATTATTCACGTGAACTTCAACTTGTGTTAGTGCATACCTCTTGACACTGGATGCTGTATGTGAATGCATCGTCTTTTGAGATGATTTCACAAGTATTTCCTACTCCAGCAACTCCGGGAGGACATGGATATAACTCATCGTAGAAGGAACCATACGTGCAAGTACGGCATCCTGCAAAAACGCAATATTTACAACCTCTTGGAGAGATTTACAACTTTCGTACGAACAACCATCGACTTAAATAGTTCTGGATTCCAAAAGTATTCTCTGGTCAATTCAATGGGTACTCACTTGGCATAGATACATCACTTGTCGCAAGGCAGGCCCACGCCATTGGCAGCAACGGCAATATCAAAATAAGCGCAGAATATATCATATCGATCCTTAAGCGACAGTAGATCTGTCAATCCACAGTTCTTTCGAAGCCTTTTGAGATTTCGTTTGGTGATTGGGAGATCCTTGAAATGGAGAGATTTGTGGCTAGAAGGAAAGAGCCACACACACAGGCAATTAGGACACAACCAAAGCTCATTCCCGTTCGGTGGTGAAATGCGTTAAGCGGAGAGATGGATATTAAAGAAAAAACGGTAATCAGGTCGACCAACCTATCCCATTTCAAACACGAAATGGACTAAAAATTTGAATTATCGACAGTGATCTGACTCCACTAACTGTACTTCGTATAACTTATAGGCACACCCAATGTGTGATAATCAAATGGACTGATGAGTAGATGGCGGTGCTTATATGCTTTTACATCATTGCGACTGTTGTGAGCTCGAATTGAGCAATTTCATCTTTATCGCTCTCCTGTGACCTTCATGTACATGCTTGACAATAATGACAGACACAAGCTGTATTACTCTATTCCGAAGATAAACTGAACCTAATCAGCCTTTGCACACATCCCGCTAAATGGTCTTGTGAAAATATTGTAGCTTTCGATGGCCACCATCCAAACATTGTTGAGACAGTCGAGAAAGATTCCTGACATACCAACATCAGCAACTGGAAGAAGTGCCTGAACACGGGTTTTATGAAAAATTAAGTGAAATATAAAGAAATGCATTGCAAACTCACAATTTCTCCGCCGTCGAGGACATAAGCATAGTGGGTATTGCCGTTTCCGATGCAGTTTAAGGCGATGTCGGTGCACGTATTTGGCACTTGCGTCACCATAGGAGGCTGAGAATTGAGACAATCTCAACAATCAGAAAGCTCATACATATTTAATCAGTCTTTGTCTCATTTAGGAATTAATCGACTGAAAATCAGGATTCTGCTGCTTAGACCTTGAAATCGGCTCTTTCGTTTTTGAAAACGGTGAATTGCAAATATTATAAGTGCAAAAAGGAGTTAATTTTCGTACCCTATCGCACGAAAACTCGATATAAGAATGTCCACAGGAAGTACGCCAGAAAAATAAAGAGGGTAACTTACAGTTACATAACCCGAGCAAGTGTATCCAGCTGGACAGATGGTAACATCTCCCAATGGAGGGCCGGCTGGACAACCAGTACATGATTCTACAATGTAGATGTAGACTGTATTTCTGATCACTAATTTCCAGTTCAATTTAATTTGTTCGTGCAGATTCAAATCGGTTCTTTAAAATATACCTTGTTTGAAGCATGTGAACGATTGTACGAAACCCACAGGTGAGCCAGCAGAGGTTAGTACCCACTGTCCTACGTCTCTGTCACTGCACGAGATAAGAAACTCATTCACCTGTGAATTATACATTCGGATCGGCCAAGATGATATACAATGTACGCCTTCGATACTCACAGCATAATCGGCAGAGTTAAATATGATGGGATTGGATCCACTAGGAGGATCCGTACTGATTGCGAATTGTGAATCAAGGGGACACATGAAGTTAGCCTTTAAGAATAAGTCAATGCGACATAAGAAAAATACTTGCGAAAACTTAATTTTAGACAAGAAAAAGAGTACGTAAACGCGTCTTCGGCGCTATAGATCTTGCACTGCTCTCCAGGAACAAGAGGGCAATTCAGTAAACCCGTGTAAAATGAATCTGGCGTGCATTTGTTGCAGTCTGAATGCAATTCAAATTTTAAATTTAAAACTGATATAATCATTCATAATACTCGGGTTGGAACATACTTGGAATAGAAACATCACTGGTCGGGAGGCAGGCCCATGTCGTAGGCAACGTCGCTAACAGAAGAAGAATTGTAGAACACATCCTTAGTCTCTCCTCAGGCGTTGTAAGAAATACCAACTCACCGTTCACACAACCACAAAATAACACGAAATCGGATCACTAGGCTTGAGCAGCTTTCTGCATGGCCAATGAGAGGCGCGTATTATTGAGAGATGGTGAGATTAGATGCTCCTTTGCGAACTCTTTGTATATATCCGCCCCCATGCAATATCAGCACATCCAAAGCTCCTTCTCGTTCGGAGATGCCCTAACGGCAGCCGCAGTGTGTCCAATGGTAGATTAGGTAGAAATGAGAGAGATGGATATGAAAAAAATTAGGTCAATGAGCATCCTCCTCATTTATCGTGCTTATCAGCGTACTCTCATCAATCACTGCTTATTCCTTCTCCAAGCTGAGAACGGAACGCTTCTCTCCCTCCCTCTTTGGCCTCATTTTTGCCGTTCTTTCCTCTGCAAACTTGAAGATATGTGACAGAGCGCGACAAGGCGCGCTCGAGGGATTAATTAGTTATGGTAAACCAACATTGATTGAAGGATACAAATCGCCTATTATCGCCATAGGTTTTTGTTAACTAAGCAGAAAAAACTCATAATGAATTGTTTTAAAGATTTCAGGGTTAATGTGCAGAGCGTTGGATATTGTGTAGTTATTGCATTCTGGGTAGAGAATCAAGAACGCTAAGAAACCGTTGTTCAGTCATAATTTGTGGCACATGGAACAATTCTCACAGAAAACATTTAACAATTTGTAAATCATCTTTATGCTGCGGAGAGCAGTGAAAGGCGGCATGGATAAAAGTCGCTATCTTGAACAGCCTGAATTATCGAAGCGAAAAAACTAACATTTCGTTGAATTCAATGATAGCCGGATATAAACGTCTTCCGAGCGCCGAATTGAATTACTGATACGGGCTGCATTCTTACAAATTCTGTGCACCTCTGCCACTATGTTAGGTAAGCACACATACACTAGCCGCCAAAATTATATCACCTCGCGTTTTTCGGCCATAAGTTCTTTGAAACTCAATCGATCTTCGCCAAATTTGGATCAGACGAGTGTTTTGTGCTTGTGAACATGCCGATCGGTCACATTTTGTAAACTTCGAAGTGGAAGGTGGGTCACTGGAAATCATGCATTTTGAAGAATTTCTGGCTTTCCGTAAAAATTCATGAATTCAATTATCTATGAGCCGTACATGCAAATTCTTATTATTTTACAGAAGAGCATGGATAGAGCTATTCAACCGATACTTCACCCAAGTTCAATGAACAGTTACAGCTGAGTAAAAAAATTACAAAATATATCACAAATT
>LS490668.1:461019-473351 GCA_900490845.1 Pristionchus japonicus | reverse complement strand
AACCTAAACCTTGAATTCTGACCTACTCAAACTTGTCAGACATTTTTTGCAACCTCCCTAATCGATAGGGGGTGGGAATAGCTACACATTTCTTTTTAGAATGAGTGATTTGGTTTAGAATGCGATTTGTGCTTCCTCGTACACGCGCCCTGGCCGGGCGCGGTGTCCACAGAAAGTGGGCGGAGCTTGCGCTCCCTACCCATATCAAACTGTTGCAGGACAGTCCTCCTCGACTTCATTCGGATTCACAAAGTTGTAGAGTTTGAAACCTGGGCTGAAAAGGCACATATAAAATCATTGCGTAATTATTTTCTTTGCGAAATAGCTCGTCGAATGGTATTATTTTTCAGAAGATTTCATCACCGAGGCAATGCAACACGTCAAATGAATCAAGATTACGGAAACATCTGGCAATTACGAAGATGATGATGAGATCATTCCAACTTCTTATTATGGAAAGGATAGAGGGTTTTGGGATGACTACGTGACTTCCTTGAACCTCATGAATAGCAACTGCCATGCTCGTTTCTTGACAGAAAACGACGAAGAAATGAGGGAAAATATGGCAACCGGAGAGCTTTCACAACTCATCATCGAAGCGATCGAAGTCGATTGATTCTACATTTAAAAACGAAGGATGCAAAGTAATATGTGTGCTTTATCGTAGCAATAAAACGTTATTAACTGAGATATTCTACTTCGTCTTATTATCCAGCAATATACTCTCCATTGGCGACATCTCTCAGCTTCCTAATCGTGATCTTCGATCCTCCTCTAGATCGATTTCGTTCAGTGACCGAGTAGAGCTGCAAGGAAATTGTTCATGTATCACTTCATACTCATAGGTCGATGCTATTTCCACTCTATGTACAAAATACGAGAATAGGAACTGGCCGCTCGACGTCCGAGTGGTTTCTGCACGCAGTTCGTGTTGGAGATGAGTGAAAGGTCGATCTGTTGAGCTCCCGGATAGGTTTTGGCTCCCTGGAAGGATCAATTATCACTAGGCAGTTGATTGTTTAGGGGTAAATATCTTATGATAACTCACGAAGCAGTTGCCCTCTGCATACACGACCTCCAACACCATCTCGTTGCCATTCTTCTGCGCCTTGGCGATCTAAACAAGCGAATATTCAGATAACATATTCAGTAGTTCCTACGATCATGAAACTCTAAATAATCACGAACCGTCACGGGGATCATCGGGTTACTCGATTGCTGCCCGAAGTAGTTGTTGTTGATTTCAGTGCGTGCTGCGCGCCAAGCTAGTTCCTGAATTTAACTATTTCTTTTATGCAAAAATCTATTGAAGCACAGAACCGTCAAATTCACTTCGTTCTTATAAATTAGTTGAATGGCAACTCACCATGGGCACGGATCCGATTCCGACGTTGTTGATCGTCTCCCAATTGCCTCCGAACTGATTGTTGAAGCCATTGTTGTTGCCGAACTGGTTGTTGTTATTGCCCTCCAGGTAGACTGGACCGCCGTTGGGGTTGAAGTTGTTGTTGTAGTTATTGTTGTAGTTGTTGTTGAATCCCGACCCGGGGTAGGATCCTTGCTGGTTTCCATTCCAGTTGTTCTGCTGCTGTCCAACTACTCCTCCGTCTCCTTCGAGGTAGACCGGACCGCCATTGGGATTGAAGTTGTTATTGTTGTTGAACTGGCCACCATCTCCTTCTTGATAGACTGGCTGATTATTAGGCTGATACTGCGGTTGGTAGACTGGGTTGGGTTGGTAGGGGCCGTTGTTCCATTGGGCGAAGACTGAGGGAATCAGGAGGAGAAGGGCAATCATTGTGGCAATAGGGCGGTTGATCTGATGGTGATCTCTCCTTATATCCCCTCTCTTGATCTTGACCTTGCCCCTCTAGAGATGGTTATGATACGTGATGGTATCTTTACCCTCCCACTGGTCAGACAGAGCGAGAGAGCACGGGAAATGGAGAGAGTCAGATCCCTGATCGAGCCGTAAGAGATGAGTTGTTATGATAATCTCAGAGATCAGTGGCACAAGGCGAGCACAGTCTGAGGGATATCCTGATTGAGATTGTATGGTCAGCTCCCGAAGAAGAAGAGGGGAAAATGATGGGGACAGGCACTCAATAATAGATCTATGCAAATCCGTATTTGAAATTCATTCACAATATCAAAAATGTCTCAACCCTTTTCGACGTCTAAATATCTGCAAACTTGGACTGATCTCAAAACACTGAACTTCTTGCAGGTAGCTGATTAAATTTCTAACGTATTCAGTTTGATATGTTTCGTTCGATTTCATTATCCATCAGACAATATAGTCTCATATTCTCGACCCTCTTCTTTTTATGTCTCTGTCGGTCTCTTCTCTCTTCCTTCACTTGTTGGCCTCCTCTGCTTCTCATTCTCTTCAGAATCGATGTCTTCTCACTCGTTTCTGTCACCCTTTGCCCCCCAGAGGAGAGAATAACACTTGAGGAAGTTGAGAACCCACAAACCAGACTTCTTTTGAGACAACTCATTTCGAATAGGGCATTTTGCTTGAACCAATCACTCTGCAGAAATTTTTGTCCCACATTTTAGATTTCCTGCATTTGAAGGATCCATTTTCTATTCCTGGATTGTACACCATTCCAAGAACTGTCCTCTTCCTCTGATACGAGAGCCCATTTAGAATTTATTCGCTTCTGTCGTTTTCCCCGTGTCTCTTCTCCTTTTTTTTAGGCCCTGAATGGATAAGAGGGAGAGGAGTCCTTCCAGTGACGAACAAAGGACTCCTTCCCCTCTCTCTCCATAGTGCTCTCAACCATTTCTCTTCCTCGCGACCCATCCTTCTTCCAGACAGTAAAGTGATCTTCCAATTGTAGTGGAAGGAGTTGTGGAAACCTCTGCACAAAAAGCTCATTCAGAATTCATTGTTTTCCCCTCTCCGTCACTTTTCGCACACCTCATTTCCTTTTGTCTTCCATTGCAGTGGGGCTAGATTCCTCCTAAAAAGAGAGAAACCGACCTAAAGCTTCTCTGCCTTGCTTCCCTTGGCTCGTCCCTTCCGCAGATTGTTTATTCCGACGGGAACTGAGAAATGGAGACGGAATGCAACCAAAACAGAGCTATGACCATTCTTTTCGTTCTCTGCGACTAACCAATTGTAGAACCACCATCGTTGTCTCCCAGTAGTGAAACGTGTTTATCGATGCAATTCCCTTGATGGTCATTCATTTTCCGTCCTCAAAGGCATCTCCTACTCTTTCTCCCTTCCCTCCTCCATCTCCCTCTAAGCCCCCTCTCCTCCCCCATACTCATCACCCAATTTCCACCCTAACTATCATCCCTTTCTTCTCTCCCTTCTCTCTCTCCATTTCCTTCCGTTCGCCAAAGCCCTCGGGGCGAAGAAGATTCTAATGGAAGTGCTATTGATGAATTCGTTAACGGTTCTTCCAACAATTTCTCCAAATTGCATGAACTTCTTACCTACATTCGTCATTTTTCCTTGCCATGTAAACTCTCCAGACATCATGGGCATTAGAGCGTTCAGAACCTCTTTACATTCGTGGGAGAAACCTAGTAGAGAGAGGGAGAGAAAAAGACATTCGAAATTGCTCGGGCGAGCCCCAATTGTGTCCTTCTCTTTCCCTTCCGAGAAGCATAAAGGAAATTTGGGAGAGAGAGGACTGAGCCATCTCGTTTTCTTGTCCATTCTGATACTGATATTTCGCAAGAATGCCAGAAAAGAGTGGGAGTCAATTCTGCCACTCTTCTGAGGGATTGCTTGCAATGTCTCCTTCTGTGAAGACTCTCACTTGCTTTTTCGCTGTCTCACAAAGACTCACTAAGACAATGCATTTGTTACTCGACTGTTGTTCGTGGGTTTGCGTGTTTTGCAGTATGATCTTTGATCTTCGCAGGATGGTTAAACTCACGGACCAAATCGTGTACATTCGCACCAAGTGCACGCCAGAGACAGTGAAGAAGCTGAATCTGTGGTGAGGGATTGTAAATTAAGCTTTGGCTGGGCTTGTGACCCTTACTATGCTGTCTTAGCTTGCCCCTCTCAATGAATCGAGAGAAATGAGAAACGCGAGACGGAATCGGATTTGGCTACTTTGTGTCTTAGTCCCTTCAATAAATAAACTATTGCAGGGGCTGTGAAATCGACGACATTGAATTGTGCGAGAAGATGGTGCAGGTAGAGATACTGTCACTGAGGTACGAACTGTTTGTCCTCCACCGTATTCTATGGCCAGAAAACAGACACAATGAATGAAAACAAAAGCGAGTAGGAAAAACACCCAAGTTACTCAAATTAGTAAGTCCATTTCAGCGTGAATGGCATCACAACCCTCGAGCCTCTTCGAAACTGCCGGAAGCTGAAGGAACTCTATCTGAGGAAGAACAAGATTGAGAGTCTGCAGGAGTTGGATTACATCAAGTGAGGATAGAGAAGACATGTGCTTTGGAACTCCTTCCGTGATCCGATGTCTTCTCTTTGAGAAGCATCCAAATTGTCACTGTGAATATCATTATCTTACGAACCTAAAAATGTTACAGAAAATACCCATCTTTATACAGGGACTTGCCCGATTTGCACACTCTATGGATTGATGAGAACCCCTGCACGATGGCCAATGATTATCGATACAAGATTGTGAAGAAACTTCCGAAGTTGACGAAGCTCGATGATAAACGTCAGTTTTATTCTTCTCTTGCTCATCGATAAATATTCAACGAGTATTCAACAAAGCGAGCAGCCACACTTTACCAAATGAGATGTCGACACAAGTATTGAGTCATCATAGTGAAATTGCAGCCATCACCCTCCACGACCACAATCCTCCCGAGACACCGCCAGAGATAGAGATAGGCAGGGATCAGGACTACTATGCGAGCACCCATACGCTTGTGAACAACTTTTATGGTATGTTCTACGACCTGTTCACTAAAAATGCATTTCTAGTAAACGTACTTGCTCTCTCCTCTCCTTTACCACACATTGACAATTCATTCGCCAATGAGTGATAGCAGTGACAATGAAGGGAGAGACATGGCCATTGCTAATGTCAGACTGTTCAGGTCGAGGAGGAGCGATCGTCGACACGATAATGCAGCCGGGCTTTGTGCAGTATGGAGGAGCGACGAGTAGTGATACCAGTGAGGTGAGTCTCTTGTTTCTGAGATAACGGTTTCGAAAATGACTGGCTGTTGATATCCGAAGAACACATTGTAGGAGGAATCTTCCCGCCCACACCAATCCCACCACTACCAATCCAACAACTCAATGGCCCAATCAATGCACCCGGCCATGATTCAATCAGTGATGGGTGAGATTGGGAACTTCTTTTTCAAGCATCTGGGTTGCTTTTACGGACATGAATACACTCAGGAATTATACAATTGTGCGCTCCTTCGTTCACTTGTTAGGAAAAGGATAGCTGTACTGAATACGTTTCATCAACTCAACAAAATTATTTCACAGGTGGTCAACCCAATGTGATGTCTCAGTCGATGACTCAATCAATGATGCAATTGATGAATCAGTCTGTATACCAGCCAAGAGAAGAGCAGAATGAGACGGACGATTGGGGAGATTTCAAGTGAGCTTGCTTTCTTCAAATTGATCTCAACTCTGCATCATTGTGTGTTTGGAAAGAGTGTCATCCCGTTCATTTCAGTCTGGACGAGGACGTCTCATCCTCCTCTCGTCCTCTCTCAATGGACGGAATTGCTCCTCGAATGACGGCTTCTTACTACGAGAGTGGATCAAGAACAATGAGGCCATCCACTTCTGCGCATTTTGGTAAGTGTTTACAAGGTTTCATTCAGCAAATGCTATTGTTGAATCGCGACTCAGACATAATAATTCCATTTTAGCCCCAGGTCGATCAGTCTCCGCTCCTCGTAGACGCTATCGACCGCGTGGAGAGTCTACGAGTCCTGCTAGAGTGAGAAATTTGTGATAGCTTTGAATAGTTTGAGCAGTTAGGCCGTACAAAACCTTATCTTTTTGCAGGAAGGTCGAGTGCAACGAATCATGTCTGCGGTGTCGGTGCTGTTGGACGAGTTGGATACACAGGTACTCGAAAAAATGAGATTTTCGTTCATAACCGAGAAGAGAATGGAACTGAATTAATCGCAGGGTCTTCGTCAAGTTGTCGAAGAAGCTCAGCGGCGAATGAAGAAGCAACGATGAATGATCACCAATTTATAGATGCTAGGCATTGAATTTTCCACCTTCACTATCCCGTCTTCTTGCGGCTGCAACTATCAAAGAAATGTGTAACAACGCTTATTGCCAATATTTTATGGATCTGAAAAATTCGAGTCTGCTTTATTGTGCAAAATGATTATTTTATCGAGAAGCTTCATCGACCTTCTGATATTTTCATGGTTTCGTTCTGAATAAAATGAATGGACATTGAATTTAATGGTATTCCTCGTCAACATAAGAACTCTAGACAAAATGGAAACTATTAGGTTTGAGCAAAAGTTTTTTTCATTTTGTTTTTAAAGCTCTCGGTTCCCGTTTATAGCTAGGCCCAAAATTGAAAGAAGAGTACTCGGAGTTCGGCGCAATACTGCAACCGTCTAAACCGTCTTGTGATATGAACCCGTAGTCAATGTAGAGCGTCCAAGCCCACACAAATACCAGAAAAGTATGACTTGATCGGGCCATTGCTATGGAAATTATGACGGATTTTCGGAAGACTAAAGATTTGACAAGACGTTTGCGTCAACCTGATAAAAGAGGTCACTGTGCATCTTTGTTCAAAAATGATTACAAATGCGCGCATATAGAGGGCTAAATTGTGTTAATGACTCTCAAACGGAGCCGCGTCTCATAGTGATAAGAATAGATTGTGTCTCACCTCAGAGTCAGCGCGCTATGCTTCCCGCTGATTATAAAATGTGTTTCAGATCGAATGAGGGAAAAGCTGCGATTTGTGTTCCTCTTATGTGCATTTCGAGTAGCAGATGGATTCGTGTACTCATGTGAGGAAGTGAAGTACAAGGCAAGTTACTCCAACTATTAATTGATTTTCTGAGCTTATTTACTTATACAGCTCATCAATACTGATCTCGGACCAACTGCAGATTTCGCATGCATTTATACGGAAGAAGGTGTAAGTAGCATTACTTTCTAAGACATATTCGTAAAAATGTTGCAGTTCACTAATTACGATGAACTGAGCAAGATTTTCTTGAACTTTAGAGAGAGAGAAAAGACCTTTTAATTGCAGTCTCGCTGACTTGAGTCGTTCGACAAATCCCGGTTTTGGGAAATATTCACCTACAAAATGGAGAGTAGTTGCTAGTAACGCGGCAAAATTGGACTGCTATCAGGAATTTATCATACTTTTCTCCGACGGAGAGCCTCTCAACTTGTTCGGTATTGTTACGGCAAAATATAATGTGAGGCAGATCTGTTTAATTTTTTTCAAGTACAATGTTTTGCAGTCTCAGTACATGGAAATAACGGAGGATCAGGGGTTGTCCTCCCCTCAATCCGGTATGCGCATTAGACCAACCAAGTGTACGGGCAGTGGTGAGGTTCAATTCTTCACGGGTTTCGGAAATGGCACCGACGAGGAGCGATTCCCTCTCCATTCTTGGAGGTATGTTCGGAGAATTTATGCACTTTTAGAGACTTCCAAATCATCAATGAATAAATGGTATATTTTGCAGGTGCTCGGATATTCCCGATTACATCATCTCGTTTGATGTAGCAGTGACCATACTACAATCAGGATCTTTCGGATTTCACTACGAGCTTCATAATGGAAATTCTGGTTTGTCAATGAAGTTCGAACTAGTTGAAATGGAATTCGATTGAAGAGATCGAGCTCTCGCCTGGCGATAAGGTCGCTATTATCACCAGCGGACGCAGCGATAACTTGCAAAGCAAGACGCCTGATCGAAATATCGTGAAGTTCAAAACAAAGTATGTGCTTCATTCAATTACTTGTAAGATTAGTTTTTTTGAAGCGATTACGTCACAGTTTCGACTTCATACGATCTCACGTTTGATACGAGATACAATGGAGATATATCTATTGTCACTCCTGGAAATCAGAAGAAGTAAGCTATTTGAGCTATTTTCTATCAAACAACATCTTTGCACAGATTTTCTAATGGATCTGGCAATTATGACTTCACAACTACCAGTTTCGAAGTAATTCTGAAACCTTTTTTTGGTTATCAAAGATCTTGTTCATAGGTTCATTACAATTCTATTGCCATACCTGCCAATCAAATTGGGAATAGTCAAGATAATGTTGTTATCGAGATGACAACAATCGGTAATTTTGAGCAATCATTTTACATGTTGTAATCAAAATTTCAGCCGCAACAGCGCCGCCTCCTCCAGAGAAGAGTGATGGTTCGATAACACTTTTTTTGAAAAACTGATTGAAATTATTGAAGGCTCTTACTGTGATTGTGCGCTAGATCGATTCTACATGGCTGATGGATGGGAGACAACGGAGATTTGGATCGATGTAGTGATCATTCTCGACACATCTGAGGCCATGGGCGAGAATTCCTTGAGCGATGCAAGTAGTTGCTTCCCTATCTTAAATTGTTCTACAATATTCAGGCCGCAGCTCTAATCGAGTCATTGATCGGAGACGATACCACTGATTACGATGTTCTTATCACTGATCCGAATGCTCAATTCTACACGAGAGTCGGTCTGATAGCAATGTCGAATAAAGCGGAGGTCAGTGTGCAATCAGCCAAATCTTAATTGTTGTTATCTTCATAGACAAACCATATTTCAGGTACTCTACAATCTCAATATGACTAAATATGATAAAGTGATGGATAAGGCTAAAATAACCACTGGTGTCACCGAAATTAACGTTATTGAGTATGAATTTTTTAACGAATTAGATACAATACCATGGTTTCCAGCGCATTCGATGCAGCTCTTTCAATGTTCAATGGCGGTCTTGTGAGTCAGCCAGATCGAAAGGATGCTCGTCAAGTTATCTACTACATGACTGGCACAAATCCGTCTGTTCATTTTCGTTATATTCAACACTTTTCATGCTTGTAGGAAGACGGACCTAAGCCCCGTCAATCAATTCAAGGCCTCCAATGGAATCATTATCGTCAACAGTTTGTGAAGATTTTCAGCAATAAAAGAATGAACACCTCGCAGACTACCAGATGCACGGTCAATTGGACGAGCCAGGTCTGCAGGAACTGGCGTCTGATGGATACTATTTCACGGGCATTCAAGAGAACTTCATGTTCACCATTGAGGCATTCTGCAAAGGTGAACTTTCTACCGACCATTTCAAATAACGAGGATATCTTTGATTTATTTGATTTTTAGCCAATTGCTTCTGCAAGGCCGATAGACAGCCCTATGCCGGAGCAGTAAACGATCCCGCCACTAACGCCGCAGGTTGGCATAAATGTTCAATCATCGAAGGAAATTGCAAAGATACTGATGCCAAATCCAGGAGGCTGTTACCATGTGGCGCCTAGCGGTGTTCCCTTCGGAAAGGCTCGAGAAGCGTGTAAAAACAATCGAGGAGGGCTGGTTGCGTCGGCTCACGATAACGTTAAAGCAACGTATCTCAATGATCGTGAGCGTTTATGACAGGAGTTTTGAAACATAAATTTTTTGCAGTGCTAATTTCGGTAATGCCTGTTCCGAAACCTTACTTCTTCTGGATTGGCTACTCAAAATTGGTTGATGGCACTACCTGGAAATGGGAAGATGGAGTTAGTTGCAGAATGAGTCCTAGTCTATCTTACTATCATTCAGTCTTCGGATCCTTTCACGAATTGGGCAGCTGGTGAGCCGAACCCGTCAACTGTTTCGAAGTGCGCCTATGTCGACCAGAGCTCTCCCCAGCTGCAGTGGTAATCTAATTATGATGAGAGAATTCGATTTATTTTTCACATTTAGGGGTGCTGGCAACTGTCAGGTCGGCTTCCCTTACATCTGCGAGTATGCTCCCTGTTCTGCGGGCAACAAGAACTGCTGAGCAATTGATAACGATTTTGTTCGTCAATCATATTCACAATGAATCTTTATTTGCTATTAATGTACACATAATTTATGAGACTTCGAGACAAAAGAAAACGAGTTGATTATAGAGTGGCGTATTTACTGGCATTTGGGGTGATTCTGTTAATACGGAATAGCGAACGGTGAACAGGATAAGCAAAGACTGGATCGTGTGAGCTCTCAAGCCATTCTCTGTTCTCTTCGTCTGTGAGGAACAGAACTTCATAATGACCAGTTAATCTCAAATCTTCCGCCAATTCATTCCAGACTCCTCTGGAACTGCCGAAGTAGGGAGTAGCGCTGCGGGAATTTTGCGAGAAGTGGTGATAATCAGATTTCATTTGATCGAATTGAATTGAGTCCATCAAGTATATGGCCTCCATGAGAAATGCTTCTGAAATGAGTTCAATATTTGTCTGATTTACGAATTATCGGATACGACTTACGAACAGCTCCGGTTTCTCCATGCTCAGTTGCGTAATGAAAATGTTTAACTGAATGCCTCCGTATCAGATCGAGAAGCATAATCCTTCAAATTAGTTCGAGATAAAAGTTTTTTTTAAGTTTAAATAAAATGAAGTATCCTAAACAATGTCGAACCGTGATCTATTGTTGAAGGATCCTTCGAATTCACATATATTCAGTGTGCATATCGGAACATTCGTGAGAGACTTCAATATTCCACTCAAATGTCCTATTTCTGGAGTCAGTGAATTCAGAAAGATCGATACTTTGTTGATGCGAGAACAGCGCCGAATTGCTTTTACAATATTTGTATCGATGCGATTGGCAGTCCATGGAAAATCAATGGCAGCGATTGAATGTTCCTGATATTATCAAATTGTCATTGAGCAATATTTAAGTACTGGTGTGTAAACATCGGTACTTGAGGAGTTCCCCTGAAGAACGGGCATGTTTCACCTGTTCAAGGAATGACATTGCCTAACGCAGGGTTGGTGGATGGGGTGGATGATGGATAGATACTCTTCCGGTGAACTCCACAAGTACCTAAACATCATGACTATGTGTCTTACATCATTTGATCCAGTTGATCTGGAAATGTTTGGCATGTTCTCGAATCCGAAGTGTCCTAAACTTCGACGGCCCAGCTTTATCGTTGCTTTTAGTGCGATAGAAGAACATTCTTCGAATAAGACTTCATTAATTACAGGATTCCTCTGTCTTTTACTCATGAGTTCAATTACCGAAGTATTCCATTTTGGAGAAATCTGAAATGAACAAAATTGAAACGTTTGTCATGAATGAGGTAATTATAGTGAATATTCTCACCAAACACACTGCCTCGATAGATTCCGGTTCATGTATCGTGATTATCAAACGAATTATATCGCATGGTAAATTGGTAAGGCTGCACTCATCAGCATCATACGTTGATAGCATAACCACGTGAATATTATAACGTCGAAAGTTGATAACTTTGAAAGACTTAGAAAATTAAAACATATGTACTGACGCAGAATGAAATTAGAAGCGGGTGCCAATAACTCATTGTTGCAGCGAAGGAGAGACACATTTATTCGTCAAAAAGATTAAAATTCGAGAGGTTGAATGAGGAAAAGGAGAAAGGACAACTATAAGTTTCAATTAGAACGGTGCATTTGTTATTTGAATTGGATTATTGTCTTGTGTGATCGAAGGTGAATTAGTTCCATCTATCCGTGTCTGAAGATTCTTGATCGTCTCGTTGTTGTACTCAATGAGGCGCTGGATGGTAACTACGTTTCTGAAATGAAATGCCCTTGATAGGTGTAATTTTCAATTACAGTTCATGCAAAATAAAGCATTTTAATTGGTAGGGGCAAAAGGTAGAAAGCATACTCCGTCTGCAAGGGTCCGATTCTTCGTAGCTGCGCTAGAATCCGTTCGATTGTTTGAGGGCGAAGACGCGCGTGAGTACTTATGGTCCTATAAATATCAATGGACTTCCCTGGAAATCGAGAACCCAAACTTACCGAATGAGCCCTTCAGTTATTTCTATGGTTCGATTTTGCAGAGCAAGCACACGAGTGAGCATTTCTTTTCTATGGCTTGCTGTCCTCAGAGCGTCTTCGAAGCGAGTCTTCTTCTTCTTCCTTGCGTTAGTCCCGCTTGGGAGCAGGGTCCGCTACATGGCTTGCTTTTCTCCACACACATCTAAGTTTGGCGTCGTCTGGTCTTAGGTTGACGCGTTTCATGTCGGCGTTCAGGACGTCTTTCCATCTCATTTTAGGGCGTCCTTTCGGCCTATTTCCAACCTCTACTCTATCGTACTCTCGTCTGGCAATGTGGCCAGGATCTCTTCTTAGTACGTGACCAAACCACCGGAGTCTCGATT
>LS490668.1:388593-456201 GCA_900490845.1 Pristionchus japonicus | reverse complement strand
TGACAGCACTGACTGCAGTTTGCTTGGTTTGCAGACACAGGGGGCGTACAGGATTAGTTCTCCATGACGAGCTGGCTAGGCTTGGTCTTAAAGGGTCGTGGATATGCAGCGCCACCACGTGCAGGTTCCTATACTATGCCGTAGTCGATGGACACTCGCTAGAGTGCTTCATAGGTCGATGACAAACGAGCCGGCGCCCGTCTTCGAAGCGAGTATTATCCACCAAATCTTGGTTATTGATTGCCCATAACTCATTGTCTATTCCAACGTCCAACTCTTGAATGTGTCTGGAAACAAGGCGTATCTCACTAAGCTCATTCGATACTCACTAACGAACAAAATGAATCGCTGTAACTACTCTGTCTGTTCATCAATTATGAACTCTTCCTTACTTACTGATTTATCTCTTCCTGTCCATTTAACACGTTCATTATCTGCGCTACCAATTCATTCGCGAATCTTTCCTGAGCTTCATGTTCGTTTACTTCGTCTTTTATCCAGATAGGGAGACCAAAAAAGAGTGCTCGAATCAATGTTATCTGGAATTTCTCAACATACAATTTTTTCCACCACTTCTAGGTGTTAGGAAAGTAGTGAGCTCACCACAAATGCAATCATGAGATAGGCAACGTAGAGTTCAGTGAGAGTGACGGATGATGAAAACAAAGAAGAATCAGGGGGAAGTCGTTTAGTGAAGTTGTTGTATTTTTCTAACGAGATGTGGAGCTGATACGCCGAGATGGCTATTGACATCGGTCCTGCAACTTTATAAGAAAAAGAACTATTGTTTGAAAATGGCTGAATAAGGGAAAGGACGCGCACACATGGTGACTGAACAGACTCGATCAAAGGAGGATGGCCACAAGATCTAAGAGGATTCGAAGTCTTATCGTTGTATTCAAGCTCAATCTGCAAACAGATACGAAGATAATATGTTCCATGTATCGGGTATTCGCTATTTGTAACGAAAAAATTAACATCATTGGGAACAACAATAGAACAATAACATCATGTAGTACAGTGCTAGGAACAAACACTTTGCAAGTTGGAATCATGCGATCGTTTGAATTCATCGAATGTCGTTTTAAGATTCCTGGAGAACTCTCTATTCTTCACCTTAGCGCGTTGTGCTGCTTCGTTGACTCTGAATAATGATGAGATTACGTATCTCACTGATAGCTATGTTGTCTGCGCTCAAACTTTAAAAAATTAACAGTTCATTTACTAACCTGTTCAAAACTGCTAGCAGTTGTTCTTTTTGCTGCGTGATCCGATTAATCACTTCCATACGAAATCGACCATCCTCCACGTGATCAATCAATTCACTGAAATAGCGATGCTAGTATTTTTCCTTAGTTTTAAGGTAGAACAACTCACGTTAATATCTCAATGCTTTGATCAGCCAATTGTTGGCGTGTATCAAGACCATCTCGCAGTCGAGTGAATATTACGGATGCTGCATCTACAGTTGAGTTGTAATTTCTGAGAGTTCCAGCATAATCCTCAGCATTCTCCACTGGTTCAGAAAATCGAATGCTTTCCAGAGTTCTGCAATTATTTGTTACCTGAACCGTGCTCTAGCGAACTAACTTGGCTTGGAAAGAATGATTCGAGAACTCACAAATATAACTCCTCCAGTCTAGTCGCTATTCTTGCCATCTTTGTAGCCACTTCGTCCTCAAGTCCTCTCTCTTCTTCATTCACTCTTTCATTATTTCCTTCCATCACTCTCTCCTCTCTCCTTGTGGGGAAATCGAATATTATCACTCTAATCAACGCAAGCTGGAATTATGTCAATAGAGAAATATAAATCTGAAAGAATAAATGAAGCACAATCTATCACTGCATACCACGAATGCGCAAGCAGCATAGCTGATGAGAAGATGGTAGAAGGTGAAAGAGGAAGAAGTTTGAGCCGATGGTTGAACCAGTCCTTCAGTTTGATTAAGGTAACTGCTGAATGAAAGACTGAGACAGTAAACTGAGATGAGAAGGGACATGGATCCTGCAAATAGAGTATGATATTGTACCGAAATCCAATAAAGAAAATGCCTCAGCGATTGAGGGTGGATGGGCGCTCTCGATCGATTGGGTTGACCCTACCATGAGAGAGATTGGGTCTGTTGAGGCGAAGAAGGTCGACCGGCTGGCAGCAAGAACGATTCTACCTCTGATAGGATAGTACCTTCTTCAACAATAGTTTGCAAACAACACCGATCTAAATGCAGTCCAATGCAAAATGACATCGCTTCAAGCTTCTTCATTCAATTCAAATAATCCATAAATAGATACAATTGCACTCAGGTAGTCAATACACCGGAAATATGGTTCTATAATATCAGATTACAAACAATGGCACATATTCGGAACGGAAAATACATATTTCTATAGTTGCAAATGCGTTCATTTGAAATTGCAGCTCTTTTCTACAGGTCTTGTGGTTGTGTTGGAATAACTAAAAATACGATTTAAATAATGGAACTCTCCCTCCACGGTTCGGGTTTGCGTGCTTTCATGCGCGTAGGCGGCGATCGAATCGTCGGAATGCGCGTGACGCGCACGACGCGTGGCGCCGACGCGTCACGCTTCGCCGCATCCGCTACTGTCGCGCGTTTGATGCGTGACGGCGTGACGACGCTCCGCGAGCGAACGACGCGTACCGTCGCCCGCTTCGGAGAGATGGGAGGAGGCGCGTCGCTGCCCGAAACCGTGGAGTCGCCCCGTCAGAACTTCATGACCAATTCGTCTTCGCCGACCGGTCGAGGCCCCGTCCATGCACCCGCAGTAAGGGCATCGTGGTGCGCCTGAGAAACGTTGATCAGACTCACGCAATGCTAATTTGACAGGAACCAATGAAATTTGGAAACGTCGCTCACCTTGGCCGCACTCGCGTCCATTACGTGTCGCTGCGGATTGGGAGATGCTACGCCTAAACGACTGTTTGAAGTTGAATAAATTTGATGGTGCTCACCTCCTAGATTGCTCTCAGAATTGGAATGATTCGACTTCTTCTCTCCGAAGAATTTGGAAAAATTGAGATTGGCAATGCTGCCAATGTTGACTGTGCTGCCGAAAATCTTCATTGACTGACGCTTTTCAAGCTTTCTACGTGCCTGCAATAAGTGTATTTTGCATTTTTCTCTTCATTAGTTAATTTGAATTTTATCACCATTCTCACAAATCTGACCTCTTCTCTCTCCCTCTCCTCCTTCTCGACTTGCGCTCTCCACATTTCAAGCCATCGCTGCTTCTCCTGTTGTGAAACATTTTAACTTCAACATTCGCCCACAATGTGCACTGTTTCGGGGGTAAATCATGAGAAGCATATCCTTATAAAAGTAAAGAGATTTCAATCGTTATCTCCGCAATCACACTAATAGGCGGAACGGATGATAGTAGCAAAGGAGAGGGAAGTCAGTTTATGCACAATCAAATACCTCAGCGGTCGCTTGTCCATTCACATCGTAGATCTCAGTCACATGTTGAGGAGAAGGTTCACGAGGAGGAGTGAGTGATGAGGGAATCTGGAGAAGATTTACTGCTCCACTACAGTATTGACAGCTTTGAGTTTGTACCTGATACGAACCTTTAGTTTCATTCTTTTTTAATATCCGTAGTGATGAGCAGAGAAAAATCGAACCTTGGTATTCACAATCGGCGCTTGTGAGACGAGAGGTCGATAATCATCGGCGACTACTCGACGGTAGGAGTTGTTCACGTCCTCACCGTTCATTTTGACCTGGAAGTTGCATGACTTGTTTGATCTTTCCTCATCAAAAAGAGGACTAGCAACAGCTGAAAACTAAGCAGAATTAACCTTCATGCCCTCCTTCTTGATGTGCTTGCGAAGCGAGGCACGCACCTCCCGCATGGCCTAAAATTGAGTTCATCTTTGCCGTTTCATCAACCTTCATGATAGTATGGTGTAAACTAGTGGGCAGAATAGATAATATCGATCAACTCACATCATCCTCATCGACACAGCTGGCCGAGTAGATGTTCGTTATCTTCCACAGATTGACGCCGTCTGTCTTCTTCGTGTCAACGGCCTGAAAGTTTTGCTTCAAACATTACATATTTGAAATATTTTTCTACACTCAATCGTGGAATTATCTCAGTTCACAAAAAATTGATGCAACACGGACCATGTGAAACCCATTCAGAATCGTGCAAATATGAAACATTTGAAATGGACTGAATTAACTAACTTTTTTGAGATTCTTCGCTCTTCTACTGTGGCATTTTCCAATGTCTTCGAGATGCTTCACTGGTAGGTCAACACTGCAAGAATCTTGTTATGATTGGCCACACTCATGTCAAAGTTTCAATAGAATCCGAAAACTAAGTGGTGTGACAATAAGAAAGAAGTCTGAATTAAAAACTAACCGCGATTGGACAAAGCATTCTATCACTGCTTGTAGCTCTTTCGCAAAACGAGATTCGACTTCCGCTCTGAATTTTTATAATCATTTTGAACGAAAAGAATGTCAAACTCACAACCGAAGTGCGAACTCTTGCAGTGGATAATCGCCGTGGCCCATTACTACAACATATTCATCAGTAAAAAATCATTTTATCGGTGAAAATCGATGATAAATCACGCTCGAAAGGGTGATAGGAACGATCTATCGGGACGGGATTTAGACAGGATTATGCTCTATCACCCACGTGAGAATGAAATCGATCGAGGAGGACGAATCAGTGGAGAAACTACTGATGGTAACAGTTTCCTAATTGCATAAATAGGGAAAATAACGAAAACAGGTGACTAATGTGCACGAACATGCACGCATATTTCGTTGTGAGCAATCCCTCGAAGCAATCACTGATGATAACCCTCTCTCCTTATCAGCTGATGACTAAGACAGAATCATCCGCCCAACGAATCGGAAGGTTGTCAAGATGTCACGATGAGGAATCCAGAGTCCATTACTCTCGAACCTACGAAAGAGTGCGCAGAAGGAAGAGACGAATTGCTCATCTCGACAGTCTACTTGAGAGTTGTAATTGTGAGGCTACAACAAGGCGCAAAACGCCGTATCTCGAGGCTAAATCAGTGCGCGAAAAAAGGTCAGTGACACGCTCACTCTCCATTGGAGAACGCTGTTGAATCCACTCGCCCTTCAAGAAGATAAACGACTGTGAATTCGATCGGCCCAATAAGTCTTGACCCCAGTGAGGGAAAGACAGAAGAAGAGGTGAGGGAATAGAAGAGCAAGGTTAATTGGAACGAACGCTTCTCTTGACCTGAGGGGGGAAGGGGGAAAGTTCTTAGAACAAGAAGAAGAAAGGGAAAACATCGTACAACATGAGGAGGAAATACCGGCAAGTTGGGAGAAATGCTGATGACTTTCACTCGAGAAATCGCTTATCCAAATGATTCCGAGATGGAGATCCCGAAAGGGAGGAACAACGAGAGATAGTAATGATCGAAGAGAGGATTTAGATAGGAGGAGGAACCTTACGGATAAAAGAGATGCGAGGGAGATGAAAGAAGGAATGAAATAGCGATGGAAACGGGGAGAACTCTTTCCTTCTTCCTCCTTAGAAAGTCCTATCTCACTCTCGTCCTAATTCACTGTAACAGATTGGATGAAAGGAGCTGCGAGATTGGAGAAAAAGCGAACGGTTATGATAGCAGAAAGCGATCGATTAGATATAATGCGTGACTGGACTAACAGTTTCCTAATCACTCAATCAGACAAAAGGAAACTATGCGGACTGTTTCGGTTTGAGTCAGCGATTTCAGCTATTTGTAAACTACAGAACCAGGGAGCGAAAATGGGCTGGGAAATGCAGTAAATGGGCCCGAGAAAAGGAGAGACAATACTCGCTAGTGGTCAGAACAAATCGAGAGAGAGAGGAGGAGGAGGAAGAAGAGTGAGGGGATAAAAGGTATTAGGCCAGTCACCATTTCGGATCAGCTGAGTGATTTGAAGCGACAAGGAGTATTTCAATTATGTTGGAAGCAGCTGAGTTTCAAACAATAGTTGAGGTGCTGAAGCGCCAATTTCTCAAGGGAAGTTTGAACTGTTGTGAGAGGGCGCGCGGTTGTGTTACCGAAACGCGAATGGTTCGAAAAATAGCGCCATAAAAACTTGTTCTCTGCAGTCGTATACCAGAGAGTGGGGAAGGTTTACTAGGGCTGGAAATCGTACAGATTCACTAGTCGTTGTCCACTCCACTCTCCTTTCCCAGTTATGAAGTTAGTTAGTCGAGAAGAAGGAGAGAGAATGAAGGGAGGAGAGGGGGAGGGACAAAGTGTGCCTAATCTCAGAGAGGTTGGAGGCAAATGGCTGACGCCTCTCTCTATTTTGAGTCACAGACCGCTCTGATTCAGGTCGAGAACGATGACTGATTGGGAAAGAATGGAGGACGTAGAAATGAGAATGAGTGCACGGAATCGGAGGTATTGTCTGAATAGAGAGGACCTTGACTGAATGAGGATTGGAAGTTGAGAGGGCTAGGATAAAAAGGGCCGATTCAATCATTCCCATATGGCTGTCTAATATCTTTGCTCAATGCCGTCTCTAGCAAGAAGTTGGTCGAATCTTCCTCCACTCTCTCACTTCACCCTGGTATCTCGTCGGGCTAGAGTGCATCACTTTGTCACCTATGTCGTAGTTGTCAGGCTAAATGAGAGGCCGGACCAATATTTCACTCTTTATTGATCGACTAGCAGCATATTTGAGGACATGGAAGAAGAAAGTTGACTAGAACCGAGGTGAACTGAGGGAATAGTAAAAAAAGTGGACAGTTTGGTTTGATCTGACAGTGGATATGGGCTGAGATCGAGTAGGCAATAAATAATCAATGAAGGAAGCTCAAAGATCATTCGGACTCCATCCCTTCCTCTTCCTCTCCTTCTTCACCTTCCTGGACGATCGTTCCGTCCTTCCTCACAACTTTCTTGTGCTTCATTCGACGGTTTTGGAACCACGTTTTAACCTGTAATCAGATGAGTCAACTCGTATTTTCAGCTATTTTGCAATGCATCGGACTCGAGTGGCGCAGCAAGCACATGTCAAGTCCAGCGAAGCCCCCAGTAGGAAGCTCTCGAATAGCTCTAATCGAGGGCTGACTCAACCCCTGATAGCTACTATTTCACTATAACTCGACGATCAACGGCCATGCGGGGTGAGAAGAGATTACTGGCTAATATGCAAATGGGGAGGAATGGGGGAAGGGACCCTTGATAACAACAAAAAGAAGAGAACGGGGGACAATCCCCGACTATCATCCCAAAAACAGTAGAATAGCATATAGGGAGAATATTTGATTCGAAAATATTCTGGATCGGAATATCAACAGGTCGTCGATCATTGAAATGGCGAGTGGAACACAGAGATCAATGGCATCAGGAAGTTACCTATTTTTGGTATTTTGCTACAGTAATTCAGGAAATAATCAGTAATTTCGCAAATCTTAAAGGAATATACGGATACTGAAAGTCAGCTACTAGTTTTATCCAAATTTGATTGCTATTTCGACTGTTTGGCCGATTAAAGAAATGAAACACACCTGTGTCTCACTCAACTGCAAGGCACTGGCCAACTCGATTCTCTCAGGAGTACTCAGATATCTCTGAGTCTCGAATCGCTTCTCCAATCCTTGCAACTGGGCATCGGAAAAGACGGTGCGAGCCTGGAACAAAGTCAGTTATCGATAGTCAACCCAACAATCTACCGTACCTTTCTCCTCCGGTAGCTCTTGCTCACTGCCTGAAGTCTCAGCGCGGCATCGGACGAAGCAGCAGCCCACAGTTGGGGAAGGACTGCAACGGTGAGCATGTGAGAAAGCGACGATTACGAGTACAGCGCTTGTCGATTTTTGCATTGTGTGTGATAGTTGGTAGACGTCGCACTTTGTGCGTTGTTTGGTAAGCGTCGCACCTGCACTCTGCATGAGTAGTGTCTGCTGGTGCTCGAAGGGCATTGCAGCCAGCCAGAAGGGAAGTGATTGGGAAGTGGGGGAGTCTGAGGGCTGGAAGGAGATCTATAAATTCTCAGTTTCTAGATACTCTCTAGGTTTACGCCAGACTTAGTTAAAGGTTCAAAGATCAAACCAACCATAGAATCGGGCAGTCCGAGTGAGAGTGAAGATGGCAATCCAGCTGCAGCGAGTGATGGCAATCCAGCTGCAGCGGGATTGAGGAGGGAACAGGGAGAGAGAAGACCACTGGAAGGGGGATTTGATCTTACAACTCTACATCACAATCTGGTGAGAATAGGATAAGTTTCAGAGCATCAGCTAAATCGAAAGATGCAATCACAGTGGTTCATCTCTTCAGACTCTGCGTGTAAAAAAGAAACAACGTACTGTGGCAATCTGAAGGCTGCGAGGGAAGAGTTCATAGAAGAAGTGGGAGACATCTGTCCATCGGAGCACACGGAAGACTTGGCATCGGAGGAAGATGTGGAAGGAGAGGAGGGAGGATTCCCTGAGAATTCCCTTTCGAAGAGTTTCGTCAGCTTCTTCACTCTCGAGTGTAGAAGAGTAAACGTGAAGAAGAAAAACTTTTAATGTCACACAAAGGAACTTTTGTAGCATGAGACAAGTGCATAGATGCTAATTTTAGATAATGAGACGATTGTTCCTCACCACTCTCATCCTTCTCCTCCCTCTCCTCTTTCACACTGCACGACGCACTTGCTACGACGCGCTTCAGAAGATCGTGCTGGGACCTGAAAGGATCGATAAGTGTACGGTATCCTACGTGTACTGAAGCCAAGTATTGATCGTTACCGTAGCAGGTCCTCTATGGAGAATGACGTAGGTAACTTTTGAGGTGTTCCTGTTCCAGAATTGCACAAGTTGAGAGCGCTGGCAAGATCCGTCATCACTGAACGGAGAATTGGAATAGAATAAATGGGAAACTAGGGAAGAAGGAACACGGGGTCAAAACAGGCAACGTAACGTGATAGCAATACAGTAGATTACGAATTACTCCCAGTCAACTATCAACTCCCCCCGTACACAATAACTCGGATTACCCGACACCCTCCTCTCATCGTCATCATATTGTACAGACAACGACAAAAGAGAGTGAGATCAAGAGGCGGAATCGGTCCTGGAGTGGGCGGGGCCGAGTCTGGTCATTGGTCGAGAGGACCGAAAGGGGGCGGGGCTTGGCTGAGTGTCCAAAGACGATATTATGTTTTTAGCGAGTCTCTCTTACTCGCGTCGAAGAGGGTAAGTGGGAAACTAAGTGAGTTAAGTTTCAGCGAAGCGACTAATAGAGCCGCGCCCTCAGGCTAAAAGGCATAACGGCGCCGTCAAGAGTGAAAGACAGCAATTGTCGGGCTGTCAGGGCCTATTAGACGGCTTCTGAGAGCCGGAAGATACCGTAGGCGGGGTACGGTAGTCTCAATTGGATAGATCATGGTTATTATTGGCCGGAAAGACATAAGGCTCTGGCTGTAATTGGCCTCTCTTTGTATTCGAGAGAGAGGACTAATTGCAAGAGATGAACGATGCCTACAGATAGATAGAGGGGAGATGGCATTTACTCGACTAGAAGGGAGTGAAATTGAGTCAGATGACGTCATCACGTTGCAATCTCAGGAGGATCTGAATGAGGAATGCGTCTCCTCATTCGGTCAGACTGTGAGTGATGCATACTCAAACCCTAATCTTAGCTCCGAATCGGGAAGACTTCTGCAGAACCACGTGAAATCTTCCGGAGATCATCCTTGCTGTAGGGAAATTGCGAAAAAGGTGACGTGAAGAAAAATTCATCAGGATGAGGCGAAATTGTATGAGGGTGGCATCAGATACGCTGAAAGAATCTACGGCAGTGCTGCATAGAGAAGTATAGGAACTGAAAATGAGCAATACACCGATAACGGTAGCAACTACTCGTGAAAGAGTGTCCATCTCGAACAATGATTTCTCCTTTTGTCACCTGCTCGGATATCACTTACCCTTCTCTAGTGCATGATCACATCCTAATTAGCGGTCTCCTCTTTCATCTGCCCTCCTCGATCCCCACACTCTCTCGTCCCTCTCTAACCCCTCCGTCTCTCGCATTCCTCCCCTCTCTCTTCAACTTGAACGGGTCTGACCTGATAGGGATCGAGTCCATATGGACAGGCGAGAGAAGGAAGATAATCTCATTTTGAGTGCCCTTCCCCCTTCTCTCTCGCTGTAATTGACGTGTTTAGCGACAAGAGTCGGCGGGATTATTGAGGATTCGCTAGGGATGGAGAGGATACGGTCTGCTTCCGGATAAGGCTATGCTTTTTTGAGTGAAATTTGCTCCAGAAATGGTGAAATAGTTTATCGGGTCGATCAAAGCACCCTCTTGCTGCTATTCACACCATCAATTACTGCTATAAGTGGCAACCCCCTATTACCACACATGTCGCGAACATTGAGATTGCCGTATCGGGTTTCACCATATTGCCGTCTCGGTTACTGTAGATCCGCCTACCGTATCCATCCATATTTCCTCGTAATAAGCCGGAAATCACGAGATGAGAAGCAAAGAGACTGCGGCTATTAGAGGGAGTCGTCACTTATTAGAGGAGAGAAGGCGTAATTCCATTTTATATCCCTCAATCTCCACTTCTCAGTAAGGAATCGGGCACTGAATTCACGATAGAGCAATTTGAGGATTTCTATGAGATGAGACGACAAGGAAGGCAAGTGAGAAGATGTAGGCAGCTATTCTGGGACTCTCGGTACAGCGAAGTTAGTTACCGTAGTAAGTAAACCACCATAGCCCAGTGGCTTACTGTCACTAGGAACACGGTTGTAGGTGCGAGCGGAAAGGCGATAATTGCACAGCGATCATCTCCATTGTTTCTTCTTCTCTTCTCTCCTCATTCGGCAGTCTTTACTCCCTTCCTCAGTCCATTCCTCCTAGCAGGCAGGCGATAACTACCCCCAACAACTCCAAGGTGTCAACAGGGAAGACTTCCGTGCAGAGTCAGACTTCCAGGGGGGGACGAAGAATTGGAAGGCGAGGCATCGATTGCGTTGAATATCTTTAACTAGACGTTCGATGAAAAATCAGCACAAATAATTTTCAAAGTTTCTTGTATCTCCAATGAAACTCAATCCGTTTCGCGTGTTAATCATACTGAAACTCACTGCATTCTCATTTTGCCGTTGAATGCGTGAAGTGATCGGACTCTCTCCTTCATCGTTCATTAGCACTGATCCTCCTTGATTGTGTCAACTCCTCGGAAGCACCTGCTCATTGTCTCCAATCGACACCTCATAACGATAGGAGCAATTAGTTTGCCCTCTCTGAGAGGTAAGAGTAGGCGAGAGAGTGTGGGAAAGTGAGAGAGACAGAGTGTGGAAACAGTAAGGACAATGGTCGATCTCCTACTGGGAGAAGCACCTGGATGGAATGTCGAGATTACTGCAGTCGAATTGAATAGGAGACTCCCAAATGATAATAACGATTCATTGCGCAATCAGGATGTGTTGATCGTTGTGCTTATCATTCAAAATTCATTCCTCGGAAGAGAACGGCTGGCGCAGTGTATCAAAGCAATCCACTGCTAATCCAATAAAGGAGAGAGGGCGGCGTAACCATTTAATCTCTGCCTATCAGAGACGGGCCTGTTGTCTGTTCTGTTTGCACTCCTCATTAGGACTCGACCCCAAACTTGACGAGTGTCAAAGAGGACCGAAGAGGAAGAAAGAGACTGTTGAGGGGAGAGTGGAACAGACTCGGAGTAGAGTCTCAAGGGGTAGTTTCTGTTCTGGAATCAATAATTCAGTTGTGTCTCACCGCTCCACTGTAAGCACTCGAGACTGGTTTCAACGATTCCGTCCATTTGACTTGTTCCGTGAAAACTGAACAACTTTATTACACGAAAACGATTGGCATTGCTGGTGATACCCGAATTCTAGAGAGATCAAAAATCAACAATAACTTTTCGCATTCTACCCATAGAAGGTGCTCTTGCTAGAGCCGTAGTTCGAGGTCGACACTCCCTCTGCTAGGGAACCCTGCAAGGAACGGTCTTTGATCTTTGAACTCCATCAAACCTCATAGCGTACTGTCTGCCGTGATTCCTCATTCCAATACCAGAAAATTACCGTAAGCGAGGTCGGATCAGCGAAGCTCCACTGCTTCATCAGTTGGCCAACTCCTGGGAAGCCCAGACCGATGCCTGTGTTTACTGAGACGCCAGCAATGGGCACAGCGAAACCCTGGAAAGGAGTCAGTTTGTGATTCAAAGAAATTACGGTATCCTCACCCTATTGACGCTGACTCCTCCATCCAGCCAGTCAACTCCTACTCGATCAGCGATGCCGAAGTACGGACCGACGTGGTAACTGAAAGAAAGAAAATTGAGCAAACTGAATCGATCAATATGTTTCACCGGGTCACTGAAACCTGTTTCGATTGGAGCAATCAATGCAGCTCGATCAAAGTGAAGAACAATCAATAACTCTATAAATAGGCAACCCTTCTGTATTCCTTCCACTCACCCAGTGCTCGCCTGAATCGGCTTCCCGAAGTCACCCTCCTTCAGAGGAACGTTCACCTGAATATCGATGAGTTTAAATCAGTGTCCTGATGTAAACGATCGATAATCCACCGTACCATGGTTCCTCCTCCTCCCTCGACTCCGAGAGACTGAGCGATGGGCACACTCCAGCCAGTCTTCGATCCGTAGACTCCCTCGTACCTCAACGCTACTGTATTTTACCGTTTCGACAAACAGAACTATCGATAAGTGAGTGAAAAGAAGTGAACGATCGAACCAATTGGCTCCCGACTCTCCAGTCTCAGTGAAGAAGTCTCTGACACCATTGTTGTGTGAATATCCACCACCATAGGAGCCGAAATCGACCTGGAAAAAGGATCACTGGTTTGATAGCGCAACGAACCAATTATTGAATAGCATACATGCCTGTCAGGTCATAAGGATCTGTTGAAGCCTATTTGTTTCTCAGAATGCAAATAATGGTAGTGAAAGAAAGATACCTTTCCATGACTTCCTCCTCCGATTCCTCCCTCCTCATTGATTGGATAGTACGGGATTCCATTGACTCCCCATGAGTAGTAAGTCAGTCCAACTCCAGATGAGAAGGAATTTGCAATCGCTCCGAGGGGACGGGCTTGCGCCTGAAACATTCGTGTCTTCGAATTGGTTTAGACCTTCCGCAAGGCAGTGCAGTAATTTCATGAATATGAACAAGAGAAGCGAGATTGCGTTAAAAATTGTAAAAAAGCTTACGAAAAACTCCTGACAGTCGTACTGGTATCCTCTGCACTTGTCCACGTACTCAGATGCAACCTCGGCCTTGTAGCATTGCTGGAGAAGAGGGCGATTAATCTTTGATCTTTCTCAGTATCAAATTCCTACGCACCTGCTCAGCAATGGGTGCGAATCGTGCGCACAACGCGTGCAGTTCCCTCTTCTCAATGCCCAGTTCGGATGCTGGTGCTCCGAGAGACTGAAATTGTGAATCTTATTTTTGTGTCGACATGGGAGAAGAAGAACTAAAACTATTGTTGAAATCCGCTGATATCGTCTTTGCGAAACACAACAGAATAAGACGATTAGAAATAACATTCATCCATCGTTCATCGCAATAATTGCGTAGATTGAAACTCACCGCTTTCAGCGTGTCCACCTGTCGACGGATCTCCTTGCGACGACGATCACGCCTATTCAATACCATTGGATTCGTTCTGCCAAATCAACATCATCACTTACGTCTCTGGGTCAATCTCTTGGAACTTGAAGGCCTTAGTGTCCGGAGACCTCCTTGCTGCCTGCAATTTCATGAATTTAAATTCAATTTTTGCATGAATAAAGATTACCTTCAACCTCCTCAGCATGATCTCTCTGACAGCAATGTCGTCGAAAGGGTTGGCGGATTGTGAAGCGGGAGGTCCGTATTCTAGAATACAATCAGTTCACGATCACTTTATTACAGTAATCTCACCATCATCGGTCTTCTGTTCAGTGAAACCGCCCTCAGATTGACTGGGCTGTGGAAGGAATGAGGATTGACCACTCGGAACGGGAGCATTGGCATCGACGATTGAGGGAATGTCTGATTAAGCCAGTTCTTGATAACCATCGTACTCTACTGTAATAGCTCACCTTGGAAGGCCTTCGCAGGTCGCTCATTCTCAGGTAGAATATCATCAGAGAGAAGTGATGGACCGAAGGGAGAGAATTCGCGAGGCTCTTGCTTCGGAGTCAACTGCAACAGGGAAGATTACCTAGTGATGGTGCAACAATCTCACCATCCGTCCGAGATTCTCCCTCTTCACTTCGTCCATTTCCATCACTGGTTTGGCTGGTTCTGGTCTCTCTTCCTTGAGTGGAGGCAGTTGGAGGAAGGGGAACACTGGGAATGGAATGCGTTTCGCGCGGGATGTTTATTCTTTTGCACATTCGAATTGACGATGGATCCAAGTACGGCCTTATTGTTAGTAGAAACAAAAACTCACATGTCTTTGAGAAGTCGAGTATTCCCGTTCCTTGCTCCCTCTCTTCTCCATACTCAAACTTGCCCAGACCAGGCAGATTTACGAGACTCTTCGAACCGGTACTGAAAAATGCTTCATATTTGTAAACGAACCGATTTTGGGAATTGAGGAATTGACGATCGAGAATAAAGATAGAGACCCCAACGTAGATCGTCGATTTGTTCCCAGGGTACCAATTCTTGGTTCAATATGTCCCTCATGGTCCCAGTAACATAATACTTTTTACCGTTTGTGATTATCTTGTCTCTGTGGAAAGTTTTGCCTCTAAAACCACGCGAGCGCAGGCATTGAGCGAGAGGGAAGAGAAGGGACGAGAGAGAAAAGGGGCGGAGCCTCTCTCGTGTGTGTCTCTCTCCCTCCGCCCGCTCTCTCGCTCCCCTCTCCCCGCGCTTTTGCGGCAAGCTGAGGAGCAATGATAAAAATCCAAAAAAAAATCTAAAATTCCTGAAATATTCTAATTAGTCGAAATCGAGAAGCGCCCTTGTATCCGATCACCGGAAACCCACTAATCACGTATTTCTGAACTTAATTATTGATTTTTTCTCATCCAAAGTTGGACAAACATAGCGCGCTTTAGGTCATTTGTGGAGATTACCAGTACCTACTAGAAACGCTTTAGATCGCCCAAATTGGTTGAGAATTCGCTTTGCCGCTTCCCTGCGCAGGTTTCGCTCGATTCCCTATCCCTCGAAAGTGGGCGGAGCTTGGTGTCTCTAAATAAAGAGACCTACCTCCTTCCTCCAGCCGTTTCTCTGTCCATGTATCCAAGATTCGGTCGATCGTCAGAGTTGTACGTGTTTTCAGTGTAGACGCTGGCCTGTTTGTTTTCTGCAAGACATTGATGATAGATATTTCGTTTTTCGGCCGACTTGAGGTGGTCTGCGGAATTGTTCTTGTTCTAGCATCATTACGCTTTCTTTCGCTTGATGGGCCCAATCACAGGCAGTTGTTTGGATGATCCGTCTCTATTAGATAACGTAATCCTTCCTGTTTCAAGTGCACCGATCGGGAACGAAATTCGTCCCTAAGAAGTTCCATTCGAGAGATCTATGCTCACTGATTGAAGACCGAGAATTGTCTAGTTTCAGAAGTCAGCACAACTGTGTTCAGCTGAGAAATCAAAGCACTAAATCACTGCGACAAATCACGGATTAGGAATAAAACATAGCTCGAACAAGATGGAATAGCGAGACAGACACGCTCAATTACAATTTGCCCACACTAACGACCACCCTTTTTCTTGCTCGTGGGAGAGGCAGAATACCATTTTTGCACGGACAGTTTCATGCTCCTGTTTTATGCATGTTCAAGGTTTTATGGGAGGACAATATACAGAAAAATATGAACACTGACCAGGAGTGTATCGGCTGATTGTCTTCGTCACATCTCCGATTCCTAGTGATGCCATGCCTGAGATGGATGAATTGACTTCTTAATCAGAAGACTGCTCTTCATCGCTATTCTTCATCACAAAATCATCCTACGAACAATTATCAATTAGATGTGAAACAGTTGTACATTCTGGAAATCAAGGATCACCTGGCACTGCGCTCTTCACATCTCGGCCACCTTGTTGATGTAACTCGAGTGGATCTGGAAGTGATCATCATCTACATGACTCTCGTCTTCCTTGGCTACATAGTTCGCTACATTGACGGCGGTATCATCAGAAGTAGGAGCAGAGAAACTTACGATTTGGTAAGAACGAGTCTATGGACAGCGGAGCTGCAGTTACGATGGTGACAATCGATAATAACCGCAGCATGATGATAGTGATGGCTACTACTGAGACAATGAGATGACTAAGGAAGGATGAGATGGGCAGGAAGAGAAAGGGAGCGGGGGTCATGAGAGGGCGGAGAGGAGGAGAAGAAACACAAAGGGATGGAGAACCAGGATAATCACAAGCTACTTTCCCTCTCGATGATGATCCAATTAGGAAGGGAATGGCAGGAGTGGGAAAGTAGTGCGGGATGAGGGAATTGGGATTAGAGAGGGAGATGAAACTGTTCGCAGCTGCTTCGTTTTCTACAACGCGAGTGATGATGCGAAATTCGGAATCTCAGTATACTGTAACTAACCTGACACCAGTGGCATCAGACTCCCAGTGACTAATGCTGCCTGTGCGATCAAGTACAACCAATTGTACTTTGCAGAATTGAGGTGGTCAGAAAGGATAGCTTCTCTAGCATTTGCTCGACGGCTTTCAGTTGAGCATGAGTCGAGCAAAGTGGATCTTTTTTTTAAAATTTAATCACCAGGACTTGATATTTCTTTTTTTCATTTCTGTAGAATAACCAATTTTCTTCAACTGAAATGTTTCAAAAATAAGTATTAAAATCGGCTAAACCCTGACATAACGATAGAGTATACTGTAAGAAAATTCGTCATTTCGTTAGACTATTTTTCGGTTCACCACCCGGCTCTTGTTATGACTTTTTGTTATCAATGTCTCTGATGTTTTCATCGTTGATAGGTTCTCGTGTTTGATGTGAATATGCTCTTTCAGGAACCATGAGTGACTCCAACAACGTTGTCAATCGAAAGGTGCAGAAAGAAGAGGAGGAGGCCGCCCAAAACGACAAGACTACCAGTGACTCTAACTTGAGTGGGTAATTGCTTTCCCAATACTTTCTCCAGCTGAATATGCTTCACAAGCGACTTACTTTTGCGGTTCCCTTGTCAGTTATGCATTGTGGTGATTTCAGACTCAACGAACAAGGACAAGTCGAGTGGAGATGTGGGAGCATCAGTCAAAGACAACCCAGTCGGTTAATTTGCTATATTTTGCATTGACTGTGCAATCACTGATCATTCTGCTTCTAGGGCAGCTCCAATCCAAGCAAGATCGACGTGTTTACTTCGTTCGTAGAATCCGTCGGACAATCACTGAAAGGAGCTGCCGCTGGTATGGTTTGAGTTATGTTGGACAGACATTTGTTGTACCAAACATCGGTCTGGATCAATATTCCACAAGATAAGGTTGAATGGACGTCGTTGTTTGCGTTCCGGGCACTTATCAACGGACGGCAGTTGTTCTGATCACTGTTCATCTCCTTGTTGTGTACTGTGACCGAGGCGATATAGTGATCATGAAAGTGACAACATGGTTGTGCAATGCCTCAGAGAGAGATTTTGGCTATTTTTCAACTGGCAACTTCATGGTAGGTGTTATTTCACTAGCGATTTCACTGTGAATCGATCATTTTCTATTATGGCACAATTGCAGAGGCAACTCGTCCTTCCTCTCCCCTCAAGACACTCGATCTGGCTGGAATCGCCGATTATATCAAGACGAAGAAGCCCAAGGCGAGTATCATTCCACTTACGTACGAATCGATTCAGAAAGGCAAACTCTAGAATCTAGTTCGAGTGAGCGACGTGATATGCATTATAAATTTGGAGACGGGGTTCAAATTCATAAATAATTAATAAACTGCGTCCATTTTCCCATTCCAGAACATCATCGTGATGACTGGCGCCGGCATATCGACATCAGCAGGAATTCCCGACTTCCGAACACCTGGTAAGCACTGGTTTCCGTTTATTTGGTAAATGTACTTTTCCACTTTATATCGATTTTGTTCGACGTAATTGTTTTTTGCGTCCATACGCTCTTTAACAAAATTATCTACGGTTCGATCTCGGTCGATGCAAGAGAAAAACAAGTAAACCAGTAAAACAACCATCAATAAACGATTTACAATAGCGATTATTGATTGTCCAGGTTCCGGCCTCTACAGTAACCTGGCAGAATACGATCTGGAGGATCCTCAGGACATTTTCGATCTCGATTTCTTCCGCGAGAACCCGAAGCCGTTCTTCAAACTGGCCAAAGCACTCTTCCCCAAGAGTGTCAAAGTTAGAATTATGATTGAAGCATAGTTTTCATGTTGTAGCCCATACGACGTTAAATCGCGTAATTACTCCGTTCAAAACCGAGAATCGACTCCCGTTATTAGTAGAACTAGTGGTTTCTGTTACGGGGTTACTGTAGTCACCCCTTGATTATCGATTTGCAGCCGACGCCCGCTCACTACTTCGTGCGACTGCTGGAGAAGAAGGGACTGCTGCTACGATGGTTCACCCAGGTACGGTATCCCACGAATTGATCAATTACAGTAATGGCCTTTCCAGAATATCGACTCACTCGAAATCACGTGCGGCGTCAGCAAGGATAAGGTATATTTACGATTGAATCCTGTTTTCACGACTGCATTTCACATTTCAAATCATCTTGAAAGCCAATTCCATAGATTCTCTAATCTATCGTCTTCTCCCATCAGGTAATGGCGGCCCACGGCAGCCATGCCTCCTCCACGTGTATGAAGTGCAAGAAGAAGTACGATCTGAAATGGATCACCAGTGAGTTGCGGTTTGATTGAGGGTGTTTGCTCGCAGTTCACTTGTTTGTCTCCCTGTGCCAATCTCATTCTGCCAATATCGCGCCTCGCTTATCGGTGGAATCGCAAATGAAACCCATCGTGGCTCTCCATTTTCGATATTCAGCGACCGTATAGAGGCTAATTCTGCTCATTCAGAGCACCTGGACGACCCATCCAAGCTTGTTCCCCACTGCGAGGGAGAGGGATGCGATGGAGTGGTCAAACCAGATATCATATTCTTCTCCGAATCACTCCCAAGGGACTTCTTCGTCAAGATTGTCCAGGTATCAACGTACTAACTGATGGATTCATTGGGTTTGCAGTATGCTTTTGGACTTGAGAAACTTGAAACGAACATGTGGGAAACTGACTGGAGTTACTAACAGCTTGATCATTGATTCATCTCTCTCTCCATCAGGATTTCCCCTGCTGCGACCTTCTCATCGTCATGGGCACTTCCCTCGTCGTGCAGCCATTCGCTAGTCTCTGTGATGAGGTGAGAAGAGTGTTGATTAAGTTTTGGGGAGAGAACAGGTGTGCTTGGTATTCATCTGGGTGATTTTTATGGAGGAGCCGGCTCGTTTTGTCATTTTTTTCTAGACTGGACACTCGTGCTTCGCACCAGGTTTAGTACTGCGGGTGCTCTGTGAATGTGATTCTATCTGCTTGTCGAGATCACTATAATCAAACACGATCCAGGTCGATTCGGAGATTCCCCGTCTACTGATCAATCGTGAGCCAGCGGGTCCGTTCCGAGGCCATTCGGAGGGAATGAGAAGACCGACGATTCCCCTCGAAGTATGCTACGGACTGGGCATCAAGCAAAGCAATCGGTCAGTCATGCTTTCATATCGGATATTCATCATGGATTTCTTCCTTCCCACTAGATCGTTCCTAGTAGGAGGAGGGGGTATTCCAGATAGTGGCAACTCTGAGATCCTAGGGCGTTTCGTTTCAGTGCCTCCTGGTTCCAACCTCGTGATTTCGTGATCTCCAACCGGTGAGTGGGAAAGGAAATTAGTCGGACTTGGGAAATTATCGGTGCACTGATTAAATGACAGCATTGTGTTCCCATCAGTCGTATGCTTCACTGGCTCCTAAAACTAGTGTATGTCTTTGTCGGTTGATAACCATCTAGTTCCGTTCAATTCCTTCCGCCTAATTCCTTCCCTTTTCCAGTGACGTCTTCCATCGTGGCGACTGCAATGAGGGAGTGCTCGACTTGGCTGAGAAACTGGGATGGGATGAGGAATTGGAACAGATGATCGCCCAAGGACCACCTACTGATCTACTACTGTAAAGAAGGGACATGGTATCGATTGATTGAGGGCCACAGCCTAGTCTACTACTGTAGATACGGTATCGATTGATTACGGTAGTCTATTCATGATTCGTTGATGTTCACTGCTGTAGAGGGGATACTCGATCGATTGGTTCATGATTCGTTGACAGTTTACATTCAATAATTGACATAACTTACGGTAGTGTTTGCTCACTAATGTTCGATGTTTACCAGCGCTCATAATAGTCGATGGCTACCTCCTGTATGTTCCCAATGGTTTAACCGTTTCCCACTTGTTGCATTCCAGATTACGGTAGATTCACTCTTTGCATAGCTGTAAAGTAAATCTTGCTGATAAAACGATCGATTTTAATATTCAACTATTGAACGAGTCTGATCCGCACTGGAGAGTGGACGTGAAAGTGAGAGACACAATGAGTTATTTGTCCTTCCTAATTGATTTCTCTCTTCTCCCTCTCTTCCCTCCTCCTCCCTTCTCCTCCCCCCATTCTTCGTCTTTTCTATCGTTGTGGTCGCCTGTGCGCTCTCTCCTCCATCGCATCCATTAGGTGAGGAAAGGGATGGGGATCCCGGGATCCCAGAGGGTATCCACCAGGGGTACCCCCGATATCGAAGCTTACCGTAACCCGTGAAGATCTTCGGCTGTGGACAAGATCTATCGTATCCTTGGACGATGGACTACAGTACTCCCCACTATGATTGGGGCTGTTGTACCACTTGCCTACCGTATCCTCGATCAATCAGCTTCAATCTTCCAAGCCTACCGTAACCTTCTTCCATTCAGGATGGTGGACACGCAGGGCCACGTGATGACTGACGTGATAAGACGCCGCCAAGAGGAACGCTTCCAAGCGGGTACGGTAATCAATCCATCACTGAATATCTTCTGTAACCCAGCTATCGATTGCGGCGTATCGATATTCATTACTGCATCTGACTGATCAATACCATTGCAGGAGGCGAAACCGAAGCTGATAAGGACAATGTCTCGCGTGAGGGAGTTGATCTTTGATCTCTGGACTCTCCTGCTGTTCTCGGGTCACTCTGATCGATACGAAAAGAAGCTCTGAGCCACCCAACAGGACGAACCCAATCCAAAATGATCGGAGTGGCCCGAGTGCTGCGAGGGAATCGAGAGGACTTGATCTTTGATCTCTGCCTGATCTTTGATCTCTTCTCAGAGACTGGTGCTGGCGAGACACAAGGGGGAGCGACGAAGGGCGAAGGTACGGACACTGGAACCCAGACTGCGAATACTCCCGAAACGAAGACTGGTGAAGGAGAAGGAGCAGAGGGTACGGTAATTGGATACTGTAGCACATACTGTAGTCTGGGTTACTGTAGCCCACTGATTACTGTACGGAACTCTATCGATTGCATATCGATTTCAGATAAGGAGGAGGAAGAGCCAGAGACTGACGGAGGCAAGAAGAAGGTACTGTAGATGGAAGGATACGGTATTGACGTATCGATTGCAGAAGAAGAAAAAGAAGAAGAAGAAGAAGAAAAAGAAGAAGGATCGTCGTGACAAGTACCGAGGAAAGAAGGTGGGTTGACTGAGTGGTAGATGATCTCTGATCTTTGATCTCTTGCAGAGTCATCTCATGATCTCTCTCATCTGTGCCATTATGGCAGTCTCATGCATGGTATTGGGAATTGTTGATTTTATAAGTAAGTTGATTATGGTAGAATTGGTTACTGTAGGTATACGGTAATCGGATCTACCGTATTCGCATCACAAACTGATTTATTCCTTGCAGTGATGGGAATCGAGACAGGCAAGGGTTCTGCGGAAACCAAGGCGGCAGCGGAGAAGCTCACTAAGAGTACTTAATCGATCTGATTAAACTACAATTGCTGCGACTCCCGTTCAATTGAGACCCCCTTCCCTCAACAGTCTCCCCCTCTTGAGATAAAACAACGCCCCCAAGTGATTGTTGTGTACTGTATGCATACGATGGACGTGCTTACGGTAGGGTACTGTACATTCTGTGGATCAGTACTTCAGATTCCCTGGAAGTTGTTTTATTGAAGTCTTGGCATCGTCGCTCATAATCAAGTCATCACATTAGGCAAGACGTCAGTGGAACATCACGTATTTGCTAGACACGTTGCTTTGCTCACTACTCTTCTCTGGATGGAGCGATTATGTTCTCATCTTTCCACGTTCTTCCTTGTTTCTCTGGCCACTTAGAGACTTCATTCAATCATTCCTGGAGAGACCCTGAATACCTGCTTACAATGACGTGGATGACGTCCATTGATGTAGTGGTTAGTAATGAAATGCGAGCGAGCGAACTAGAGTGTGGATGAGCAGTGTATGATACTATAATGAGCACGGCTGCTGAATCTCGCTTCTGTTTTAGTTCCATCAATACATCAGTTTTATAGAAGGCGATAATCTTCTCCTGATTTGTAGTTCTGACTACGTAAAGAAACCCTCCAACTAGTGGAGAATGATTCTTGATGAAACTCGAGTATCTAGAGAGAAGATTGCGTGTCGCATTTTGGATTACATCAGAAAAGAATCTGAACCAAATTTCGTGATGTAATTGATTGACCTTTCGAACATTTTCTATCGCCTCTCAAATCTCCCGATGTATCATACGTTCGAGATCTCTTTCTTTGGTCTCCCGCATTATTCATCCGCATGGTTTAAAAGATTATGTTTGCTCGTTGCAGTTATTCTCCTGACTGATAAGGGCTGCTAACTATGCGTGATCCCGCTTATCTCTCTAACTATGCCCTGCGAAATATGCGATGAATCAGTCAAACCTCTTCCAAAGTGGACCATCCGATCCCCAATGGTCTCATTGCTCCGGGCGACTGATTGTGACAAGTGGATCGGGTGTTACGATGGTCGTGAAATCACATTGTGACCACAATGAACATCCAACAACAAGATCCGGATATATCCACTCTCTATTTCCGTCATTTCCGTCTCTGATCTTCAATGTTCAATCACTGAGTACGTGCGACCCTGCGACTGCTGTGATATTTGCCGGTTCTCATGATCAGCTGGAGTGAGATAGTGCATGAATGGGGAGAGCCAATCCATGCTCTTGCAACGTCCACTCTCAACGGGGTCACGCCAATCAGGAATATACTACGGATAGTAGACACTCTCTATTCTGAGTACTCTCTACCTTTTCTGACCAGTGAGATAGTATGCGGGACGAAGAGACACTCTTGCTCTCTGTACTGTAGTTAGGAATCCCCTCTGGAATCAGGTCAAAAAGTCGCTCGCAGAATCGCACTCTTCCGCTACACGACGCAAACACCAAAACATGTGTCAATCAGAGTGCAGGGAATGCCCTCTTATCCAGGAGAGAAATGCCCTCTTACGTCCCTTGGAACAAACTTCAATCTTCTGGGCTTCACAACCTTTCGTAAGCGACGCTGACTAAAAGTACACACGGGAAACAAACAAGTGACGCATTGGGAATCTCTCCGTGGTCTCGTTTCGACCCTGATCTCCCTCGGTTTGAAGAGTAGCAGAAGAGAAGAAGTAGAGAACTCGGCCACCACGTGGGAATTACCTCAACGATGGGTTTCTACTGATCTTCTGTTATGCTATATATTTTATGCGGCAGCTGCCCTATATGAGGCCGTTTGCGAGAGAATCGAACAATGGCTGGCACAGCTCAAAAATGTCAAATCTCTATAAGTATGCGATTTGGGGTTCTCGAGGGTGCTGATGTCGATGGAGACTTTCATTTTTCATTTTGGACCTCAGACGGCTCCAGATGACGTCGCGTTGAAAACAATCTTTCGAGTCTATTTCCTCACCTGAGATCGCTATTTCTTTGCTATTTGGCCACCAAGTGGAGTTTTCCGAGGCGGTGACGCCTATTAGGTTCATTTTTGATAAATGTAAAAATAAGCAATGTAAAATGACTTTTTTCGCAGAGAGTAATGCAATTGGGGAGAGTAGGATAGATCGATCCGGCGTGAAGAGAGGAATTCAATCATATGTTTATTGTTCCATGAAAAGGTCTACCTTTTGAGAAAAGTTACTTTTACTGTTGCCACGTTGTAAGTAGTTCGGCCTTCCTCCCCTTCCCATCCTCTTGTTGACTTCATCTTTTGATCTGGTTGACCTCAAGGGAAGAGGCCGGGGAGGGAAACAATGAGAGACTCGAGGTAGATCAAAGGATGAGGTCAACAAGAGGATGGGAAGGGGAGGAAGACAGACCGACTTCCAACGTGGCAACACTAAACGTAACTTTTCTCAAAAGGTAGACCTTTTCATGAAACAATAAACATATGTTTGAATTCCTCTCTTCACGCCGGATCGATCTATCCTACTCTCCCCAATTGCATTGCACTCTGCGAAAAAAGTCATTTTACATTGCTTATTTTTACATTTATCAAAAATGAACCTAATAGGCGTCACCGCCTCGGAAAACTGCACTGGGTGGCCAAACAGCAAAGAAATAGCGATTTCAGTTGAGGAAATAGCCTCGAAAGATTGTTTTCAACGCGACGTCATCTGGAGCCGTCTGAGGCCCAAAATGAAAAATGAAAGTCTCCATCGACATCAGCACCCTCGAGAATCCCAAATCGCATACTTACAGAGATTTGACATTTTTGAGCTGTGCCAGACCCAGGTGGATCTGCTCGATTTTCTCGCAAACGGCCTCATATCAAACAGTTTATATCAATCTGGAGAAAAGAGCAGTGTGAAACTTATTCGAACCGCTCAGGGAAATGAGGAATGTAACGATAAAAGTGATCCCAATCGCGTGGGATCTGATCGGGATCAAGAGTGATCCATCCCATCTCCCCTGCATGGTCCAGTCGTTTTTGTACTTCTGCTTGCACAGCCATTTGCCCTATTCCTGCCCTCGCCTTCCAGACGGGCGTTGTCTTCCTGATTGTATCTAAACCACCTTGTAAGCTGCATCACCGTTCATCATTTCCGCGTCTTTCTCATCCAAACTGAATCACCTACGATTTCACCCCACCCAATGATAAGAAACTGATATCACGATTTCGTGTTTCAACCCATCTTTGAGGTTGTCTTTTGGGCACTTCTAGTGTTCCCGAAAGAATGAGTGTCTCCTTCATTCAAGAAATAGATGGCCCTACGCAGGGTTCATAGTCCGGGTTGGATGGTGGTATGGAACTCTTCGGGTGAACTCAACGAGCTCTGTCTTTTGAACGTGATCATTGTTGTAGGCACAACACGCGGCTTGCCTATATTTACTTCCAGTAGATCCTTAGTCATCTCGCATTAGAGAAAGGCTACAAAGCAGAGACAAGAATGAACACTCTTTCCACCGCAAGTTTGTGTTCGTGCAGTGTAGGAGAATGGACAAAGAATGTCTTCTCTTGTCTACCCATTGCGAAAGGAGTGAAGGAGTGCTCCCTAGGGTTGCAGGAACGGGATCGGGATTCCCGCAAGAGACTCGCTTCCCTGACCTATCCCGCATTCAATCCCGCGCGAGACTCGCGATATGCAAATGGCGTGCGGGAATCCCGCATCTTTGCGGGATTGATGCGGGATTGAGGAGGAGGGAGAGAGGGAACGCGATAGTGTCTTGCGCCGCAGGCCATCATTTCGTTGTTTTTTGTCGTACAGCTTCCATATTGAAATACGGTCATATTTGGATCATGCTCTACATTTCGTCTGAACAAATCTAAGCAATCCAAGTAACGACGAATTAGCCTCCTCTCGATTTAGACCATTTCGGGCCGAAAAAGCTCATATTTCACACAAAATCAAGTGGCACTCTGTGAATTCTGCTCAAAATGGTCTAAAATTTGAGTCGAGTACTCCCCACACTCCCTCTCGCAAATTGCACATTAGCGAAAAATCCGGCAAAAGCCGTGCCACAGGCGGGAGTCGAACCCTCAAAAGTGCGGGATCGACCCAATCCCGCATCAATCCCGCAAAGATGCGGGATTCCCGCACGCCATTTGCATATTGCAAGTCTCTTGCGGGATCGAACGCGGGATAGGTCAGAGATGTGAGTCTCTTGCGGGAATCCCGATTACGATCCCGATACGGCAACCCTAGTGCTCCCTCTGTCCCTCGCCCTCCCTCACACGTTGTGAGTGGATTGAGCACGTTTCCTAGCCGATCCCCACCAGCAGTAAAATGATTCACCCCCAGTCACTTTTGGCGTAACTTTCGAAAGCGCATGCGCACACTTTCGTACAGGGTTCTCTCGCCTCTTGCTCTAACTAGGGGAAATGTAGCCTGTAGCTGGACGAATTGGCTCAATGAGCCCTACAGAAAAATGCCGCGAGGAGCACAGAACTGCACGGAAACAGAGGGTGGGACAACTCGTTTGAGTCGTCGGTCTGCCCATTCCTGGTCGTACTTTGTCCCCTCTCTGACTCGGCTGTCTCAATGCTTTAGCGACGGTCAAAGTGCACTCGGGGAGCACGTAAGTGTACTAGAATCACGAGAGTTCGGTACTTACTCCTTTGATTTCCTGTCCAAATGCTTAGATTGGCAGTGGAGATGGACACCTCGAGCTGAACCATAGCCAGTATTTGAAGGAATTCCCGTACTTCAGTTCTCCACTACATTTGTTGCTCAGTCTGATGAGCCGAGTGATCTTGCGAGAGATCGAAAGAGTTTAGTCCGCTCTGAGAAGAGGAAACCCCGGCTATTTCAACGAATTCCTGCTAGCATTCCTCCCTCTCTGGCCAAGTTACATCAGAAAATCAAAGAGCGTACGGAGGGAAGGGGGAAGGAGGCTGATTTATGTTCCGTGGCTAGTGGACTGAGCACGGGAACTCCACGGGAAGGGAAGATGTAGAGCTATCGCGGATGTGAAGTACTTTCTCCTCTCCAAATCTGAGAGATAAGGACATCATTTTTCAATGTTCATGACTGAAAGAAATCATCACCAGCAAACCCCTATCGTCTCCTCGTGATCATGAGTGGATCGTGCACTCCAGAGTCCTATCAGTGATCAATGGAATAGTCTCATCGACCTTTGACAGATCACTGTGGTCCAATGCTTCGGATGTGCATCTTGTGTTTCAACGTCGCATCATAATAGAAATGGCGCCTCAACTAGAATTCTGTCTTTGTCTTCAGTTTATACAAATTTTCATCTTTCTACATCAGTATCATCACAAAAACTTCACATTCACGCAGTTGCTCGACCACTCCTGCAAATCTCCCTCGAGGAACTGACCCTGCCTTTGACATCAATATCACTGAAGATGGTACTGATCACGATCAAACTTTCCCTTTCTTGCGACTGCATTCGATGGAATTTACGCACAAATTTCTGTGCGGAGACTTTCTTCGCAATCCTCAGTCACGAGTCAGATTGCAATGCGATGCAATCAGATGCTATCACAATCAGTTCGTAATCCCCTCCTTGATCTCTGATGTAGCCTTCGATCCATTGTGAAATGATAGTGGAACAATGGACTCTCTCCATTCCACATACTATCTTTGCGATCTGAGAGACCAAGAGTGTGTGGAGGGACCTTTCACATTTTGGGTCCCGCGATCTCTGATGTGGTGAGGGAGAATTGTGAGATGATCCTAACCGCCTGTCAAATGTCATCGACAGGGCGCGCGATTGGGAGAGAGAAGAGGAGAGACGCGCGCGCGTGTCAGAGAAAGAACTGATTAGCTGCTGAGTGTTAATCTGCAGAGATCACTCGATTTCGATGAAACGGAAGAGAGGAACGGAGATTGCAGCTGTGAACTGTGCCCCCTCTAGCTCGCTTTGCCTTTTGGTCTCTCTGACCACTGGTTTCAGGCTATCTTTTAGCTTTTGATCTCACTGATTGCGAGCAAGGAATCATTCAGGCTATGCAGCGAATAAAGCCAATAAACCACTGCGATCGCATGTCTAAACCCTCCATTTCCAGAGCAATTCGGCGATTTCCTCATATCGTTCCCTTCCACACAGCATGACAACGAAAGCGTGCTCAATACGTGCCTAATTGTTTGTTCCGAGGCGATTCTTGTGCGTGGAAATTACTCAGCAGAGGAGTTTCGTCATCTCTCGCCGCCGTGAGCGAAATGTGGCCAGAGAGAGATCGTATGAGGGAGATTCTCACTCGCTCTGACCAGAGAGAGAGGGAGGGATAGGGACAGAGAGAAAACTGGGAGAGAAAGAAAGGAAAGCAAGCTATGCGTCAGCACCGCAAATAAACTAGGGGCTCTACGTTGCAAACGCGATTGGATCGGGGCGACTTCGTATGTGTCATAGACTGTTCCACTGCTCTGATCTATCGGTCAAGAGAAGACGGAAATACTTGTGCGATGTGTCTGTCCGTAGCCAGTGATTACCTACTCGAAGCACAACATGGGATGAATCAGCTGATCGTGAGAATAGTCACTCTCTCTTGTGAAGGAGCAAAGAGTGAATGATGTCGGAGATCGTGAGAGAAGTTGTGGCTTGTGGTTCTTGGATGGGGAAGATTGTACAAATGGGATGAATCAGCTGATCGGGGTAGAATTAGTAACCATCAGCTGGCAGATGACGAATAGTTCGTGAGATAGATACTCTAAACACGAAACATTGCTTTATTGTGTCTGGAAGGCACTTCATTGAGCAGACGTTGTTGATAATCAGCAGTGAAATGACGTTGGAGATCATGGGAATGCACAAGTTGTTTTATTGTTTGTTGATGCACGCTCTTTTGTTTATGGACTTTCATGGAAATGTCTAGAAGTTGGTGCAGGAAGGATGAATCAGCTGATAGTGAGAGTGAGTAGTGATCAGCAAATCGAGATCAGAGTAAAATGACGTCCAAGATCGTGAGAAAACACAACACCGCATGTGGGCACTGTCTGTTGACTGATCCGTGAGATAGATATATACCCTAAACAAGAAATTTCTGGATTGTTTCTTTCAGACGGTCTATTGAATTGCTGTCCATACATTGAAAATCATGAGAAAACACGTGTGGCATTGTTGGTCAATTTTGAAAAGCTAAATCGGTAAGACAACGTGGGTAAATTGTCTGGAGATCGGTCTATCCTTCTGATTTGTTGATTCTCAGCACGTGTTGTACAATGATTTTCAAAGAAATGGTGAGAAGAACAAAAAAAGAGAAGAACAAAGAATCGTCTGGCAAATCTGATCTCTGTTCTTCCCGTGAATTCCAGTCGCTCCCGAGGGCGATGGACTCTGTTTTCACCCAGCATTTTGTCCTCTCAGAACGATATCAGATCACAGAGAGAGGCGAGGAATGTGTACTGTTCCTGGGACAGAACTAAATCCCTGTTCCGTCGCTCTCCGACTCGACACGAGAAACGCGTGGGCACTGTTATGATTTCATATCTCTACAACCTTCAATGGCTACTTTCCATTCATCCCACGCGGTGGCTCTCACCATGCAATGATCATTCCCTTTCTATTCTTTGAAAAGCCCCTGCTCGATGGCTGTTTTCTGCCACCATTTCAATCATCGTCTTCGAATGCAGTTTCTCTCCCACGAGCCGCCACTCAAAACACTCCGACGTAGTTGCAAATATCAACACATCTCGCCGATGTGTGATAATCGAATGATTTGCGTGGAGGAAGAGGGTGGGCACATACAGTATTATGGGGGTGGCTGAGGGAGGAAATGGGGGTTACTAATGCGTTCCTCGTGTCGAGAGAGAGAGGGGGAAGGGGGTGCTATTTCAATCTGCCCTCGATCTAATCTCGTATCATTTGATCTCTCAGCCGTTCCGATAGTTCCGATAGTGCACTCACTCCTTCTCCTTTCGCCTTTTGATCGCAATGACCGAGGTTTCGACGCGTCACAACTCAGCTAGGGCTCTCACGGATCCCCATGGTCTCTACGATCAGAGAGACGAGAGAGCACACTAAACGAGGAGAGTAGTCGCTTTTCTAGTCACTGGTGGTGCAATGCGAGTGGAGACGAAGAACTGCCGGGTCTAAACAACCAAAGCTTCTCAGAGAACCGACGACGCTCTATTCCGGGCACTTTATCCGCTTCGAATGAGTAGAATGAGACAAAAACAGTTCCTTCGTCAACGAGTAAGTTAGAACTAGTAAACTAGCTCTCGGTATCCAATTGAATGCGTGGGCTGCAAATAGAATTGCGCGGTTACCGGAATAGCACAACGGTGTGAAATTATAGTCGGCCTGATTGAATTTCGTAGACGGATTGACCGGAAACCATTCCATAACGAGATGAAAGAACACCCAAACTGCCAAAGTGCAGCTATTTTAGTGCTCTGCAAGCTTTATAAATGTGATGCAATGCAGGGGTTAGAGAAGGCAAGGAGAGAAGAGAGGAAGACGATGAACAAACTAGATCACACTTCACTCTTTCCTCCACTAAAGAACACCCATTATTCTGAAGATTTCGTCAGACTAACCATAGACTAGAAAGCAAGAGACTTTTTTGTGCTCCACAGATTCTACAGGAATTTTCGTGTAATTTTATCCAAAAATGTGTTGTTGTTCGATGTTATTCTTCCCATAGCGAAGTGATCATAAGACGGATCGGCCACCCAAACTGTCAACTCAAGAATGATCAGGGTTAGCTATGCGATGATCAGAGAACTGGGCTATCTCAACCACACCCTTCTCTCCACTCTCACGTACCCCCAATCTGTGTTGTTTCGGGTGGTGCCTGAGGCTATTTCCGTCGCCGACGTTGTCAATTGTGCGAATGTTGATCGGATTGTGTGGGAAACACCTCCAGGCTACTAGCCTTTTCATCTCTTGGCTCTCTACTCTCTTGTCTCTGTTCACTTCACTCCGTCATCACTTCTCTTCCTCTCACAGTCTATTTTCTCTCTCACTCGCTCTCAATCCCTCCCTTTCCTCCCTATCACTAGCCCGTCTCTTCAAGGGATAGAGAAGGGGGCGGAGCAACCAATCTGTGTTTCGCCTCGCTATATAAAAGGAGCGCGCCTCCCTAGTCATCCTTCATACCACTCTAAGCTCTCAACTGCTTCAAGCTCTCTTACCGTATCCCCTCGGGACACACCACACACACACTACCGTACTACTACTTCCTTCCCTCTCACATCACAGTCATGTTCCACATTCATCTGTACGGAGAGGACCTCATGGACGTTGCCCAGCAGAGGTGAATTTTGTTTGAAATTCTTATTTTTCGAATTTTTCTGTTCCGTTGTTTCATTGATTCCGATCTGCTTCCTGAATCTGAATTTATCGATTTTCTCTTGCAGATCCGTTCGATTCTCTGGCAAGATTGGCGCAAAGAGGCAGAGGAATGAATACTCGAGTCCTCTACGAACGTAGCCCGAACTGGAATGAACCCGCCTGAACGATCGATTTGCTCAAGCTACCGTACCCCGGCCGGCCGCATCGCCCGCCCTCGGTACCATCAGAATCTCCGCACGGGACCCAATGTCGTCAGCGAGAGGAAGCCTCCTCCTGACCATCTCCCTCATATCATACGGTACCATTCCATCAATCTACCGTAATTGCCGCGAATTACTGTACATTTGCCTTCGTCTCCTCTTCCTTTGCTCGCTTTAATTTATTTTGCCAGTAACTGTCTTCTACATCCGATTGCTTTTGACTGCCACCCCCTCGATCTCATCCCGTTCTTAGCCACTCTTCCATTTGCCCGTGCCATATTTGCGATGCTTTACTCCAATTTGAATGTTGAACTAGTTCATTGTTGTAGATACCAATTGTCTGTACATTCCGTCTCCGAAGGCTTCATTGCGAAAGCCGTAATAATAAATTTATTGAACGTATTCATGTGCTGAAATTATTGAACACATTAAACTGGGACAGAAGAGAGAAGGAACGGGAAGGGGAGAGAATGGGTTTGCGAAATCGTCTTGGTCCATCTTCTTTGATTGCCCTTCGCTTCGAAATGTTTCGAAACTTGCATCAGAATTATTCGAAGCGAAGAAATGTGAACTGGCTGGTCGTTCTTCAGAATCCCTAGTTTGATTCCAGATGCATGGCTAATTCCGTCTAGGCGTCAGAATCCGGCATGCTTGAATCCGTATTCGGATTCAGATTCACAGTTGGAACAAGTTCCGACAGGATTCAGATGCACAAACTCTCTCGCTACGTCGGGGAAACTCGTCAAAATAGATACAACAAGTTCCGACGCGGTACTGAATCTCCCCGTCTCTCTCTCTCGTCGACGCGACAAATCGCGGTGTGTGCACTCTTTCTCGTTGTGACGTTCGCGTCCGTTCCTGTTTGCAGTGTATTTACTCTTCCCATCTCTCGCATGGTTAGCGAATTGAGTGTGTGCCAGGTGACAATTCGTTCATCCTCCGCCGTCTCAAGATCACAGCTCTCTATCACTTCGATGGTCAGAGTGAGTGAGAGAGCGGGCGAAAGGAGGAGAGCATTACCCCAATCCCTATCTGAACTTGCCGTGTACAGTGTAAGGAATGGAAGAAACGGAAAGTCATGCGAGTCACTCCGGTTTCCACATCCTTCCTATCATCGACCAGTGAGAGACAAAGCGAAAAGAGGAGAGTCACCTCCGTTGATATCCCAAAATGAGATCGTTCTGCTGAATAGTCACGAGTTGCGCGCGCTCTTGCAAGCTAGAGAGCGGTTTGGAACATCTATCTCTTCTCCCTTTCGTGATTGAACGCGCAACGTTGCGCTTTCTTCCGCCTACACAAACTACCAAATACTCGATTGACATCCTCGTGTTTCGAATGCCTTCGTAAGGTCTAGCCAGAGCTAGGGCTAAGCTCAGAAAGCGACCGACTAGGTCACGATAATCGCGAAGTGCGCGGCCTCTCGTGTCAAGGAGAAGAGCATAGTTATGATCACTAGACATCTCTGGCTGGAGAGAGAAGACGGGAATGGGAGAGATCGACTAGATAAGGGCGTGCTTACAGAAGGAATTGGCGTCGTCTGAAAGGGAAAGCTGAGTTTCACTTTCCATTCCATCGATAGCATCCAGATAAGGATAAGAGGAGGCCAGCACCACTGATCAGAGTGAGTAATCCACTGCAGGAGATACTTACCGAATTAGACTCACGATGGCTACACTGGGGCCTGGCGGGTAATCTAGTTCCCAGCCTAGAGGCTGAATACGGTCATGGTCTTTGGACTACTGTAAGGCGAAGTGTCGACGAAAGGTAGACGTGGTCAAACCCGACCGATCTCAATAAATCCTTTTTTGTTGGATGGAATGTCACCTCAATTTGGGCGAAACCGGCGACGAAATGTTGAATGGTAGGGCAAGTGTTGGAGGAATTCGAATGAGAATTAGACCGGTCCATTTCCGTTTTTGAGTGAGCAATTTTCGACCGTTCGCTTGAGTTTTCCTCGTAGATCATGCACAATTTTGTCTGGAGTTTATCTATTACAAGGATGATTATCACGAAGCACCGAAACAGTGTGTAGCGTAGCTGAGATGATGAAATGGCTTATGACTTCAGATGATGAAGGATTCTGTGGAGAGATGTTGCAAGTGATGGTTTAATGTCCTTTGAAGACAACCTACAGACTAGAGTGATTGGATGTGTGACAATCCATTTGCAGATGGAACTGATAAGGCCATTGGTCGACACGCCCGCATCATTTGACTGTCATTGAACTGCCAGAATCGATGATTCTTAGATCTCACGAGCCACGATGAGAATAAGCGACCACGGATGAGGATTGTTCCAGTTCCAGATCATCTTAGACTAAGCTCCTTATCTCTACAGTCTCAATACAGGGAATGAGGAAACGAAGCCCCACTGTGGTAATCTCCCTCGGCATCATCAGAGATAGAGAACCTGGTTCTACTATGATAATACGAGGAAACGGGGAGACTAAAGGCGATTACGAATCGGATCTAATCATCGCTCTTCATCTTCGTCATTTCCTCTCTGATCCACGGTCGATTTCGCAACTTCCCTCGAGGTTTCGAAGCTATCGCGCGTAGCTGAGAAACCTCGTGGACGCCGGTCACGAATCTCTCCATTTCGAGCTCTCTATCGCTAGATGGAGCCCCAAGAGAGCACACAAAATGCAGAGACTGGTTCAGAATTGTGACCGCCCTACTCGTGTGCGTACATCAGAGATAATTTGCAGAGAGCACCATTCCATCCTCGGGACCTCGTGACACAGACCCCTGATAACCCCTCGCTCCGCTACTTTTATCACCTCTCTACTGTGCGAGGAGAGGCGCTGATTACGCATGAATCTCCTCGATTGCGTACACGATCTATGGCTGAAACTGACAAGCAAACAATGCTTATCAAAACAAAACAACCAAAGACGATGCCCGAGGCGATTCGCTTTGTTTGCCGCAGGCAATATTGCGATGTTTCCCTGATTGAAGCGCATTGAATCTGATTGACGCTACACGAGGGATTGGGCAGTAATCTCTTCGGCCTTTGGTTGACAGAGTGGATCACTTTACTGCTGAGAGGATAGAGATAAGGTGTTGTTTACGTCTCATCACCCCTTCCCTACTGAGTAATCCAAAGGGCTAAACGAGCTCTCGAAGTGTGCCACAGAGTGGACAATTTTGTGCACGATGGGTTTGTGAATGACGAAGGTGTAGTAGACTACGCATAGAAGGATGCGCTTCGGGCAGTGCAAGTTTCGTCAGATTTGTAAGCATTTTGTCATATTATGTGCTCTATTATGCGGAAGAGGTCGTAGAAAAAGTTCCATGCCCTGTATTCTACTGTGGTGCAAGAGTTGTTACTGACTTCTTAGTGCTTGTTGTTTCGATGAGAACGGTCTCTTCAAGTGCACGATCAATTTGTGACGCACCCGCGAACTCAGCAACAAATGGTTCTATTTTCTACACTGGCTACTAAGCAGTACCCGGTCGATGGTCAGCCTGGTCGCTTTCCCCTTTATCACGCTGTCACATGGAGGAGGAGATAGCAACAGTCGGAATATGCTGAGTAGCGCAGATTCTTGTGAAGAAGAAGAGAAGAAGGAGAATTAGCACGCGTTTACGATTAGTATGATGTGTCGAAGTGGAGATCGACTTGCTAAGCGAGACGCCAGAAATAAACTCGATCTGCAGAAGAAAACAGGGAGGACAAAGGTGCAAATCACTGAATTCGATGCCAGGAACGGTAAAGGAAATAACGTCATTGATTACACATTCAAAAATAGACAATCCACGTTATGTACTGAGGGAGTAATGATTGTCGGGATGAGAAAGTTACGTTCAAAGGATAAATAGACGCCAAAAAGGATGATATTTTGGAAACAGAGATCGCTGTCTGGGTGTGCCTTCTCTTTCTTCCCTCTCACACTACACTCAAGCAATTGTTTTGAGAGATTAGTCCATCCACAATGGCTACAGTTTACCGCAACACATCTAATGATCTTCAACAATGTTACACTGAAAAAACGTCTTCGACGATGATAATCTCTGGTTGGTTCGGGATCTTCCGATCTTCATGGAACTGTGAGTGGTCAACATGTTGAACACCGTCACATGGTTGCAGTGTAGGAACTGAAATCGGGAAGTGGGACAATATTGCACTAGAGATGCCCTGGATTCGGCGCAACGAAAGAAGTTGTTTTGATCGAATCAACGAAGAACGATGTCGAATTATCTAGTGATTGAAGAGATCATTGCCTGGTCTGATCGACCGCACCCTCAAGGCACAAGTAGATCATAGGCAGCGAGAATATTCCAGGAACGATGCGGAATGTTGTGAACTTCCCTGAAATAGAGTGTCAAGCAGCAAGGCTAACGGATCCTTCAGTAATCGCTCGCGGTGATCTATTTACCCGCCTGAAACTCCATTCTCTTCTGATTCATGAGGAAGTGTTAGTTTCAGTCGTCGCGAATTGACCAAAACGCGCCTCTTCGCGTTTCTCACCATTTTCTTCGCTCACCAGACGTAAACAAACCACCGTCACAACGGATTACGCGTATGCGCATCTCCACTATCCATGATCTCTCGCTCTGCCTGACCAGCGAGTGATCATTCCTAATGAAGAGAGCAGCTCACAGCTCATCACATGCTTATTCATTCCTTCTTTCGATCAGCTGAGAGCGTAACAGTGATCGGAATAGAAACTGCGACGATCGCTTTCCTTCTCAATCACATTATTTTCGCATCACTTAGATGCGAATTATTTATAAGGTCGAAGTACTCTCGAAGAGATAGAATTGGAAGTGAGCTGGTCATTGAAACTCTAACATCGCTTATTGTGGTAGCAATTCTCGGAGGACACAGTTCCACTAATGGAAATGCGTCATGAATGGGCATTTTGTTGTTGGGTGCGTGACAAATGTTGCACGCTAATTGTGACGATCTACCTACGTCACTGAACATCGAGATCATTTCCAGGAACAAGACAAATAAATATAACACTTTGGCACTTTCTGCGTCACAATACTGCGGTCTGCAGAAACACATCCAGTGGACATTCACGAGTTTTTATTGGCAGATAATGTGCGTGTTCAGGGGAAGTTCGGGGACTGATTTCTTCTAATGTTGCGACTAAACTCTCTTCGGTCTCTCTTCTAACCGGATCAGCACGTATTCACAAAATCGAAATCTTACTGCACAGCAGAATACAGAGCAGTAACTGCATTACCCCATTTGTTCCTCCGACTAATCAGCACTCCTCAAGGTCCGAGAGCAGCCTTCGGTCTTCCTTTGATCTCGTCGCCATGAGGAGGCAAGAACATGAAGGAAGTAGATCGACTGTGCTAATTCGCCTCGAATTCTCGCCGTTGCACTCAAAACAAGCGTGAGAACGAGTTACATCCACCCTCTCAGCGATCTTTGAGTTACTGTCGAGAGTTGCGGTCGAGTTAGGCTCTCACTCTCCCCGATGATCATGCTCTCTCGCTCTGTCTGACCGAAGAGTAAGTGCTGAGGATGAAGATACGAGAACATCGCAGTTGGGGTCAGATCGCGTCCGAAAAACGGCGCGCTCGCCTAGTTTCGAGCCGGTTCCATTAATTGAAGCAGCTAAAGTGCGATGCGGAAAAATTAAGGGGAATGTTTACTTCGTGCAAAATCGAAGAAGAAAATGATCGCACTTTTGATATCATCGACGTGTTTAGCATGGAATGCAGCTCTAGTTTAAAAAAAAAATCAGCCGTAATTGAACAACGATAAAGAACGATTGAGAGATGTTTGTCGTTCTTGCAATGAGAATCTCATCGCTCTTTCAAGTATTGTGCTTGGTTTGCACTGAAGGTTCATGAAAGAACGCGAAGTCGCATGTCCGTGCCGATACTGTGCACTGCGACAGGAATAACTTTCCCGCAACATAATTCTGACACTGTTTCGAGTAATTGTATTGTCAAACACTGTTTTCTCATCGACAACGTGCAGTTGTTTATCAGGAATCGGCATTCCTACGTAATAATCACTGGTCAATTACGTATCTTTCAAAGTCGCTGGGGAATGGTCTTCTGGCTATTACCATCTTGTTGTTTCCTTCCTTCCCCGATACATCTCGCACGGAGGAAAGGGGGATCGGATTTCGATCGTCGAGGTTTGGGATGAGTTCGGCTAATTGGGAAGAGAGATGAGAAGTTCAAGAGACGGTTGTGAAATCGGTCGATCGGAGGTCAATCGCGTTTTGTTTACCACTGTTGACATCCAATGTGATGCGGGAGTGAGATCTCGCACAGCGGAATGGGAACATCTGAGAAGAGAGATAGGCGGATATCATGAGATGGAGTGTGGAACCGGCAGATGGACTACGGCCTTGAGATGAGCTATCACTCCGTACTCTTTCTTCGCTTTGCAAGCTCTATCACTCCTCGTGATCGACTAGAGATCGTGCGGAATGAGGAGAGTCTCGCTGGTCGAGATGCATATTTTCGAAAAGGAAAGGAAATGGCAACTTTCCCAATGATAAGGTAGCAAGGTCAATTGGAGCGGACGTTTTTATCAGCCTTGAAGAGGATAACAAAAAGGGATAGAAAGTAGTTAGATAGTTATCTGTTTCGAAATTCATACTATACAAGAAGGGGAAGCAGCAACTCTATATTTCATTCATTCTCACGTAATCAAACATCTGAATTTGATTGAAACAAGGAACAATGAATGAATTGTCGTTCTTGGGATAATGTTGACTCCAAAGATATAATTTTCTGAATATTCTACTCCTTCGACAGAAAATGTTGCAGTCGAAAGCCGCTCGAGATTCTCCACTTCTTTCTCTCGAGCATCATCAATCAGATCATCGACCACATCTCCTCTCTCTCTCAACAGCTGACTACTTCTTCCAACGTGTCTCCATCTGACTCATCCTCCAATGCCTCAAAACTTTCTCCAGATTGCATGACTCAATCACTGACTCATCGACAGTTGCTGACAAAACTTGTACTCGGTATCCTGGACCTCCAGCACGAAATATCTATTTACTCATCGCACAAGATGGTCCAAGTTCTACGTTTCAGATCCGCGGAGTGTTTCAAGCCTCTCGATAGTGCTGAAATTGTTAGAAAATTTGCAGTAGAATACACCGACCGGAGTATAAGACTACATGGATCCGACAATAGGACCGCTTTACAACTGCACTTCACAGCAGAAACTGCTCCTCTCACATCTGGCATCTCCTTCATGACTTCTCCTCCTTATCCATTCCATATAGCCCCCTGAGGCTATTTGTCCCTCTCTCCATCTCTGCACTCTCTCTCTGATCTGCCCACTCTCTCGTCCCTCTCTCACGTCTCCTCCAGCAGTGGCCATTACAACGGAAGCAGAGAGGGAGAGATTCAGGAGGGGTCAGAGAGAGGGAGAGAGGGGAGGAGGAGGAGAGAGGAATGGGTCAGAGAAGCGGATAAATCCCACCTCTGATCCGGGCCTCAGGCGATATTTCAGTCCTCTTCTGAGGTGTTGTCTGTCGCTTGCCTCGTTTTACTTGATCTTCAAACTTATTCTTGCATTACATTACCTTCTTTCTATTCTCATGCTTGGGTATTGTTTGAACTGTAATAAATTTATCCGTGTCATCGCGAGACTGAATCACTTGAGACAATATTGTGGGAACGAGTCTCTGGATTTCTTCTGTAGTGTGCATTCGTACTTGAGAGCTTCGGGTTTTTTTCGCATTCCACAAATCTCCGATCCGATCTCTGGCTACATCATCTGAATAGGAAGAGCACACGTCTCTGCGTGAAGTGAATGGAAGAGCGAAGAGGAGAAGGAGGGATCCAATTGGCTCAGCAAATAGACGGACGGGAAGAAAATATCCAACCCAAGATTCTGGAGATTCAGAGCCAGCTGAAACTTTCGTCTGCGGAAGTGCTCTGAATCTTAGAAGTAGCCCGATTTCCCTTGTTTCCGGCCCTTTTTGTGTGTAAACTTGTCAGAGTCGAGGCGGTTTCACCTTTCATCCTCACGACGAGTTCGCGATTTAGTGAAGGAAACACAGCTGTCAAATCGGCGCTTAGGGCCTATATTTTCTTCGTGTTGTCATCCATTTCCGTGAGGATCTCCTCCTTGTTTTGGTGTCCATATCCTTATCCGTCTCTCCAATCCACCCACTCTCTCACCGTCCATTGCCGAGATCCAGATGGTCTTCCTTCTCCTGTTTGTGATGGGGGAGAATGGCGTAAAAAGAGGCTTCGTCCGTTCCGGGAGAGGGAACGGAGAAGTTCCTTCCCTTCTCAGACGGATCCATTACACATCCATCCCCGTTCCCAGGATTCTCGCTCTGATATCGCCCACATTTGCACTGAGCCAGATTTATGTTCCTCATTAGTTATTATTTTGTGAAGTTCGACGAGATCGTAATGAAATACATGCCGTATTATTGATTTGAAATGTCTCTGAAATTCACCCATTTTTCAGAATCGTCCAGAGTAACTTTACTGATTCAACTTCATTCAAAAAAAGGATAATGGCAGACAGAGAGCTGGCAGCGAAGCTCGCGCAGAGAGTCAATGCTATTGGTGATGAGGTGATCGATTTATTTCATTTTTGGTTTTGTAGGTTTCTTCATCGAACCAGCATTAATCGAAGTACGTCACAAAAAAATTTTGATACTTTCATCCACTGGTAAAAATCTCAGAATGAAATCAAATTCATTGGGCCTGCAAAGTTCGTGGGAAAAAATGATCAATTTAAACTTCTCTTACATCGAATATTTACTATTAGATAATGACAGAGAAAACAACGTCGGGTCATGATTGAAAAATATTTCAGCCTCCACCTCCTCCTCCCTCGATACCACCGCCGCCCGTGCCTGCTGATCTCCCGAAGGTACGCACTTTGCAATTATTTGATTCTTCTGAAATTTTGATCGATGAGCTTCTTTGGTTTTGTAAACGTACGGAAAATAGTGCAAGTTATGCGAAAATGGTGCTAAACAAATAAGCGATGAAACAATTTTTTCAGGAGAACACGGAGAACCCTTACGTTCCTTCTTCCTCCGCCTTCTCCATCGATGATCTCGTAAGAGAAACACTCGAACAAAACAACAACAATAACAACAACACCTCCAAACCCGCCGCACCCCCTCTGCCGGTCTCTCCTCCACCTCCTCTTCCCAGCAAGACTTCTGTATCATCTCCCCATCCTCCGATGGTTCCTCTCTTCGACGCTCCTCGTCCCGAGAGTCCGATCCCCGAATCGAAGCAACCGCTCGTCCGCATCGGTCGCGTTGACGCGCCACCCGCTCCGCGTCTGCAAACGCCGATCCTCGAGAGACGAGGCGTCCCTCCCATGGTTCCGCTCGTAGAACCGGAGCGGCCCGAGAGCCCCGTCCCTGCCTCCAAACAGCCTCTCGTCAGACTGCAGAAGGGCGGTGACACTCCAGTGGGAGCTGCTCCTCTGTCTCCTCCCTCTGGCGCGGCGCCCCCTCTTCCGCCGTCGAAGGCGCCAGTGGGAGCCCCTCCGATGGTTCCCCTGGTGGAGGAGACGAGACCGGAGAGTCCCGTCCCATCGAGTAAGCAGCCAGTGATGAGAGTGGAGAGGGGAACGAATCTGCCGACGACCCCGATACAGAAGCAGAAGTTTGTCACGGTGAGATAATTTTCCTTGATTTTACTGTGCGAGGGAAGATCGACAGACTTACTAATTCTAAAGATTAGTATTTGCAGTTTTTTTTTGTTGCTATTCTATCTATCACCGCATACGAATTAAACGACATTGCAGGACCCTGGAGACGGAGGAGCAGAGCTTGAGAAGCGATTGGAAGCACAGCGACTGAAGAAGGCCAGTGCAGCTCCTCCTGTGCCCAACTTCGACCCCATTATGAGGGTTAGTATCTGTGCCACAGATTGCGATGAAAGTACAATGTACCCGATAGGAAAATAAGGCTAGTTGTAATTACTAATGAACTATCGAGTATTGTCATGATTGCGTGGATCTGATAGGATCTTATTCAACGATGATGAATCAGCCAAATCACATGCACTGAATGTGATCAATAGGGTGCGAACTGTAGAATCAAATGACAGATGTGTAAACAGTTCGATGAATCATCCGATTATCGTCTCATCTCATCAACTGAATTCGATTTCAAGACACTTTATTTCAGGAAATCGAACGTCTCGAACGCACAGAGCCCACTCCTCCACTTCCTCAGGTACTATCACAAGTTTTAAAAATCATACACTCTTTATGGCACTGATCACATGCTCGAAAGATCCCTGTAAGAGCTACGACCAATTTCGATATTTTCCCACAATGATTCTCCCTCCTATCGATAGTAGAGTGATTCCCATCTGAAATGCACTGCTTCACACCAAATCTAAATCATTTTCAGTTTCCTCCTCCCTTCATCCCTGGTGTCTCGACAGTTCCTCCTCCTCCGTCCTTCAAGCCTCCTCCAGTTCCCTCCTCTTCCGAGGAGACCGCTCCTGCAGCAGAAGTCGTCGACCAGACGCCCATCACCGTCGAGGCCGCGTCCCCTCCCGACACCGACGCTCCTCCTCCTCCTCCCGTCTTCGAAGCCCCGCCCCCTCCTTCTCTGATCGCTGCCGCCTCTGTAGATCTGCCAACTCCGCCAGTGGAAAGCGCGCAGCCAGCCGCCGAAGAGTGCGCGTCCACAATTCCTTCCTCAGCCCCCGTGGCCCCGCCCCTCTCTCCCTCCATTCCCCCTCCGCCTCCTCCGCCCAAGACAGTCCCCTCAGCTGAGCTACTCAAGATGGTAGTCGACACTGCTCCTCTTACTGCTCTGGACACCAATGCCAACGGGCTCAAGGTTGGTCTTTGATCTTTACTATCCCTGTCTTCTCTTAGTCCCCAGATCTCTTCAGCTGCTTGCAGATATTCTATTCCTGAGATGTATTGGTCATGACACGAGATTGCTCTAATATCTACCAGCTCTTCTCACTATTTTTAGTATATACATCCATTAGCGCCCTACTAGCCTGGCGTGTCCTCTGACCTCTAAGTAGTCAGGCTCGCGCGTGTCCAACAAAGAAAGCGCCTTTATTGCGTGCGCGGGAATTCGGACAGATGGCTTGAGAAGGGGAAATGGCTGTCTGACTCTCACCATATCACACACTATCTCGCTCTGTCTTACCGTTGAGATATCGCTAGTAAGACGAGAATGACCAGTACTCGAGGAAAGGAGGGACACAGCCAGTTGAATCATCCCCGTAAAGCCGGAAACAACAACACCTTGTTGTGCACTAGTATTCTGGTCGGATGAATCATAGTGCCTGGGGATGACTGAGTACAGAGTAGAATTGAGCAGTCACAGATCAAAGATCAACAATTCCAGCCCGTTCCGGTCTCGAAGCCATCTCCCGCTTCGAGTTGCGGCACCGACGATTCGGATGAACTCGCTGCCAAGCTTGCCAGGAGGAACATGATCAATGAGGGTACGATATTTTGGAAAATATGGTAGATTAGCTCACGTGTCATCCTTTCTGCAGTGTTTTCGTCTAACTCCAATTTCCCGCCACTCATTTCCTTCTGGACAGTTGGGTAGTAAACAGGGAATGAGTAACTCTAGGTTCCCTCTAGATGCGTGACCCTCTCTTCCTCCTCATTGCCTGCCCTTAGCACCCATTAGGCGGCGCCGCTACTCAATTGACTCTTCGCACAATGGAGTAACAAGTCTCAGTGGATTAGAGAGGGGAAAGGAAGTTCATTGTTAGACTAGAGCGTGCTTCCTTGATGGACCCTCTGTCTCTCTATTCAGTATGATCTCTCACTGGACCGGTAGACTATTGTCCCGTCTGATTAGAGTGTCTGCTTCTCTGCCACTCTCGCATCCCTTCCTTGATCCCTTTGTTGTTCTGATAGGAGATAAAGGGGAAGATGCAATATCGAGGGCAGCGACGCAGAGGGAAGAGAAGGAGATGGATTGAGTTGATAAGAATCTCTTCTCTTGCGGTCGGGAAGAGAGATGTTATGGAAACATCCGGCGGAACCACTTTACGAGCTTCCCTTGAGGGGATTAAGAGAGGGCAGAGAGAGATCAAAGATCAATTCCAGGCGAGGCAGCTCCTCAGCAGATTACGAAGGGACTGGGAACGTACAATGAATTCCCCGAGTTCTCCCGTAAGCAGATCAAATACTTCACGGAGACATTCAAGAAGTGAGCCATTCACTTGTTACTATTTCCTTGAAAAACATGTAATTTTGTTTTCTTCAAGCTATTTTGGTACTTTTCAATTCGAAAACACCTTCCTTTGTCTTCCCGATCGAAAATAGCCTTTTCACCCCTCAGGTTGTCAAGTGTGAATCATCTCAATTGACTGACTCATCCCCTTCTCCAAATCAGTTCATTTCTCGTTCCGGGTGAATCATCTGGTTCACAGCGCGCGAAAATAGAATGAAACACTGAGAGATTTCTGACCGGTTGACGGATTTGAGAGGCTAAGCTGTCGAAAATCCGTCTAGTCCATCGCTTTATATGGGGAATTATCCGCTCAAAGTGAGATGCAGTAGTATTCATTCATTGTGACTGTAAGCTAGAGTAGGAGGTCGTATCCATACCGTCTCTTTCAAGTGGAAAAACAAAGTTCAACATTTTCTCTCTCTTCATACTTCACTTTCTCTCGGTTTGTCTTACAATGCGTACGAGATCAGATCATTATTCGAAGAAAAACGGGGTAATTGGGTTTCATTTTCATTCATTCGGAGAGATCTCGATCTGTTTGTTTCTTCCTTTCATTCAAAGAGGAGCCAATTTGTTCCGCGCCCGACCATCCATTAGGATACTCTTCTCTCTGCGTCTCTACCCCCATCTCAATGAATTATGAGGCACTTTTACTGTCCTTTTCCCACAGGAGAAATGACCACTACAAGTGTCTGGTTTCTCTGCCACTCTCGCCAGCTGCAGCGCATTTTTGATGGGAGCACTGAATAGGTAGCCAGAAGGGAAATAATGAGTAGCCGAGTAGAGAGTGTGAGAAGAGAGGAGAGGACAGACATAAAGCAGAGAATGAGAGAACATGGGAAAGTGAGAGAACGAGATGGATGAGGGCCTTGCGAAATGAGAAGCAGTCGGAGAAAATGCGCCCCTCTATTCCAATGAGGTTGAGCCGGCTAATTTCGTGTCACATGAGTCACTGAAAGGATAGGAGTGCAAGGAAAATTCAGTATGCAAATGAGTATTGGACAGTCTGAAGGAGAACTGTCATAAATATCTATATGATAAGGATAAACTTCAATCTCAGATACGACGAGGATCGCGACAACTTCATCGATTTTAATGAGCTGAAGCGAATGATGGAGAAGTTGGGAGAACCACAGACTCACGTTGCACTCAAGCAGATCATCAAGAAGGTAGGTCTTTGATCTGTCGAATGAAGCTCATTCAACAATTCATCATTGTCGACCGGCTTGCCTTTTTGTTCTAGCACCTTTACCGTTTCTGTTCTCGTTTCGCTCTAATAAAGTATTGTTTATAAAATAAAGCGTTCGAAAAAAGCCTATTTGTCTCGACGTAATTCCCAATCTCTCTAGGTCGACGAAGACCAGGACGGCAAGGTCTCTCTTCGCGAGTTCATGCTCATCTTCCGCTATGCTGCCGGAGGAGAACTGGGTTTGAGCTCGGAGGTCAGTGATGATGGATCTTTGATCGTATCATTTCGTAATGAATTGGTTGTGAAAGAATCCGAATGGAAGATACTGTGCATTGTTCACACTCTACGAGAGTCGTGTAAAGCCTAAACGAAATTGACGCGGTATGGATGATGCAGTGACGAATTGCAGGTGTTCAAGCAGTTGGCTGACTCAGTCGACGTGACAAAGGAAGGAGTGCACGGAGCTGCGGAGTTCTTCCAGGCTAAGGTTTGTGATTGATCTTTGATCTTTAGTCTTTGATCTATCCTTCTGAAGAAGATGATTCATTTGCTCATGTTGGATTTAGCGTTTTCTTGATCTTTGATCTCTTCCAGATCGCCGAGCAGTCTAAACTCTCCAAATTCGAAGAGGAGATTCGTGCAGAGCAAGAGGAGAGAAAGAAGGAGGAGGAAGAGAAGAAGGAACGAAGGAAGAAGTTCCTCGAGAACAAGAGCATCTTCCATTAGGCTTCTCTATTTATCCACGCTTCTTCTTGGCCCCGCCCACTATTTGTTTCCTCATAGCTCCCGGTAGCAAACCTTCTTTCCCAAAAATGCTAACCACTTACAACCGATTCCAGATTTGAACCCAACCCACTCATAATAGCATGTGCCTTGAGATTTCGCCTCCAACCAATCGTTTTAATCAATTTTCGCAATGTTTTCAAACTATTTGAATATAAATCGCTCATCCCATTTGCCACCATTTTGGAAAATGTCCGCATAATTATTGTTCTCCGATACGCGTGCTTTGTATAAAAATAAAGACTGACCGACGCATAAATAGAAAACACAACGTAGAAGAAAAGGACTGATAATGAGATCAACATGTGATTCAGAATGGCCAACATCTGGAATTATGTTGTTCCAGATTCTGGATGCTTACCATACGAGATTATCTTCCTTGGCAGTTGTTATCCGACTATTGAGTAGTCTGCTGTATTTTCCAAATTGCTTCAAAACAGTGTTCGGGGATCGAATTAAAGTGGATGTCAGTGGAACTGTTCGTTACACAGTTTGTACATACCCATTATATCATGTAGAAAAATGTGCACTGGCATAAGATCATTACTGCATCCACTATGTTATTCAACGAAACTTCTCAACAGAACAATGAACAATAACAGCATGAGACAAAGGATGAAACTTCTAATTTCATAGGATGCATTATTTTACTAAATCGAACAACAATGGTTTATAACCTTTAAACTTCTGAAATAGAATCCTCTTCTTGATTAAAAACATGGAAACGTGGAAAATTAGATTGAATTCATCTCATGATGATTTCATTAGACATGGATGATGCGCTCGTTATAATCCAGAATGCTTCCATCCTTCGCACCGATCCACAGTTCCTGGGTTTAATCGATTACGGTAGACCAAATCGATCGATAATGTTTATATCTTACTTGTCCACGAGACTGGAGGAAAGTGAGATTCCCGAATTCCATAGGAATCCCATAGACAAGTTTGAGATCATCCTTCTCCAGCAGATAGATGTACTGCAACAATTGAGTACCGCAACTCATACCTCTTCGATCGTGCATCTTATATTGTTCTCAAATATTCCACCACATCCCAATTAAGGAATCCGAATGCAAATATAGGCTGTTTACTTGACTCAAGTATCCTAAATAATAAATCAATAACTCACTCCTTCCTCATCTCCAACGACGATCTCATTGTTGCTGTCCCACAGACAAGCACAAGTGGGTTCTTTGATATCCAATCCATTCGTGGAACGAGTAGTCTTTCCACTGCCGAACAGAGGCATCTTGCTGTAATTTTTTCTTTGTTAAAAATGGGATGTTCTAAAAGAGAATATTACACATCACAAAAATTGACGATTCCTCACCCATCTCCCACTTTGCCCGTCATCTTCGCATAGTGAGCCTCTCCATCGTCAGTAATAAGTAAGATCCTGCTCTTCCACGGGAACCCTCCTTCAGCGAAGATAACTTTGCGACCCTGAGTTACCAATCCATTACTATAGAATAAGATCTTAAATATTCCACTTACAGAATACAACAATCATACATACAGTAAATGAGCTACCGTACCTCGGCCGGAGTTCCTCTACACACGGTTCCATCTCCCTTCACAATCGTGTCTTCATAGATCAGAACGAGACTCGATTTATCGATGATTGGAGCAGCGATCCTGCCAAGATAAATGTTGTGTGCATTAATCAATAACCCCCCACTACATTATTAACTTTGATTAAAGAATTACTCACAGATTGCCAGCAGCCGACTTGTTCACAGTACACTTGATAGTCATTCGCATTTTCGGATCGGCGTAAAGAGCAGCAACCGTCAGCCTACGAATCCACCCAGATTTGAAGACGACCAGAAGCTTGAACTTCTAGAACACAAATTTAAACTAAAAATATATTTTAAAAAATAAAAAATAAAAAATCAAACCATAAATTTCGAAAAAAATTGTGGAAGAAAGAAGGAATGCAACATCTTACCAACAGTCTCTTCGTCCCTTCTCCCTTCTTATATTCCATCTCCTCAATCTTCCCGTGTCCAATGATTTCATCATCATCTTTGCACAGCATCCTCGTTACCTTTTCAACCGTACAGAAGACGGAAAGAGCACGACCACTCAGGGCGAGATAGTAGCCAGAATCTAAATAAATGTAAATAAACATAATCAGTTGCATCAAAATTCTCATCATGATCCATCAGCATTGCCTTTGCAAAATACGATTTTCGTCGAATAGAAGAAGAATCTAAACTAACTTGGCTGCAAATGAAGGAGGAATTTGACGTAGTCGTCATCCTCAAACAGCTTCATACCGCGAGTGTGCGGCTCAGACCTGATACGAGCGTAGTCTTCCGGACGGCAATAAATCGTGTATCCGAAGATCTCCACACACGGGCCCACACCTAAATATTTATAAGAATTATGGCAACAATTAGAAATAGACGAACTCAATTTTTTTATGAATTGTAAAAAAAACGAACCGGAGACTCGCTCATTCGCAGAGTAGCACTGTCCGGAGCGTGGAAGCTCCAAGTATTCAGCAATTGACGTCGTAGGCATCTAGAAATCGAAATTGTGAGTTCATAATGCATTTTCAATTGAGCAATTCTAGCATAATCCACAACATTATCAGGTCTTGAAGAATCTGTTATTTTTAAAGGAAAGTTTGATAGCAAATTTACTTCGGGATCGGGGCATTAGTGGCGGATTGATTTTAACCTTATGAATTTGCAAATATGCTGAACTGGATGGCCCAACCCATAGTACAGATTCGATCTCCATTATGCAATATGTTACATTTTATTCGACGAAACTTCTGAATCAACAACTGGAACAATGAACGACGGAAACAACAACACAACATGAATTTTCTAATCGCAGAGGAGGTATTATTTTACAAAATCGAATAGTAATGGTTAGTAACCATCAAACTTCTGAAGCAGACTCGTCGTCTTGGATAAAAACATGGAAACTTGAAAATAGTATGAATTAGCAGATCTCATCGTAGTTCTGGATGATTCCCGTCTTTGAACCGATCCACAGGTCCTACAATAAAATTATCATGGCCGATGATTGATTGTGGAAAAATTATATAATAGAAAACCTACATGTACATGAGATTGCAGGAAAGTGAGGGGTCCGTATTTCATCTCATACTCATCGATCAATCCGAAGTCCTTCTTGTCCAGACGATACATGTCCTGTAACGACAAATACCGTAATTCAGGAGTCTTATTCTATTCTACAGTTCGCGTTCAGTTGAAGTCGCTCAGAACATTAACCAAAACATAGATAAAATGCTAACCCCATTCTCATTTCCAACAACGATCTCTCTATTGTCCCACAGACAAGCACAAGTAGGTTCTTTGATGTTCAATCCATTCGAGGAGCAAGTCGTCTTTCCACTGCCAAACAGAGGCATCTTGCTGTAATTTCGAAATTACGGTAATCTAAGAAATTTCTATGACAAACTTCGCACTGCTCATAAATTCCGAATTAATCGATAATTGAGTATTCAATATGGATGTTCACTCACCCATCTCCCACTTTGCCCGTCATCTTCGCATAATGAACCTCTCCATCATCGGTCACAAGCAAGATCTTGCTCTTCCAGGGGAGTCCTCCCTCTGCGAAAACAACCTGACGACCCTGAAATAGAGAGAATGCCGCAGTATGACCTGCAGCATACACTAACTAAATCCGAAACCGTACCTCAGCCGGAGTTCCTCTGCATACGGTTCCATCTCCCTTCACAATCGTGTCTTCATAGATCAGAACGAGATTCGATTTGTCGATAATAGGAGCCGCAATCCTAGGTAATGGAGTTAATTATATCATCATCACAACCGAAGACTCGCAACAAAACATAATGAATGCGGCTTGATGAATGCGCAATAAATCCCATATATTAATATTAAGTTTACTAGATAAAATTAGTTAAAAGATGACCCACAGAGCACCGGCAGCCGACATGTTCTCATCGATCTTACTAATCGTCATTTGCATGCTCGGGTAGTTGGAAGTGACATCAATCGTCAGTCTACGAACGCATCCCGATTTGAAGACGACCAGCAGCTTCAACCTCTGCAAATCCAAATCCAAAAAAAGATACAAGATATAAGATAAAAGATGATCTAGAAACATTCGCAATCAGCCAACTGACCATCGTCACAACTCTTCTCGGTTCTGCTCCTTTCTTGAATTGCATCTCCTCAACAGCTCCGTGTCCAATGATCTCATCGTCTTCCTCACACAAGTCCTCCGTCGCATGAGCACCCGAGGCATAAAAGACAGAGATAGCACGGCCACTCAGAGCGAGATAGTGGCTAGAATCTGGAAATAAATTAGAGTTGGACCGAAATGTGCAACGATCTGATGATCCCGACCTTCTAAACAACTACTCAATTTATTTACTAATTTGTACACGTTTCCTACCACAAAAGATTAGATGCTTACTGGGCTGCAAGTTAAGAAGAAATTTGATGTTGTCGTCATCCTCGAACAGCTTCATGCCGCGAGTATTCGGCTGAGTCACAATGCGAGCGTAATCTTCCGGACGGCACCAGAACGTTTTCCCGAAAATGTGCACACACGGACCGACTCCTGATAATAGCAATCGCCCTCGCAATCACCGTATAACGACCACTATAGGAAAATTCAAGAAAAACTATCAAAAAAAACGAACCGGAGATTCGCTCACTCGAAGAGTGGCACTGGCCGAAGCGCGGGAGCTCGAGGTAATTAGCGATTGACGTCGTAGGCATCTACAATAAAAAATTTCAGCAACTGATAAAAGCAAAAATAACATGAAACGAACAGGAAATACAACAACGAGGACAAGTATTGCGAAATCAACATTCATGTACAAACAAGATTTCGCAAGACTCATCCCACCGTAACGTTGCGTCTCACATGGAAGTTTTAAGATTGTATCGACTGACTTCGTGAACTATCATTTAAAAATAGGTTGCTAGATTTTTTAAAGTTTTCGATATCGTTTCTGATCAAATGTCAGAGATCTCCAATGGAATTTTTGAAAGAATCCATCGTACGATCGATGAATACAGTCTTGTGCAGTGATTGAGAGAATTGCATTTTAACAGTGCATCAACAGAGCGACTTAGAAATGATCTCCTGAACAGTGCATTGCATAATTACAACATTCAAACTGTTAAATTTTATACAGCAAAAAACTTCTACATCAACAACAAAACAAACAACGATAACAGCATGAAAGAACGGTGACTTCTAACCTCACATGTAACATGTTGTGCAAATTTACAAAACTAAATTAGAATGGTGTATAACTATTAACCTTCGGAGCTCAGCAATCTCTTCTTATTGAAATCAAACATGAAAACAAACAACGTAAATAAATTCCGACGAATTAGCAGATCTCATCAAAATTCTCGAGAACTCCCTCCTTCGAACCGATCCACAGTTCCTACAAACGATACATTAATGTAGAAAATTTTATGCAAGCACAATCCATCGATAACCGATAAAGTTTGATAGATACTTACATCTCCATGAGACTGCAGGAAAGTGAAAGGTCCGAAATGCATTTCATACTCATCAATCATTCCGAAGTCCTTCTTGTCCAGGCGATACATGTCCTGCAACAATCGAATGTCCACTTTGTGCTCTACTGTACCCCCATAGTCTACCGTATCCTTAAGTAAAAAATATACCATTTATTTATACACTGTTCAATTCAAGTTTGAAGTCATCATAAAAAAAAATAATAAAACACTCACTCCATTCTCGTTTCCCACAACAATCTCTCTATTGTCCCACAGGCAAGCACAAGTGGGTTCTTTGATATTCAATCCATGTGAGGAACGAGTCGTCTTTCCACTGCCAAACAGAGGCATCTTACTGTAATTAAATTGATTACTACAATTAAATTGGTAAGATAGGGTGAGGGAGTGCTAATATTCGTTTACGACATAAAGCTGCAAAACTCAGAACCGATAAAATATTGAATATATTAGTAGAACATTGCTCGCCCGTCTCCCACTTTTCCCTTCATTCTCGCATAGTGAACCTCTCCATCATCAGTAACAAGTAAGATCTTGCTCTTCCACGGGAATCCTCCCTCAGCGAAAATAATTTTGCGACCCTGAAGTAATTGTTTACTGCACACTTTTTTCTCAATGAATAATGCCGTTCCAAAGCCTCACTGCACTCAGTATACTCTCAAAAATTAACTACTCTACCTCGGCCGGAGTTCCTCTGCATACGGTTCCATCTCCTTTAACAATCGTGTCTTCATAGATCAGCACCAGACTCGATTTATCAATGATTGGAGCTGCGATCCTGAAGAAAAAAGTGTTTGAGTAAACGTTAGCTAATGTAATTACAGTAAAACTCCAGCTACGGGAACTATATGAATCTCACTTGTTGAAAGTGTATGAAATATTTTAAAAACACTTTGATTCAAATAAGATTAATTAAATTATTAGTTAATAAAAAAAGTATAACTAACAGAGTGCCGATAGCCGACTTGTTCTCAGTGATTCTCTTGATCGTCATTTGCATATTGTAGTACTCGGAAGTGACACCAATCGTGAGTCTACTAACGCATCCCGATTTGAAGACAACAAGGAGCTTGAACTTCTGGGGTAACATTAATTAATTCAGTCCCCCTACCATCTTACTTAATGAATTTTCAATCAAAATTCGAACCGGCAACTTACCATCGTCACAATTCTTCTCGGCGTTTCCACTTTCTTGAACTTCATCTTCTCAACTACTCCGTGTCCAATGATCTCATCGTCGTCTCCACACAACTTCTCCGTGGCCTTTCCAACAGACGAATTGAAGATGCAGATAGAACGATCACTCAGGGCGCCGTAGTTGCCAGAATCTCAAGCAAAGATGATATTCATAGACAAATGAACTGGAAACTACTATTATCTTGTCTGCTTTGTCAATTGGCATTAAAAGCTCCGTGGAAAAGAAGAAGAAACACTCACTGGGCTGGAGATGGAAAATAAACTTGACGTTGTCGTGCCTGTCGAAAAGTTTCAAGCCCCATTCTCCCAAATGGTCACAAATACGATCGTAGTCTTCATCGCGGCATCGAATCCACTTGCTCACGATTTGCACGCACGGACCGACACCTGAAATGGACTAAATCAAGATAATGTTCGTCACAAAATGTGAAAAATCCTAACCGGCGACTCGCTCTCTCGAGGAGTGACACTGTCCTGAGCGTGGAAGCTCGAGATAATTAGTGATTGACGTCGTCGCCATCTGCATATAAGCTTTATTGATAAAATAGGCAAAAAAATCAGGAAAACAACCCAAATAATAATGCTATTGCGAAACAAGAATCGTGTGTAAACAAGTTTCCGCAAATCAATATACCGTAATTTTGAGGGTCATACACGGAATGTTCGAAATTTTATCGACTGAAAGTACGAAAGAAGGTCGTAAATTTTCCTTCTTGTTCTTTTTATTTATACTTGGCCTTGTAGCATGCTTCAAAATATTAACGCGAGTCACTCTTTACTTGCTCATCATGGTTCAACCATACAAAGAGAAAAGCAAATGGTGGGCAATGTAAACAGTGCGACATTTATATGGGCACAAGAAACTCTTTAGAGAAAGAAATATTAGAATTATTAGTGTTAAAAAATTAGGAGATTGTGCAAAAATGCTCTTATGACGAATCGATCTACCATATGCCAACCTGTGGCGCTTGCAGCACGATTAATCGATTGACCACGATATTCAGGAAAAAAAGAGTGCTCGGGGATAGGATAATATCCGAAAAACTGACAAGTAATCAGCGAAAAGAAAAGACAGAATGGGGGTACGATAAGGTTAGAATCGATAAAACATACCGAAGAGGGTACAGTAAAGGGGTCAGCTAGACTACCGACTACCGTAATCTCTAGACGATCTCGAAGGATGAATCGAGGGTTGATTCAGACGAATCGACGACGGTCTTGTCGTCGTCCGTCTCTTCTTCTTCCTCTTCGTCTTCCTCAACAATGACGTCATCGGGCCAGCGAGGCTCGGGGATGAACTCGATCGGAGCCTTTCTGCAATGAGAGATCGAAAATCAAGGAGTCGAACAATCGAAATCTGCGACTATTGATTGCAACCTATTATTGTATTGCTCACCTCTTAGTCGCCAGATAGGCGAGCAGCAGCGAGTGAGGCGGGATGAAGTACGGGCGACGGTTCTCGATCTGGAGTATCGATTGTTATCTACCGTACTACTTTCTTCATCGTGGAAGGAGCGGATCGAATACTCATCGATATCAGGGACTACCGTACCTCGATGACGTCCTTGTCCCCGAAACGACACGTCTTCGAGGACAGCATCAGGAAGGCGGACACGGCGTGTATCGCCAGACGATGGCGAGAGTTATCGATCGGACGACGCCAGCTGGAAGGATACGGTAGCGGAAAGTCGATAATATCACAAATATAGATCAATTTTCTTACCGTCCGTCAGGCAGACCGATGAAGAACTCGCGCAGCTCACGATCCACACGATCGATCAGAGGCTGAAATCAGTACCGCAATCCCGAGATACCATATTTTAAAATCCCTTCAATATACTATTCAGTCAATCAATAATGGATTACCCAGGGCAGACTCTTGTCATTGAAGAAGTTCCTCAGCTTGGGCGAGAGTCTCGCGAAGCACGAGGACGCAGAGTACGCAGGATGGTCTATAATAGACGTACTGTACTCGGCACCTCGATCGGGAACTGACTCTCTATCCTATCGAAGTCCTCCAGTTGAACTTACGTCTTCTCTTATCCTCGTCTCCCTGTCCCTTCTCTTCCTCCTTCTCCACAAGCTTCTTCTTTCCCTTCTCTACCTCCAGACTCGCCTCTCTGCGACCACCGACACGGAACCACGAACCGGGCTACAATTTTTAAAATTAAACTATGATTAATTTTAAACAGAATAGCATTGACAGAATAAGTTGTCCCCTACTAGCCTTAGGATCTAACCATTTTACTCTGATTATGTGCTTCCTCTTGTGCACACAATCTAATAATCAATAAATGTCAGTCAATCCACCGTACCTGAACTCCTCCAGCCTCCTTTCTCGTGATGCATCGGGCCTCCTCGAGTAGTTTCGCCTGTTCCACTTCGTCCTTCGCTATGAAGTCATTCCACACTGCCATCTGAACGAGATTTAAGGTTAATTAATGTAAATAGGCTGTTCTATATCAATTATTGGTAGAGCTAGCATTCGTACGTAATTTTAATTGTACGTTAAAACGTTTCAAAGTACCTTGGCAGAGTCATTGAACAGCTCATCGAAGGCCGTGTTGTTCCTCTCGATCATATCAGAGAAGTCATCGACAATGTCCTCACGATCGATCATCGAGAGAAGGAAACGAGCTGGAACAGTCGCTTGAATAAATAGAAAGAGCGAATGAACTCAAAACAAGACTAGAAGATCATTCAAGTAGCCAACCATTCTCGACTCGTCTCCACTTTCTCTGTCCCATATGTCTCCTCATCGTTACTCCTCCAGTCTCGATCGAATCGTGGAAACGACGGAGACGACGAGACTCGCGAGTCTCCTGACAGAGGATAAGCCTTGGTCAACACATTAATTATCTAGAAGTACACTGGTGAAAAGGCGTCACAAACCTTCTTCTTCTGCGTCTTGGAAGCAGCGACGACGCGGACATTCTGCACCGATTCAGCGTCCGACTCGGTAAGGTCGTAGCTGAAAAGTACGACGATTTACAATTGCTGCTCAGGCTGAGCACGTCAAAATGAAGCTCAGTTCATTCACAATATTGATTAACGGCCTGTGGAATAGAAGTGCATTGTTTAGAAAAGCAAAACAAGGGTAAACTAACTCGGCATAGGGCATTTCATCGGAGCTATCCTCGATGCGGATAGCCTTAGGCTCAATAGAACGACGAATCACTCCCATAATTGGACGATAGACGGGTGATCGATTGACGAAAGTGACCAGAAGACGCGGCTAGCGCTCAGCTGCAAAAGCTCTTATCAATCACGTGGAATCGTCAAGGAAGAGAAGAGCAATGTCCGCGAAAAAATCGAGGGGAACAAGATTGTACAAGAGATAACGGGGAGATAGCACCGCGGAACAGTGTTCTCCCCCATTGGCGCGTGATTGGGAATCATTGCCCCATGCAAACAGAGAAAAAGAGCAGCGAGAAACGGCATAACAGCAGTGTAACAGCGTTGGAAACTGGTATCGAGCGAAGGACGAGAAAAACGTTTAGTGCGAAGGGCCGTCATTGTTCAATTACTCGCGGAAACGAAAATTAAGGTCGCGTCTTTCTTAACCTCTCCGATCGCTCCTATTGATAAGATCATTGTCCTATTGGATTCAGCGTATCGACTAGTCCTTCTCTCTTCTTTATAAGAAATGGACGCGCTTCACAAAGGATGGTTTACTGAGTTCTCCCCTGATGATCTCGAGAAGATCAAGAATGGAAGTAAGTTATTTAATTATTTTTAAACAATGAATAAGTAATAATATAAAGAATTAATGAGCTGAGATGGAAATGAAGAGAAAAAGGCGCGAGAATAGGGCGATATCTCGCCATTCCCGGGCGCTCTGATGTCGCAAAGTTGCGCAATCGGCACCTGTCATTGCACAGCGCGCGCATTCAAAGGTCAATTCCAGGCTCGGGAGAGGATAAACTGCTTCGATCGGATGGCCAGAATATGGGAGGAGCCTGGCCTGGACAGGCATTTTCTCTACAGGTAGATAACATTATTGTGGATTACGGTAGATCACTGATTTTACCATTTGCAAAGTAGATACATCCCACATTTATCCAGCTTACCAAATCTATGAATCATACCTGCGATGATGATTCATTCTTCATCAACTATGCTTAGTAATGAGATCCATTTGGAACATCCTCATTATGGATTACCGAGTCCAGATAGATCAAAGATCATCTTCAGGTGAAGAAGGTTCTCTTCAACGAGAAGAGCAAGTACCAGGATGTTCTCGTCTTCGAGAGGTACGGTATTATTGATTTCAAGAGAAAATTCTAATGATCTGCTGAAGAACTTTCTAAAAAAAATTTATGAAGCTACCTGCTGAATGAACTGACAGTACACAATTCCAGTGAGACATACGGTAACGTGCTCGTGCTCGACGGTATCATTCAAGCCACGGAGCGAGACGAGTTCTCCTACCAGGTAAGATTGATCTTTGATCTCCCATCTTGATCTTTGATCTCTAACAGGAGATGCTCGCTCACCTTCCTCTCTTCGCCCATCCCAACCCCAAGAACGTCCTCATCATCGGCGGTGGAGATGGAGGTATCCTCAGAGAGGTACGGTAGGAATATCGATTGTTCCTCAAGCTACCGTATTCTATCGTACTCTTTCAGGTGCTCAAGCATCCATCGGTCGAGTCAGTCACCATGTGCGAGATCGATCAGATGGTCATCGATGTAGCCAAGAAGTTAGTTTATTAGAGTTGAGCTTTGCTCTCATGATATTCAAATATGCGATCAACTCACACGAGTAGATGATGAGGAGTTAAAACTACGTGGAGAATATATATCTACATTCAGATTCCTCCCTTCGATGTCGTCTGCCTTCTCTCATCCCAAGCTGAATCTCTTTGTCGGTGACGGATTCGAGTTCCTCAAGAACCATAAGGTACGGTACTAGAACATTTCTGTATCGAGCTTACGGTACCTATCCTCTCAGGACTCATTCGATGTCGTCATCACTGACTCTTCCGACCCGGTCGGCCCAGCCGAATCTCTGTTCGGCCAGACCTACTACGAACTGATCCGAGATGCACTCAAGGAGGGCGGAGTTCTGGCCAGTCAAGGTACCGTACCATTTGACTACCGTATGACTTGATCGACCGTAACCGAACAACACCGTAGGCGAGTGTCCCTGGCTCGATTTGGGATTGATTTCTCGCGTACTGGGCATGGCACGGTGCCTGTTCGCCCGGGTTCAGTACGCTGCGACTACAGTACCTACGTACACCTCTGGCTACATGGGCTACGTGCTATGCACGAAAGAGGTTACTTATAGGTGGTGTGAGTGGTGCGTGTAGGCAGGCGACGTATTCGTGCATGGTGTGGAGTGGTGTACTTACCGTATCCCTTTAGCCGAATCTCCCTGGCTGCATCTGCCTCTCATCGCTCACGTCGTCTCATTCAATCGTCGTGTCTTCCCCAACGTCCGCTATGCATTCTCTGCCGTGTCCACCTATCCATCCGGCATCATGGGATATCTACTCGCTGCCAAGAGTGTAATGCCCCAGTTACAGTAGTCAACTTACAGTAGCACCGTCGTGAGATCGATAACTGATTACGAAAAGGGTGATACTCATTATCTTGCAGGGCCGTGATCTGTCCGTGCCTGCTAGAGAGCTGAGCGACGATGATATCGAGAAGATGGGACTACGGTAGGTCGAATATCGATTGATTGAAGATCAGTTCTCGATTCAGCTTCTACAATTCTGAGGTGCATCGGGCCTCCTTTGCTCTGCCTCAGTTTGTGAAGAAGGTTAGTTGCAGTGCCTTAATCCATAAAATGGCATGAACTTATTCAGGCTCTTCAATAATCTGACAAGAAAACAAGACAATTACGGAGATTTCTAAATCATTCCTTCTAGCGCTTTCTGTGCCTTGTTAGACTATCACGTTGTTGTTGTTGAGCGTTTGTTTGCCATAGACCATTGTGAAATGCATCAGTTAGAAATAAACATTGATGAAAATTGATGTTAGAATACTATGTTTGATCAAGCAAATTTTCATAGATCAATAGGCTATTTGTACCGTGCTTACAGTAAGCGAGAAGTCGTTTCAAGAAAATATACCGTAACCTCGGACCACTTGAGAATTTTCACTCCTTCCTTGCTCCATTTTGCCTTTTCTCTGTCTGTTTTTGCAATGGAGGCGTGTGAAGAGATGTACGACAGACCTGGCGCTCACCTTACGAGTCCCATTTGGATTGGCGAGTATTCGGTGAGTCTTACAAGATCCTTTGAAAATGATATATCGGCTTGTCTCGTTCCAATATTTCATTTCCAGTGCCACGCCAACCTCGAACTCGAGCCTAACGACACGAATCTTCGCTATTTGATCAACGTCGAGAAGGGATTCGAGCCCAATTTCGACCTCGACGAGGGCTTCGAAAATTACATCACAAAGGTTTCTTCGCTTGTTCTTCTTGCATGTTCATTTTTGGCACTATTTTCAGAATCCGAAGGCTTACGAGAACGATATGATACACCTGCAAAAGTGGGCGATTTCTGAGAAGAGCAACTATGGCAGCGACTATCAAAAGGTATGCGCTACGTACCTACGAGAGAAGTGACTGCAATCTGAATTATACATTACATTAATTTATTTGTGTGTGCCAATTATGTTGTTATCTAGGTGTTTCGAGACGCTGAGATGGTGTGCTGTCGTGGAACGCTGACTGATGTGGCTAGGACGCCGTACTACATGGACGATCCATGGAGAATCATAGCTGTTCGCCACGATGGCATCATTTACCTGCATAACTGCGGTATTATCGATGGAAATACGTGAGTTTCAGATAGTTCACTTTGTTTATATAATATGATGGCAGCGAGAAATTGATATAACTTCGTTGCCCCGCTGATAATAGTGTTATTGAGCTCGTTTTCCTTGTGGCTCCATGCTTAAAACATTTTTCTCAATTACTGCTCAGTATTTTTTGAATATACTGTCAATTTCACAGGTTCGTTCCTCCTCCGGCGAATTCGGACAGCGCTCATTTCACCTATTGGGGCCACAGCTTCCAGAAGATTATGACTTCTAGCGATGCATCTCTGGCTCAAGCAGTGAGCTTGTCTAAAATACTATTTCACAATTATTGAGCTAATTTATGTGTTAGCAGGGAATATTTGACCATTCGAGCGCGGTGGACTGTCGTGAGACGTACAATGCAATCCATCGTGCTGATATATTCACTGCAGAGGGAGATCGAGTCAAACTCGCTTACTCATCGGAGATAAAGGCTGTCAATGGAAGTGGGTCTAGTTGCTAATCGATTCATGCGTTATGTATATTTAAACAGCCCGAATATCGCAGGTGGTGAATACATCGAGTTCAAGACACAATTCGCCCGTGTCACGGATATTTTCTATCGCTACAAGTGAGTTCACCTGAATTGGATCGATAATTGACAACAATGAACTTTCCAGATCGTGGTTCTGGTGGCTACAGTCTCAGTTTGCATCCATCGATAAGATCTTCACTGGAATTAGAGACGGACAAGGAATTGTGCGCAAGGTTGGTGCGATTAGAGCTTAATTGTGAATAGGTCAGTTTATACTTGCTTCGTTTCATTGGGCAATTCTCCGCGTTCTTCTAGGTCCAGGTTCTTAACAAGAAGTTCCTGTATTCACGCTCTGAAAGAAGATGTGACGTTGTGATGAACTTCCTCGCCACCGTACTCGCGGAGGTCAAAGAGCGATGCAAGGATACTGTACAGGTCAGTACATATTCTTCGGTAACTGTCATGAACTTATTGCAAGTCATTAACGTACTGATTCAGATAAGATATTCTCCGGAGACAGGAAGAGTTCATTTTGAGGAAGCAACTCGTAACACCGATTTCCTCATTCCTACCTTCATTAATCACTTGGCTTGATTCAAGATTGCCATTCAATATACTCTTGTTAAATACCGCAACTTTCGTTCACTAATATTTCTCGCTAGTTGCTCTAAACTCACCAATCCCACAATTTTAGCCTTTTTGTTTTGTGTTATAGTTACGCATACTCATCCCCAATGCTGTCAAGTTATCTTCGTTACGTTGTTATACGTTCATCACTGTTCTGAATAAAATTGTTACAGTATCCTGAGTACCGATGATGTAATGTGTTGATTTAGCACACCTAATACCTGTCAATACATTGGCGATTATTGATTAATTAATTATAAATATAAAGATGGATGTTCGGATAAAACTGTTCGCGAGGAATGGGACGAAGTTGACTGAACCGACGCAGATAGGAGAGTTTTCGGTCAGTGTCTTTGAATGCAGGCCATATTTGAGTGCAATTGAGTGCAATCAGCGTATCGCTTTCTCAGAGTCACTCCTCATCGATCACTTGCGATCGATCGAATCTCCGCCATCTCAAGGGATTCGGCAAGAATACCAAAACGAAGTTCGATCTGGATGACGGCTTCGGGACCTGGATACCCAAGGTATATGGTAGTCGAGTCAAATAATCGATCTAGTAACTGAAAAAAATCTTATGCAGGACCCCGACAACTACCGTAATGATCTTCGCGAACTCCAGTTGTGGGCGGCCGACGTGGCGAGCTGCTCGAGTGCTAAGGAGGTGCGGTAGTTATACCGTAATCAGTAGATATCGATTATTGATTCCAGGCATTCGATGGTGCGGATCTGGTCTGCGTAAGGGGTTCACTCACTACGATTGGTGAGTTCTATTTTCAATTCTCTTTTGCACACGATTTTATGTGTAATGAAAGTGAGGGGACACGTGTGAAGGAAACTCCATATCACAGGCGCAACTCCATACAACGACGACAAGGGGTGGCGAATGGTTGCAGTGAAGGTACGAGATGTGATCTACCTCCATGACTGCGCGACGAGAGATGGAACGAGGTACTTTCATCAAAATAGTCAATAGTTTGTTATCAATACAATCTTTAGATTCGCATCAGCTTCGTGTGCTCATCAAGCGCATTGTATGTACTGGGGATTCAAGTTCGAGCAGTATATGACGACGGATGGTGATAATGTGAGCACATGTCTCTTACAAAGATTCGTAGTAAACCAATGAAGAAAATGTGAAACCTGTTTACCGAATCATTGTCTATGATGTCTACTGGATTAATTAAATGATTGCCTAATGATGATGTCGCTCAACTTGCAGAACAGTGACATTCTCTCGCCAATCGATTGTCGCGAGACGTACCATGCAGTGTTGAGGACGGATCTCGTGAGGAGAGGAAGGGACGATCCATTGAGACTCGCGTATACGGCAGAGATTGATGCTGTCGATCAGAGTCAGTGATGAGAAACGCGAATCTAACGGAATATTTTTTATCGCTCTGTTAAATTTCAGCCGGTGATCGTTTCGTGGAACTGAAAACTATGAAGGAGAAGATGGACGATAAGTTCTGGAACTACAAGTGAGTCATCTAGAGCAGGATACCATTGTATCCTGTGTCGATGGATGTACAGTAGACATGACAGCTTATTTTTACAGAGCGCACAAGTGGTGGCTGCAGTCTACGCTGAGTGGTATCGATCGAATCGTCGTCGGCCACCGTAATTCGTCGGGTGTTGTGGTCCAGGTACGGTAGATGCATGCAAATTCTAGATTATGTATTGTTTTTCAGTTGAGAAACATGGATACGAAGAAGTTGAGTTCGAATCGGATGAGAGATGTGATGATGACCTTCCTCTCTGATGTTCTGTCTGAGATTGAGAGGAGACTAGAGAAGGACGGTAGCTTGCAGGTTCGGGATCCATCGTGGTAACTGGACAAATATCGATTTCAGATTCGTTACGATCACAAAGACAAGAAGGTGCATTTCGAGAGCGCCAGAGAGCAAGAAACTAATATATTGATTGACGAGTTTCAAAAGTTGTTGTAGAGCATTATAAAGAATTGTTAGAGTTGAATATATAATTGTTGAATAGTTGTTTTATGTGTTATCCACTGGTTCCTGTTTCTTTCTTGGCATTTCATTGGTGATAAATTTTATTTTGAGACATGAAATTGCGATAAACCCGTGAGAAAAAAAATGATGTCGCAAAGTTTAATTTCTCAAATAGATCAATTTCCTTTGGCTACAGTAGAATTTATATCTCGCAGAGAATTTATCGACAAAGAAACTTACCGTATCCCGAAACCTCGCGCGCTTCTGGATTTCATAATATATCTCCAGTGCAGGTTTCGCATTTTCTTTTTCTAGTCTGTTCTTCGTTTTTCTTCCCAATGGAGACGTACGCTGAAGTTTACGACAAGCCGGGCACTCGTCTGTCGAAACCCCTTCGGATTGGCGAGTATTCGGTTAGTTTTTTCTCGTGAAAGATCTCAATTTCAAGTAATTATGTTGTCGCTTCACGATCTATTTTCTTATGATTTCCCGCTTTAGTGCCACGCTAACCTGGGTGTCGAACCCAACTCCAGCAATCTGCGTTACTTGATTCACACCGAGGAAGATTTTGAGCCTAAGTTCGATCTCGATGCCGGTTTCAGGAATTATATAGCTAAGGTTTGATTTTTTTTTCCTTTAATTACGTCTCAAGAAAATTTTTTTTCAGAATCCGAAGGATTATGCAAACGATCTTCGTCACATGCAGGAATGGGCGATCTCTCAACGGGAAGAGTACAGTTATAACTACAACAAGGTTCGTTATCGTGAGTAAAGTGAATCACTTCCCTGTTCTCAGGTGTTCCGCAATGCAGAGATCGTTTGTGGCCGTGGAGCTCTGACTGATATCGCTAAGACGCCTTACTATAAGAGGGATCGTTGGAGAATGGTGGCTGTCCGTCACAACGATATCATCTATCTCCACGACTGCTCAGTTATCGATGGGTCAAAGTGATTTTTTTCTAAGAATCTTCGTTTTATTGTTTGGTTTAAAACGGGTATGTAGAAACTGTTGTTGTTTTTTTCATAGATTCGCCCCTCCGACTAGTGCGAGGGATGCACACCAGACTTATTGGGGACACAAGTTCCACAAAGTGATGACTTCGAAAAACCCCGACCTCGCTAAGCTGGTGAGACATATCCATAATAGCACATTTGTGCTACTTTGTTCAGGGAACTTTCAACCCTTCCGAAGTGGTCGATTGTCGCGAGACCTACAGTGTTGTCTATAGATCCGATATTATCAAGCCGAATGGAGATCGAATCAAATTGACCTATTCATCGGATATTAAAGCTGTCGATGAGAGTACGTTTCATTCCTCAAGATGATGATTTATCATATTTTTTCACCTCCAGAGGACAACTATGTGGATTTCAAGACACAGGCCAGCCATTTCTCCAATGATTTTTGGCTGAAAAAGTGAGTGAATAATTAGTAGAATAACTTTTTTTTTAAATTATCAATTATAGGGCGTGGTTCTGGTGGCTGCAGAGTCATTTCGCCTCAGTTGAGCGAACCTACGCTGGAATCAGAAGTGATTTGGGTATTGTACATAAGGTTGGCGATATTCGTTTCTTCTGAATGCATCTTTTGTGCACAAATCTCGGTATGCAGAAATCGGTAAATTGATTAATTAATCATTTAATTAGGTTCAAACTGTCGAGAAAAGCTTCCTTCGTGAGCACGCTGGGAGAAAGTGCGACGTAGTGATGACTTTCTTGGCTACCGTACTCTCGGAAGTGAAGAAGCGATGTGTGGATTCTGTACAGGTTCGTTTGTTGATCTTTAGTATATGTTATCTGGTTCTTATTCTTATTCTTATTCTTCTCATAATCTGTACTGTTGCAGATCACTTATTGCCCAAAGACGAAGCGAGTTCACTTTGAAACTGCTAATAGAAACACTGACTTCCTCATTCAAGAATTCCTCAAAACTCGCTAGGAGGTAAATGTAAATATTTGTATTACCTATGTTAATCCCTCAGAAGATACTCATTGTTACTCACATTTCTTGACATACTGGACATTTGTACATATCTTTTCCAAAACTGTGTTATCTTGTTACGTGTCTTTGTTATTCGATCTCACCAATTAATCATGTCAGAATTTGAAACTCTCACTCCATTGTTGTCAATACATTCCTCATGATAAATGAAGTGTCTCGGTCGTTGCTTGATAAACTAGAGTCGAAGATCTGGGTAGTTATAAACCCAAGAGATACTTATTGTATTGGGTGCAAGCAGGATTAGGTTCTCTTCGCTTGGGGTCTTGTTCACTCAAATACAGACGAGTGATTAATGAGTACTTTGATACAACACAGCTCTCATTCGGGTTTCATGTCAATCTCCTTCCGATTAATATTGTTCCTTCTCGCATTCCACGGTGTATTTCATTTTTTTCTTCGGAATTCTGGGTACGCTTTGGCCCGTTCATATTTTGAATAATGGATGTCATACCTAGACAGTCCCTTCCAAATTTTCCTCAGTTTGGCTCCACAATGAACACTCGCCCTGCGCTGTACGACAAACCGGGTGTTCTTCTTACTAAACCGCTTCGGATCGGCGAGTATTCGGTGAGCTTTCCCTAGCGCTACCATGTCGGATGAGAACAATTGGCGTGTTTCATCCATCACAACAATTGTCTCTCACATTCATTAGGTTCTCATCCAACGATAATTGTCTGGCCTAGTTTCTCCTTAACAAATACTCATGGTATTTTAAACAGTGTTCATCACTTCTCGTTTAAGTGTCATGCCAATCTCGATCTCGAACCGAACGCCAACAACCTTCGCTATCTAATTCACGTCGATCAAGATTTCGAGCCACTTTTCGATCTCGATGCAGGATTCAAAAACTGGCTGGCGAAGGTGTGGTGCAACTGGCCATGAAATACGTCTTAGTTGGTGTGATTTTTACTTCCAGAATCCGAGAGATTTCGAGAATGATATGATGCATCTTCAAGAATGGGCCATTTCCGAGAGAGGTTTCTTCAACAATGACTATAACAAGGTTTATCTTAAGTTCGAACTTTTTTTAGCGAATAAGAGATGCTAACAATCTCCCAAATGCTCACAAAATAATGAATTTGAGGTATTCCGAAACGCGGAAATGGTGTGACCCGTGGAACGCTTGTTGATATTGCGAAGACGCCTTTGAACGGGATCGATCCATGGAGAATGGTGGCTGTTCGTCATGATGGCATCATTTACCTCCGTAACTGCGGTGGTATGGATGGTGTGAGGTACGGTCATGTAATTATTTCGCCATCATCGTTTTGCGTTCACAAGTTCTGTTAAGATTCAGCGCCCCGAGGGACGCTCACGAGGCTCACAGCACATACTGGGGCCACAGCTTTCAACGAATGATGACATCGAAGAGTGCCGAACTGGCCATGCTGGTAATATCTTCGAAGATAATTGTATCTCAACAAGCTCTTTCCAGGGAGGTTTCGATGATTCGGAGCGAGTCGATTGTCATGAGACTTACAGTGTAGTCTATCGATCGGATATCATCAAGCCGAATGGAGATCGAATTAAGCTGGTCTATTCATCCGAGATCAAAGCTGTTGATGCCAGTTCGTACTCGCATCTTTGAAAGTTATTTATCTGATTCTTCTCTTTGAAGTGGGCAAATTTGTCGACTTCAAGACGCAGGGCAGTCATTTCTATAACAGAGACTGGCTCAAAAAGTGAGTTCACTGAATGTCTCATTTTTAAACATCAATCGATAATTAATTTGCAGGTCATGGTTCTGGTGGCTACAGTGCCATTTTGCTTCAGTCGATAGAGTCTACACGGGATTCAAAAGCCATCTGGGCATTGTTCATAAGGTAAATGCCGGTTTACACGGTTATCACTCACACCGATTGTATTTATCGTGTAATTGGAATATCACGAACTATTAATTTCAGCGCTTGTATTAGTTAGTCTGTGGAAAATAGAGTGTTTTTCACAAAGGACATATTATCGATTTTTTCTAGATCCGGGTGGTCGAACGCAACTTCCTCCGTCAGCACGCTGGAAGGCAGTGCGACGTAGTCATGAACTTCCTGGCTACCGTACTCTCGGAGGTAAAGAAGCGATGTGTGGATACTGTACAGGTGGGGAATTGATGGCCACTTGATTTTCTCCTGAATTTTAAAATTCCAGATCAGTTACTCTCCGAGTACTCGAATGGTTATCTTCGAGGATACCAAGAAAGACGCCGATTTTCTAATCCCCGATTTCATCGATCGCAAGATCAATCTCCATACTTGGTGAAGCCTCCTTTTTCATTCCAATGATTTCTTCGCATTAATATTACCAGAAGTTCTCTCACAATCAGTTTATTTGTGATACTTGCTAATTGTATACTCCATTGTACAGTATTTCAGTTGTTTTTGCACATACGTTGTAATGTTGTCGTTTTGATTACAGCCTATAATGTCAGAAGATACTCGTTTTAATTAAAATATTTTGTTCTATGCTTTTGATAAATTGTTGATGCTATTCGATGCCCAGCGATTCACATTTGTGTAAATATATCACAAATAATACCTGCACTTTTCTAGTTTGTAACTAAGCTTTGTAAGCTGTTATTTCGATGTGAAATTTGATAAATATGTTCGCCGATAGCTGTTTTCCGTAACCTAGCCTAAAAGTCGCATTTCTACGAGAATATCCTTAATATCGGCTTTATTCTAGGATGGCTGACAATTCCAACTTCACTCTTCTATGGGAAATCGATAATGCAGAGACGAAGCTCGCACCTGGAAGAGTCGAGTCTGAAGTGTTCAATAAAGGAGGATTCAATTGGCGAGTTCAACTTTTATGAGGTTTTGTACATATTTGTCCAGCCCCATATCTGGACAGCTAACAGTGAACGGTCAGAGTGAAAAATGTACAATTTGGTTCGCTTTATTGAAATTTGATTATAACTTAATTCAAATTCATTTCCAGGATTGCATCAGCCGTGAGTTCCGACAATGGTCCAGGCACGGATCCAACTGCTGAGATCTCTCTGAGATGCGCTGCTGATCACAATGGACCATTCAAGTGTGAGGCAGAACTGGTCGTGTCTATTCTCGAATGTGGAGGATCACGATTCCCTTTCTCCAAGGTTTGTTCTATTCTTTTGTTTTCTCTATTGCTTACATTTTCACGTGGATATTATCAGGGTAATTATATAAATACGGAAAAAACATTATTTTCAAGAATCGTGTGTGCTTCGATGAGAAGAATCACAGTCATGCATCGAAGGACGGTGATGTCTTCTGGGTTGAGCTGATGGATGAGGTGATTATATATATATATATTTATGCGAATTCACAAGGAGAAACGCGTTACAATAGGAAATATTATTAAGTTCAATGAAACGTCGTACAATAGCAGGTAATGGGTGGATGTGGGGTCACTCAGGGAAACTGGTCAATATTCCGGATTTTACTACTAGCCTTGCCGCTCTGGGGAAGAAACTGTGGTGTCTGTAGTTGGAGGGGGAGACAC
>LS490668.1:338287-379157 GCA_900490845.1 Pristionchus japonicus | reverse complement strand
AAATTGCAATGTTGTATGTAAACGAAAGCTCGTGGTACCCTATTTCGATGTTTCAACTCAGAATTTTAAAAATATTATCAAAATAGCGAGAAAAACAATATAGTTTGATTAAACAATGGCCGCGACGCGAGTCGTTCGTGCGTCGCGGCTTTTTCCCGCACATTCAAACGAAATGTCGTTCTTGTTGGGTAACTTTAAACACTGCTTTGAAGGATGACTAACAATTCTCAATTCACGCTCCGATGGGATATGGATGAGACAACACTCTCGTATGTAAAGGCCGAGTCGCAAGTTCTCAACATGGGAGGATACAGATGGTGATTTGTGTTTGAATGTGCTGCGTTTTACTCAAAATAGTATCATTAAAAATGTCTTGAAGTCAATTTTCAGGACTGCTGCATTCGATCACGACAGCATCAATGTAGATTTCACTCTTCGATGTGACGCAGATCAAGATGGACCATTCAAATGTGAAGTGAAAGTGGATATGCAGACATATGTCTATGGGGAAGAGTGTAGACCTTCGTTTTCCAAGGTAAATCTCAAATTCGATGGTGACAACACCATTCATCTCATTGGAGGTTCATTCTGGAGCGATTTTTCATACCCGGTCAGTGCATATTTCAAAAATATATTTCCTCATGTTCATCTGCTTTGATCTCTCTAATGAAATATTCAGGTTCTCCGTTACGGCAAAAGTATGTCTGTTCACTTCCACATCAACATCATCAGTTCGGAGAGGTTTGTATCAATTATGAATGTACGTTAGATTATTTCAAGGGGCAAACGGATCGTTGACGCCACTAAATTCATGACTTCGAACAGCATGAGTAACGTTATTTTGTCGATTGAAGATACGAAACTGCATGTGTCCAAGGAGGTAATTTTTTTTGTCGGTTTTAATTATGGTATTATCAATTATTGTTGATTTCGATTCACATTAGGATGTTTTTCAACTTTTATCGCGGAATTAATTCAACCTAGCAAGGTGGCATAGAGCACACGTTCTTCCAGTATCTGGCAGTGCATTCTCCTGAATTCAAGACACTCTTCTTCGGAGAATTGGCAGAGAAGGGAAAAGAAGAAGTCGAGATTAAGGACGTCGTCTATGAAGTCGGAAGCCATTTTCAATAAATTTTATACTATAATCATATTTCAGGAATTCGTCGATCTTCTTCATGTGATCTATGTGCAGGATGTCCAGATCACTGGTGACTCTGGTCTTCGAATTATCTGAAATCATCTCAATCCTTACAGACTTCTCGGTTCTTCATCTTCTCAAGTTGGCCGATCAGTACCATATGGAGGTAAATATTCCAATAAAAAATAGTATTAATGAGTACGATTCCATTCCCAGTGTGTGCTGAACCTCTCGAAGAAGCATCTCATGCAGACGAAGGGAATCGATGCAGTGAAGAAGTTGCTACTCGCTGATAAATACAGACTCACCGAGCTGAGGGTATCGTTGCTAGTCTCATTGTATCTGTACGAAGAATTGATACTCAAGATACCTTATAAATTGGAAAATCCACTACTATTTCTTTTTTTGTGATTTCAGGAGACCGTATTGAAGTCGTTCACCAGTGTTGCTGATATCGTGTCGAAGATTAAGGTGTATTTTAGTTTTATTTCCTTTTAGAACAAAGAATCCTAAATTGTACATTTTTCATTACAAGTTTCAGTCTGCACCTGAATACGACGACTTCTCTGAGGGGATGAGGGCTGCAATCTGTGATCGAATCATGAAGATCTAACGATGTAAGGCCGATGAGGGATGAAGTCCTTTCCAGTTTTTTTCTTCACATAGTTGTGTTCGCGAGAAGTTCTTATCTTCATCTTTGTTTTTGTTGCAATACATCCTTCTTTGCTAAATTCGAAGCGTTATGTTCATGAGAAGATGAATAAAATAATGTATTCAATATTGCTGTGTGGTGATTAAAATAAGAGCGGTTCGTAACCGCAAGAATATTGTGTTGTAAATGTTCATTTTTATTCTTCACTTACAATTAGCCCTTCCCGTTCCCCCTTCCTTCTCTACTTGAGCCGGCGTTTGAAAATATCGATTGTTTAGAGTGGAAATTGAAATGTTTATAGGAATATTAAATTAGTGTCCGTTCATTTTGTATCTTATGAATAAGTATTGTAAAACTATCCGCGTTGAGCGACTGTAAGACTCCTCTTTAACTAATGTCGCAATTGCGAGAGATTTCATCGCTTGTTTCCAAGTCTTCAATCTCATAATTGGTGAGGAGCTCTGTCTCCATGGCTATTTCCAGGATGGGTGACAATTCCGAATTCACCCTTCAATGGGATACTATCAATTTTGCAACGCTCGTGACTGGAACGGTCCAATCAGTAGTGTTTGATAAGGAAGGATTCAAATGGTATGTTCAGTTTGCGGCAAACAATGTCGCTTTCAAAAAATGTTTTTTGAATAATTTGTGCATTCAGATATGGATTTATGCTTACTTAATTGCTTACTTAGGCTACCATTAACAGATCAGTCTCAATAACATCCAGGAGTCTCTTGCAGGACTCCTGCTATCAATCGTGTCAGTGACAATGCGGAGTTCACTCTTCGATGTGACCCAGATCACGATGAGCCATTTATATGTGAAGTGAACGTGGCTATGAATATGCATGCTGCCTCTATAGTACTTCCATTTCTTCCCTGCCCTCATTTGTCAGTCCCTTCACTTTCCAAGGTTTGTGATCTGAACAACCCTCTAACGACAAAGATCATTAATCAAACGATTTATTAAAATAATGTTACTCAAACGAAAAAAAATATTAATCAAGCGATTTTAAGCATCTCTGTTTCGATAGAAACAACAGCGATCTCTCCATTGCAATTGTGAACTGGGACAATCTTACGAACACGGAAGCAGTCCTCGCATTATTCTGTTTAACTTTTTTTTTTGCTCTTTTGTATGGACTCGCACTTAACTTTTTCATAGTAGGCTGATTATTGATTCAGGGAGGATACCGAAACGCGATATATGTTGATTTCCATATCAAGATTATCCGTTAAGAGAGGTATTTTTGCTATTATTTATCCATATGCCTCAAAAGTATTCAAAGAGGAAAATGGATCGTTGACGCAACCAAATTCACGACACCTAACAGAATGAGTAACGTTATTTTGTCGATTGAAGGTATGAAACTGCATGTGTGCAAGGAGGTATTGCTTTCCTTATCCATTTTAAAGTATTTCAGTTTTTTTCAATTCTAAATGATCATTTTTATTATTCACCAAAATACCGACATTTGTGTTCAGCTGCTAGCTGCTCAGTCTCCTGTCTTCCAGTCTCTTTTCTTCGAAAAATTCGCAGAGAAGGGAAAAGAAGAAGTTGAGCTCAAGGAGGTTGCTTACGAAGTGAGAAATCGAGTTTGAAGTCGAATCGCAATCTGATCTTTTCAGGAATTCGTCGATCTTCTTCATGTGATCTACGTGGACGGTGCTCAGATTACAGGTAACTATTGCGTTTCATTCATTTCAAACTGTTTTGTCCTTCAGACTACTCAGTGCATCACATTCTGAAGCTGGCTGATCGGTTCCAGATGGAGGTTCATTTTTTATTAGAGATGAAACATTTGTGTATCAATTACCACCCACCATAATTGTCCAGGGCGTGTTGAATCTCGCAAAGAAGCATCTCAAGCAATCGAATGGAATCGATGTAGTGAAGAAGTTGATGATCGCAGATAAATACAATCTCATTGGTCTCAGGGTGTGGATGGATAAATAAAAGCATCACTGAATACTCTTTCAGGATACCTGTCTGAAGTCGTTCACCAGTGTTGCTGAAATCGTGTCAAAGATCAAGGTGTGATGTTGTATTTCTTCCAGACAACTAAATACATAAAAGACTCTTATCACGAATTTCAGTCTTCTCATGATTACGATAAACACTACTCTTCCGATATGAAGCTTGCGATCTGTGATCGAATTATGAAAATCTAATATCGATGAGTTTAAGTCGTTTAAGCCCTTTTAATGTTTTTTGTGTTGTCTTGTTTGTTTCATTGAAGTTACCCGAAGATAAATAAAATAATGTATTGATTCTGCCTTTTTTTTCATCGTGTGATGATCGGTTTGGAACCTAACGAATATCTTAAATTGCATGTTCATTGACAATCACATAATTCTCAGTATTCTGTATTATTCATTACTATTATACTTACAGTATGCTCGATACGAGTCCCTCGCTCTACGGTGGAGAAAAGACGGTTCTCACTAGACCTCTTCTCATTGGACAGTTTTCGGTTAGCCTCTTACCGTGCTCGTCGATTTTTGAATGTGTTGGGTGAATTGCAGTTTCTTGTGAGCCCACATTACTCAATAATCTAGTTCCTTTCTTTGATGAGCTGAAATGTTTTTACCTATTTATTTGCATAGTTTAATTTCAGTCTCACCCCGACTTCACAATCACTCCGGACACTTGCAATCGACGTCATCTGATTCAAGATCACAAGACGACGTTCAACCTCAGCGAAGGATTCGAGAGTTTCTCTACGAAGGCTGGTTTTTAGCTTATTCCAGGATTGGTTATGCAAATAATGTGTTAGTGGGTGGTTAATTAGTCCAACTCATTCAGGATCCGCGCCTGTACTGGAACGACATTCATCCTCTGCAGGAATGGGCAATCTCTGAGAGAAAAATGTACGACTGCGAGGATTATTACGAGGTTCGATTATATTCCTGTTTTGAGTTTTGCTTCCATAATTTTCTATCGTTTGCTAAATGGGAATTAAATGTTCAGGTTTCATTCTGAAATATTCTTTATGGATGTAGTATTTCAGTTGTTCCGTGAGGCAGAGATCGTCTGTTGTCGAGGAGTGCTCACTACCATCGCGAAGACGCCCTACTACGAACACGATGCATGGAGAATCATCGCTGTTAGAAGGAATGGAATCATTTATCTCCATGATTGTGGAGCGACTGATGGACGAACGTGAGATTTTGATACGGTTTTCCGAAAACCGTTTTCGGCACCGTTCTTTGAAAATTGTACTGATTTTATTGATTAAATCCTTGATTTAGGATACTCTCTATCGATCTCTTGCAGTTTCTTTGTGAGAGATGATCGACACGCGCACCAGACTTACTACGGTCACAAATTCCATCGAATGATGACGTCAGCTGATGGAAAACAACATGTGGTATGTGTTAATCGATAAAAGGTGATAAAAGATATCATTATTGTGTTAATGAGCATTTCTAAGGGCGACATCTCAGTCGACTGTCGGGAGACATTCCACTCTGTATTCCGATCTGATTTGATTCTTCCCGACGAGAGTCGAATCAAGCTCTCCTACTCTGCCGAGATTAAGGCAGTCGATGAGAGTGCGTTCAATCTTTATTATTTCTCTAGTTTGCATCTCTATTCAGATAACGTCTTTGTCGATTTCAAGACGCATCCTACTCATAACAATCGTGGGGAAAACTTGGTGAAAGGAGATAGATGGCTGAGTCGGTGAGATCGCTGAGCGTACCGTAGCATCTAACTAGAACGCAATCGAGAAGTGACTGTTTCAACTCAGTGGATGGTTCTGGTGGCTGCAAGCTCATCTCGTAGGCGTCGATAGAATCTTCGTCGGATTCAAATCAGATGATGGAAGTGTGAGAGAGGTTAGCAAGTTGATAGAACAAATTATTTCCAAATCGATAATACATAAATTGTGCTTACATTAGTTATGCTATGAACGAGTTACAAAGGAAAGATTTCTTTCTTTTCAGATAAAGACAGTGAAACGCACTGAACTGCAGAAGCGTACTAAGATTCCGAATGAATGCGACGTAGTGATGAAGTTCCTTGCCACAGTTCTCTCTGAGGTCAAGAAGCAGTGTGTGGATTTTCTTCAAGTGAGTACGCATTGTTGTCAGTATTACTGTATTGAATTTTAAATATCGATTTCCAGATCCGTTACACACCCAAAGAGTTGAAAGTGCAGTTCGAGCCTGCAACTTGCGATACGAATTTCCTCCTTTCCGAGTTCAAGAGCTACCGTTGAGAAGATAATGGTAGATTGTTAATGAATCCTTTTTATGTTTACAATTGTTCATTCCTTCATATCTGAATTCTGTTAGATATTTGTGATTACTCCATTTGGTTATCCACTCATCGAAGTTTGTGCTAGCTTGTTGTATCCATACTCAAAGTGTATCTCCATGTTATAAATATTGTCTTCGGATGTGCTTGATGTAGCACCTATCTTTGGAGAGAAGCGTTTTGCACTGTTCAATATTCCACGTGTGTGAGAAATTGGAAAAAAATATGGGTTTCTCCATTTTTAGCACATCTCTCTAATCCAATTCTTCGTCTCTTCCTTTTGCATACCTCCACTCTCCTCTCCTTTCCTCTCCCTCTCCCTCCACTCTATTCTCCCTCTTTCACTCACTCTGGGCGGTTGCCCTCTCTCTTTCTCCCCCTTCTCGTCTCCCTCCACCGTATCCTCTACCGTAAGCGCCTGCCGTACTTCCGCGATTTGTTATGCCCGGAGACGCAAAAGTTGGTGAGTAGTGTTTGCAAGTCTCCTTGTGCTACGGCAGCTACCATAAACCCTTTGATCGATCGATAAGCTTGCTCATTGCAGAAGAAGGTCCGGTCGAGATCCCGAAAGGTACCGTAATCGGCAAGAAATGGAAGATCCTGCGGAAGTTGGGAGAAGGCGGATGCGGTGCCGTGTACCTGGTACGGTATTTGATCGATTGAGGGTTACTGTAACTATCATTGTGCAGCCAGTTTGCGATAGATCTACAGTAATCCTCTAACCCTCTACCGTACTGCAGGTTGAGAATCTGGAAAGCAAGAAGCAAGCAGCTCTCAAGGCGGAATCCAACTTCGTCGAGGGAGGGAGTGTGCTCAAGATTGAAGTGGATGTAAGGGAGCCCGAAGTTGATCTTTGATCTCTGATCTCTTCCAGATTCTGGGTCGTCTCAAGGGTCGCAAGCACGTTGCGGAGCTCATTCACTCTGGCAAGAAGGCCAAGTTCCAGTATATGGTCATGAGTCTGCTCGGAGAATCACTCAACAATCTGCTCAAGTGAGCAATTTACTTGATTCATTCCTGAGCACAGTCGGCCGACCGAACAGCGATGCGAAGCTAGGAATGAGTACGTTACAGTTCTGAATTGATCTTTGATCTTTTCAGGAAGGCGGGTAAGCAGTGCTCGATGTCCACTCAACTGCGCGTCGGAATTCACGTCCTGCACGGACTCAAGCAAGTGCACGATGTAAGGACGGAGGGAGATCAAAGATCAAATGTCACCCTGACCCCGCCTCTCTCAGGCCGGCTTCATCCACCGCGATATCAAGCCAGCCAATCTCGCGATGGGCAATCGGAACGGAGGTGATCGGAGTTGAAAACTAAAGAATACGGAGATTCAATATAGTGCAGCAGTGATGAATGCGTCATGAATTTTAGGAACGGACCCGCAAATCGTGCACATTCTCGACTTCGGACTGAGCAGGGAGTACATTGTCAAGGTGTTACTTAATTATTTTTGAAAAACCAATATTCAAATTAAGGACGAGACCGACAACGGATACAAGATGCGCAAGCCTAGGAAGCGCGCACTCTTCAGGTTTGCCAATCAATATTCTGTGATCCACCGTAAGCTAATTTTAGAGGAACGATCCGCTACTGCTCCGTGTCCACGCACGAGAAGAACGAGCAGGCAAGGGCCGGGAATTCCCGAAACCGGCTTCTTCCGTAACCTTCTACCGTTCAGGGTCGCCCGGACGACCTCTGGTCGCTGCTGTACGTGATGGTCGAGCTGCGCGGCAAGCTGCCCTGGTCGCACCTCAAGTGAGTCGGAGCCGGGATCAGGACCGGATCCGTGAAATGCTAACGACCGGACATTGCAGGGACAAGAAGGATCTGGCGGAGGCGAAGCGGAAGATGGACGATAGGAAGCTGCTCATCAACTCACCCACTCAGCTGACTCAGTTCTGCGACCATCTCAGGTGATGATTGATCTTTGATCTTTGATCTTTCGAATCTGAATCTCTGATTGACGATGCACTTATACATGAGCCTTTTGCATAACTCGATGTATATCGATAACAGAAGCCTGGACTACTGGTCTCGTCCCGACTACATGCTGCTGTACAAGTGTCTGCTCGACGCGATGAACGACGGCGGATATCGGTACTGATCTTTGATCTCTGATCTCTGCTGATCGTTGATCTCTGCAGATTCTCGGACCAATGGGGATGGGAGGACAAGAGCATCGCGTCCAAGATTGCCTCTGTTGTTCGTAGCGTGTAGTTTGAAGGTTGATCTTTGATCTTTTCTAGCTCGGCGACGACAATCTCGTGAAGACGCAAGTGGACGAAGCGGAGGAGATGAAGGTTAACGATTTAATAATTTTCGAAAATAATAAAGTTATTTGTAGAATCCATTCACGGACGAAGACTTCTCATCGAATCCACTCGGATTCTGAGCTGCAATTGGTGGGTTGAGAGGGAAGAGTTGAGGTGACTTGTCCATTGCAGACCCCTCCTTCCTCCTTCAATTCGCATCATCACAAATGTCCGACCACGATCTGTCTACAAAAGATGACTCTTGCACACTCGATTGTTTAGATAGTCTATCGATAAATGAATGTGCAAGCTACTGTGTTGGATCATTGGAGTACATTGAAGTAGTGGTTTATCACGAAGCGAAAACAATAACAAAAAGAACTTTTACAAAGCTAACAAATCAGCACTCTGACTCCTCGGACATTCTCGAGAAACCCGCGAGAATGGGAAAAGCTCTGATATCGAGATCGGGTATGGACATTATAGTGGAAATGGAATATCTTGATTTCCTCCTCGTTGTGGGCATCACTGGTGTTTCCATTGGTTCCGTCAGTATCTTGTTCTCAACTGGCTCCTCATTTTTGATATCTCCATTCCTTCGTCTCTCCTCACCGATCGTTGAGTTAGTTGTGAGTCTACTCACGGCTACGTGATCTGCTACAGTCTTCCGACACATGAGACGATCACGGAAGACCTGAGTATTGAATGGTTATCGAGTGATCTTTGATCTTTGATCTCTCACCCGTATGCTTTTCCTGAAGTCTTCAAGAAAGGCGAGACAAACGACGATACTCAGTCCGGAATTGACAGCGAAGCACCACGCACAAGGGTACTCGAGGATCATTGTCACCTGGAGATGGGGCAGTTAGGATAAGATTCAGAGAGCTGTCAAGAAATGAGAGTAGAATACGGAACAATATTGGATCTGTTTGACGTCAAATGACTACGAATAAGGAAGATCAATAATCATCTCACATCGTTGGTTGGTGCTTGATGCAGAGCGAAGTTGGGAACGGAAACAAGAATGACTGCAGAGATAGTGGAGAAGAGATGACAGACAATCTTCTGTGATTCCTCGTGCAGACTGAAAGACAATGATGTGTAAGCGAATCGATAATCGGTTGTGAGACAAGTTGAAAGTTGAAAGACTGAAAGTACCCCGCTCCCAGTCCTCTCCTCTGCTTCACTTTCAAAATTATTGCAGCGATGATATTGAGGAGAAGAGCGATGACGTAGCCAGAGAAGTTTGTGATGTCGATTGATTCTCCTTGAAATAGAGAGACTGAACTGTTTGGCGCATGCGTTTATAATTGTTTCAGATATCAACAGGCACAGCTCACCATAGTTGTTCCCGATGTATTTGTGGCGTGGGCACCACCAACCGACCTGGGAATCGGTACGAATTAGATTGAGATCTACAAGAATGATTAACCTCCCGATCAGCATGTGAGAAAGCAGCAACAGTTCCGATAGTCATAAATGCGACCACGACTAACACTGAGAAGCCGATTAGGAGTGGAGCTCTGAAAAAATCTTACTGTGACTGCTCGAATTGACTGGAATTCAATTGATAGTGATATTCTAATCTTTATCATTCAATCTAAACTGATTTGAGATAAGTTGTTGTGAGGTAACGAGTTTTGCTTTTATACAGCAACTACAACAACAACAATTGAAACAACTGAACTTTTGAAACAAATGATCTCTGTGAAACCTATTATTCAGCACGATAGCAGAAGAGTAATTTGACTCCCATTTTGTGTGCAGATGAGGGAGTTTCTCAGTATGCCCTCTATACTACGAAATTCCATCTTTGATCACTGGAACAAACGTCTGTCTCACATCTCCGTGAACTCATTTCAAAATCGTCTCAAGAGTTCAGGGTACTATAGTTCCAGTCCATCCAAAGAGATGCAATAATCAACTGACCGATGCTTGATCTTTCTTCGTATTCTCCCTGAGACATTCACGAGTACGAGATTCTCTGCAGCCACCAGTAGAGAGATAATTGCAGGCCAGAGTGCTCCTCAAAGAAATCAGCCCTATCAGAACGCTAATGTGTTTAAAGAAACGGGGTGAGACTATCAAGAAGTAGTACTGAGTCAGTACTACTGACCAATAGTCTCCATGAAGCTGGCCGGATTGAGTGCGCAATGGCCGGCAGTGGAAGTGGGAACGATGCCAGTGTCCATGATCTGACCCAGAATCACAGCCTTGTGACCGTACTGAAATTTCAAAAGTATCATATTCCGAATACCTAGTTTGAGCCTTACTTGAATGCAGATAGCAATACTGTTGACGAGGTCTGCGATTGAGAGTGCGACGATGATCTGCAGTAGTCAATTCAAGTCTCTATTCCATTTTTCAGCTGTTCAGAGTTGGTCACCTTGTGCTTCTGTCTGAACCTCCTATACGTCACGAGAATCGTCAATAGGAATGCATTGCAGGCAGCAGAGATGGTCGAGATTCCCATCGTCACCCATGAGAAGTAGAATCCACGAAGATTGTCTGACAATGAAAGGTGTATCTAAGTATTCGGATGATTGAATTGAAAGTTGTCTACAAATTCAGATACGTTTCGCAAATTCAATAATCACTATCATTTCGTCACACTCGCAATGGTATGTGGATCTGAAGTCGAAAACGTCGAACATGCTCAAACTGACCATAATCATCATCTCCACTCTCGCTTCCACTCGAATTCGTGTCGTTTCCTTCACAATCGATCCACCATTCGGACTCGTTGCTCATGCACCCTCACTATCGAGTAGGAGAGAGACTGAGAGGAGGGAGAACCATTGACGTCGCCCTTCCCCAGTCAGTCCTGTGACCTACCCTCGTCGTCTCTCCATTCTGCATGGTCTATCGTTTTCTCTGACATGGCATAGAATAGGCGGAAGACTGAAAGAAGGCTCTTCACTGGGCGGCGAGGGTTTCTCGAGTGGCTCGTAATCCGATGCCCCAATTTATAGCCCCGATCTTAGAAGATGTTCACTTTCTGTGAAATTTCGTGGTGTGCCCTTGAATGAATGGGTTTGACCTACAAATTATCACCAATGTTCAAATCCGAGGTGATACAGAGTTGCTTCAACGTGAAGTATTGATGCATTTTCATTTGAAACCGTCGTTCTGTGCAGGTCTCTGAACAAACGAGTCAGCATCATTGTGAAACGAGAGCCACCTCATCTCTGATGATCCTCTCTTTCAATGGGTGCAAAAACTTCCTCCCTCTGTCTGGCTTCTTTGTCCCAAAAAGAGTCGAACGTTGCACATCCTCCCTTCATCTCTTCCACTTTGTCCTTTGTCATCCCACCTCTTCTCTCCCACCTCACAAAGGGCATGCCCCCACTCTCGTCTCTCTCCTCATCCCATACTCCCTCCCTCCCACTCTCCTCGATCCCCTCACTCTCTCGCCCTTCTCTGCCCTCTGCCCCAGGCCTATTTGGTTAGCTGCCAGATCCATCACTCCATTTCATCCCAAGCCTACATAGGATATAGGCTAGTGGACACTACAGTCGCCACCTCTCTTCATCCCTCTCTTTCGGCATACGGTAGTCTTGTGCCTACTGTGATGGCGAGAGTATCGATCTTTCTTATCGGGTTCCCGCTCGTTGCATTGGCAGGAGTGCTGCACAAGGTATTTGCAAACCGAACTCAATATAAGATTTCTTTTCGAAAAACAACAAATGCTTTAGCCTCACGACGTCGCTTGCAATCATCTCGTAATCTTCGGTGATTCCCTCTCGGATGATGGAATAGAGGCGGATACTGAGGATACAAATAGGTATGAATTCGAAAAAAATCCCTTTTGCAATATCCAATGGATCATTCATGTATTCTTCTTATTTATGGCGCAATCTAATCATTATTTGAAGAGTGTCCCACGGTTTCTCTCGCAACTCCAATGGTCCCGTCTGGACGGAATACCTGCAGAGAATGCTCGGCTGTCACAAGGTTTGATATTCGATCTCTTCTATTTCTCTCCCTATCAAACTTTGTCAGATCTGCAAAGTTAAAATCATGCAGATATCCCACAATTCTCACCTTTTGCAGTACCACAACTACGCCTACTCGGGTGCTCGTTCTGGCATGGGTAACTTCTACTTTGCCAATTGGAGTGGAGTCAACTGGCAGATTGAGAGATTCGCTGCGGAACAGCAGAGTCTGGGAACCGGTGAGAATCTTTCACTACTTCTTGTTCCCCCATCTTTCTCTGTTACTTCGTGATGACTTCATTCGAGATTGATCGTTGGGTTTCCCTTCAGATACGATCGTCATCCTCCAAGCTGGTGGTATCACAGACTTCTTCACTGGAGAGAACAACACGGACGTCGTCGTTGGCAATCTCCATGGCGCACTTGTGAAACTGCTTGATGTTCGTTATTTTATCTTCCCGATTTCTTCTTTTTCGGTATGTGTTTCACAAACTTTTCAAAAGATTTTAACACGTTTGTGATATGATTATTCTCGTACGCTCTTTTCAACAGAAACAACTCATCGCTTAGACAATGAATGGAGCTTCTCAATGAGTTTCATATAATTTCGATAGTCCGTTGATAGCTGTAGCCCTAGTTCTTCTCTCACAGTCGGTCTTGACAACACTAAAAATGATTCTTCAGACGATGGAGGGTGGCACGATCATGCTTCTCAACCTCGTGGATCCCACTTCTGCCCCTGGCATGCAGACAACTGAGAAGAGCGAGGACGTCGCTCAGAGGATCGCCCCACTCGTGACAGAGACTAATCGGGTACCGTAATCAACCTTACCGTTCTATCGCAAACTGAAGTACCGTACCCATTCCAGCTGCTCACCCACATGGTGTACGACTCGGAACTCGGTCTGCACAAGCGCGGCAACAAGGTATACGGTAGTCGATTATCGATTGAATATCGATTGATTGCAGGTAAATCTCCGCCTGGTCGATCTCAACTCGATCGCCTATCGATCGATGGCCAACATGAACACGCAAGACGCCTTCACTCATCATTCTGCTGAGACGAAGTGAGTACCGTAACCTGTCCTACAGTACCCTACCGTATCCTCTCTTCAGGCCCCGCACTGCCTACGCGTACGCTTACCACGACCTCTGGCATCCTTCCACTTTCGTGCACAACAAATTCGCAAAATACCTGCTGAGAGAGCTGCAGGATCTCTAAACATCGCTGCAGAATCCCCATTCTCCTAACTACCTAACACACTTCCAGTCCCATTCAGCCATCTAATGCTGCAAAGTCTCTCTAGCCTCCTCGTTCCTCCCCTCCTCCTCCACATTCCCTCCTTGGCCCTCTCTCCCTCCTTCTCCCACGTCTCTTTCTATTTAGCCGGAAGCTCTTTTCGTAGAAGGAAAGAGATACACACATAGACACACTCGAATGCATGCATGCTACCTGTATCTTACCATTTCTGTCTCAGACGAAACGCTCGCATCGTTTCGTTCCATTGCTCTTGTTGGAGCTCCGTCCTCCAACTATCCCGTCTTCCACCGGTATTTCCCCCCTAATAATGCCTACTCAGAATGCTCCCAGTGCATTCGTCTATCTGTACAGACTGATCCCTCTCCCTCAGAATTGCATCATCACTATGTATTACTCCGTCTTGCTCTCGGATAAAAGCCATTTGGCTGTCAAATCAAGAGAGAGAAGCTGTCACATTCGGTCTCTGTCTCGTTCTTCCTCTAGAACGTATCCATTCGGAATAGAGATCTGTGAAGGAGAAGCGTCTCTTCCTTATTCCCCGCGTGATATCTTGATGCTCTTAGTCGGACCGATGAAAATAGATCTTTACCACGTTTTCTGTTTTAACACCACCTTCTAATGGATCGTTTCGAGTCTCATTTTTTTAACCTAGTCACTCGAATCTGTGCAAAGGTGACCAGAAAACGAAATAATTCTTCATTCTATTAAATAGCGTGTATCTATTTCCCGCTATTTTCCGACCTCGAAAAGCTGTTTTGTGTAAACATTCTTGTTTTCCAATGGTCTTCCCAGGATGGTAGATCTCCCCTCTCTAATCTGATAGACTGTCTCCCATTCCCTCTCCTGAGTGCTTTCACCCATTGGATAGACCACTTGACTAGATCAAAAACAGTTCTTCCCGATCCAATCACACTTAGACTCTCTCAAATGAAAACAAAGTAATTAAATTCGCGCTATTTCGCACTGACTCGATTCTGGAAAGTCTCTCTTTATTTGCGAGACGTTTTTCGAAATTAGTCTGGACAGTCTGACCAAATCCACAGACTTCCTTTCCTTCTTCAGAACACCCACTCTTTTTCGCTGTTCACCGCCCTATTTCTGCACTTCTGCTCTCGAGTGCCTCTATTCAGCTTCCAAGACTCGCAACTAGAACATTTTTGCTGCTTTCAAATTCGCTTAGCACAGCACACAATCGAATTGCGAAGTTGGAAGTCACATTTTCCACCCACATTGAAATTTTCGCTTCGAATCTGGCGAATTCCTCATTTCTTCCTCCTTCTTCTTGCCGATTTTATTACCGCCTGAGAAAACGACAACGGGACGGCCGTGGTTCCGGAATAAATAATCGAGCAGCGCCGAAACCAGAGAATAAGAGGAGGGAAAGAGGAGGAGAGAGGTGGTTGGATGGATGCACATATTGCTCACAAGGATTGGCAGGCAGGCATGTTATTGGAGTCCTGGCCTCCCTGTATCCCTCTCTTTTCTGCATGCTCTCTAGCTCACTATGACCGACAAGAGATCACGTGAGGCTGAATTGAGAGAGGCAATCCTTGCCCTTCCCTCTCTCGATAGATGATGCTTGTGGACAGTGAGTTGAGACAGTGCTTCTCGTCACTTCTGTCATCTATGCTTCTCACTCAAGGCAGCTATCCATTTGTCGAATGCCATTCAATTAGAGAGTCCTTCCCCCCTTCCGCATCAAAGATAGGTCACTCTAGGTGTGTTGACTGCGCCTATCGTAGATGGCTCTCTGTCATTAGTAGGGACTCCCTACGATCCCTTCGATCCCACTAAACAACACTGAAAAAGTGGTCTCTCACGAGCGCATTTGTGTCCGAAGAAGTTTCCGATGTGGTTGAAATAGGAAGTAAGGAGAGGCGGGAGTGCATTGAAATGCATCCGTCTCCCTTCTTATTCTCCTCCTCTCAGTGTATCTTTCCATCCCACTCCAACTTATCCTTTCTAGATGTCTGCTTCATAGTTCTTCGCACAATATTTCTGAACTTTTGTTCCTGGTGTAAATGTTCTCCTCTCACCAATCACCATCGTTCCTCCACTTCTTGCCGTGTACACAATTCCTTTCAGAAGGCAGGTTCCTGGTGCAATTTGGCTTTTTCACTCTCCATTTGAATGACTTCCTCTCTATTTCCATGTGATGAACACTGCCTAGAAATCGAATCCATTCTCACCGTAGATCATACTACGCGACTTCACATCTTCACACGAGTCTTCTCATATCTTCGCCCACCTCTAAATCATTTATGTGGTGTTAAAATCTCGGAAAAGTAGTTGGAAAAGTAGAAAAGTAGTGTTAATTTCTGGATGGAAAAGTAGTTGGAAAAGTAGCGAGATTTGAATTCCCGCAATTTTCGTTTTCATTCATTTCTCATCTCCCAGTGAAGCAATCGACTTGAAAATCGATCTATTCAGTTGTGACGTCAAATCAAGTGTGTCGGTCAATAATTGTGGTCATTGGACTAGAGATAATTGAGATAGTGAAAAGCGCGGGAATTCAAATTCGAACACTTTTCCGTTTGCCTACTTTTCCAGCTACTTTTCCAACTACTTTTCCATCCAGAAATTAACACTACTTTTCTACTTTTCTAACTACTTTTCCATCCAGAAATTAACACTACTTTTCTACTTTTCCAACTACTTTTCCGATATTTTAACACCACATTAGTATTTTCGCACCCGAAAGCCCATCCTCTAGCCTCACTTTTCCTTGAAAAGTCGTCAAAAGTTTGCTTACGGTGACTGGATCTTAGAATTTTTCCTATTAGATATCTTCACGCAAAACTACTCTTCCTCTTCTCGAATGAATCGAATTTGTATTCTCTGTGAAACTAATTCGTATCCCCTATCAAATTCACAGCCTAGAATACCCCTACCTTCGTCACATAAACACCCTCCAAAACATGTCCACACACTCCTTCAAATTGCCGTTTCTTGGTCACTTCACACACAATCGTCTTCTTCTTCTCTTCTTCTCCTCAGGCAACATCTCACTCTGCTCAGCCATGCCTGATTCCGGCGTTTGTTGTATGCACCCAACTCCAGACCACTCTCCCCTCCTCCTCCTCGCTCCTTCAGACCCATAAAAGGATCCCGTCATTCACATGTGGCGTTTACTATTGGAGACTTCCTGGTTCACCGTACCGGGTACTCTGCTACTCGTAGATCCTACATTTGTGCGCCTCACTTCTCAATGACGGCCACTGTCCTTCCCGAGTTCCGGTTCGAAGTAGCCCCAACCCATTCCACCACCCATTTCACAAGGTCTCATCTGGTCTTTCGAAGTAACTACGCAGTTCGGAGTGAACAAAGAACGTGGGAGTTCCAATCTCTCTTCGCCTTTCGGTACCTCTATTTTCAATCTCTGTTCACGAAATTTCCAATCTCTGGCTCATCTCGATTTCCGTTCTGTGCTTCCTTTCCATGAATTTTTGATGAATTCCTCTGAATGATCTTCCAGACATCAGACCCCACAGTTCTGCTCCAAAAAATTCTCCAGCATTAGCTCATTTTTTCCGCGGGCTCTATCTAGAATGAATATTCAACCATCAGTTCGAATCCCAACTCGCTGCCAAATATTAGTCATTGAATCTGACCAATGTGAAACTTCCTCATTCAATTTCCCAGTCCACACTGAACCCAATGGCTCTCCAATCCCCTCCCTTCTCATCCCTCATCATTTTTCTCCTCCTTCTTCTCATTGTGATCATCTACTCTCACATTTCCTCCCACACAGCTATGGGGGCATATTAGAAAGGCTCGTCTCTTTCCCTCTCAGTTTTCTTTCTCATCTTTATACGCTCAAAGAACCGCTCCGAGATTCAAAGTGAACTTCTTTGGTTTCATCAATTTCGAAAATGTCCGTTCTCCAGACTCGAAATGCCGTCAGCCTCATCGGAAGCCTTCCTGATCATTCTCGCTGCCGCCATGTGCTCCATCCTCTGCATCTTCTCCGTCTTCGTCGTGCTGGTGAGTGTGTATCGAAAGCGACGTTTACCAAATCGCACCGCCTCACCACACCACTTGCAGGTGTTCCACTGCTGCAAGGTCAGCCAGGATCTCACGTACGTGACTACGGTAAGTCTGTTATTCTCGTCCCACGACGACTTCCGTTGTAGACCACTCTCCTATCTAGTCCGTCCATTTACACAATTGAGTTGCGTTCCGACTCCTAATGCATTTGTAAGACACTTTAGCGTGGTTGCTCCCATCTGAATACTTCCTTCTGGAAGCATTCAGTAGACGGCTGTCTCATTTCAACACCCGTAACTGCATTCGAAATTGGAGCGAATTCAAGGAAGGGGAAAGGGTGAAATTGCACTGCTACACCTAAGGGGCGAATAGAGACCCACGCAATAGATTCGATAAGCGGAACAGTTTATAGTCTGCAACACTTAGCGGAAGACTACAATTCAACCGTAGATCTCTTTCAGGCTGCTCGAAACTCCTTCATGTACGCTCGGAATTCGATATTCCGCAGGAAGTCAGATTTCGGAAACTCCTCAGTTGAGGTACGGTAACTATCGTCAGACCACAGTAACTTATCATTATTCAGGAACTGAGTCCGGATGCACATGCTGCTGCTCACTTCATGACTACGACTGCAGTGGGGGCTGGGGCTTGCTCAACACAGTTCTTGAAACCACCGACCTGCGTTGTTTGATCTATCTACATCGCAGTGCACTCACACAGGTCGCCCTCTCTGGTCCTTCCCATTCGGTTCGATCTCTCTACATTAGACAAGTCCTATTTGTTGTGTTCTTTGCTCCACGGGTTGCTGTGTACATAAAACATTGGATAAATAGAATTCTATCATTTATCATGCTACTCTCTGACAAATCAAGAACAAGCCACTCTCGTGGTCCATCTACATCATCTCATACAAAAGGTGGGTATCGAATGGTGGACATACTACTGTAGACGGGATGGTCTTATCGATCGATCCATCTTATTTGAGAGCGGTGAATGCCTTGGGCATGGCACAGTCATCGAGATGGTGGATGTAGTCGACCATTTCCTGGAATGGGAAAACATATCTACACACGTCGCAAATTCATTTCAAATCTCTCGTACTTCAGTACTTCTCGAAGAGAGAATGTAAATATTTTACCCGGGAGGAAACCAAACACCATTGAGGATATGGGGAAATTGGTTTGATTGTACTGAAGACGATCACAGGTTGTCGAAATTCGCATGTAAATATTCTCTTGGTAAAACAATAAATTTATAATTCGGGAGCTACACAAACCCCTAGTTCCAAGGAAAGTGTCGATTATAACACCATCTCACCTGGTGGCAGGTCTCCTCGGTGTTGGTGCGCGAGTTGACGCGATCGTTGCACTCGTCGAGGAGAGCCTTGAGATCAGCGACGTGGTCGGCGCATCGTTCTCTCCACTGCGAGAGCTGGTCGACTCCTTCCTCCAGAGGGGCAGCCTTGTGCGACATGTCTCGACCCTGACGAAACGATAATGTAATATCCTGGAAGCGATAAAAAATAGGCCAGATAGAACACGTGGACTTGAACCACTGTCAATCATCGTAGCCAACAATCGAATAATGAATAAATACTTTACTCGTACGGAGAAATTTAGTTCACAAGTAAGTATAATAATGTATCACAACGTAATGCAAAATTAGCACAAAATATACTCGTTAGCACAAACCATACTGATAAGTAAGGTTTAAGTTGTCAATGGATGAAGCAGCTTATAGCTAGGGGAAGCAGATCTGTGAGTGAGCATAAATATACAGCAATCAGTCGCGTTGGTTGTGGACTCTGGCGAGGGGCGACAGTGGGTTCGTCGTGTCTGAAAGAAGTCGGTAAACAATATTTTAAATAGATAATCAGAATATGATAATAATGTACTCACTAGAAGAAGACCTTGAGGCTCTTGACGACATATTCGTCTCTGAGGCAGTGATAGAGAGGAGCTGCTGACGAGCGGGACGAGGATCCCTCAGACGGGAGTCTGCAATGAAATTATAGCCAACAATTACTTGTAAAGGAAGTAAACTGTAAATCAGTTAATGAATTGGTGATAAAAGAAAAATTTCTTGTTGTCGACTTCGAAACTAAATATAGGGAGCACTTGTACAAAAAAAATTAAAACATACACTGGACGAATCTCCTAACTTCTCCTCCTCCTTGAATGTAGCTGGAGAGGTAGAAGAAGACAGTGAAGAGGACGAGCAGACCAGCTGTGATCGCCACTGGCACGTACTCCTGGGTATTGATTAATTAAAATGATCGATTAATCATCACGTGTTTGGGCGATGAATCATACGACAATCACCAACCTTCTTCCTATCTGGAGTAATGGAGCATTTCCAGACGTTGTTCCACAGACGGACCGTGTCATTCATAGTCGTCTCGACGTCAACACAGAACTGGACGTTCGGAGTGACGTAGATGGTCCAGTAGAACCTCAAAATAGAAGAACGAATACCAACTGGTGTATAAATTACTTACTTGTACAGATCTGTGAATAGGTCGTTGCAGTTGTTGCATATAGCTGTGCTGTTCTGTTCTATCAGTGATCCATAGTCCGAGTAGTTTGAAATGCAAGCTCGCCACAGGTCCAGCTTGTCCTAAACATTCAAAATGAAAAGCAAAGATATTAATTAAAACATACCTTGAAATGTTCAACATTATGAGTATAATTGAAGTCTGTCTTTGAGTGATCCTCCCAATCCCAATAGATATTGATACAATCTGGAATGAATGGAAATGTGAATTCCTGAAATGCAAATACTAACCTCCACATCGTGATATGTCCCAGATGCGAGAATCCACCGATTGCGACAGTTCGTTGACATAGGACAACAAGTAATTGCGATATATCACATCGGAACAAGTAGAATTGTCCAGTGATTTCACGTTGTCCTGAAACCGTTCAATTTAACCAAATTTGAATTAAGCCTGCCTGTCATTAATAACAGATCAACAATATACAAGAACAAACAACGACGAACTAACCGCATGCTTGGTGTCATATTCCACGTGCTTATAAGTGATGTACTTTTCGATGCAATTCGTGCATACTTTGGGCGGAATTGTGTAGTTCGCTGCGCATTGCACGATATCGCCAATCGCCTTACTCAAACGCTGAACAGATCTATATAAATCGTGAAACGAACGAATTACAACAGACGAAACTCACTTCAACGAATACTTGGCAAGGGCCAACAATATCCCAAGGCTGTTCTTTGTTGAAAGGGGAAAGCTCGTAGTCGATATCAGGCGAATTTTGGGACGTCAACTGCACGACTAATAACAGAAATAACGACGGCAAAAGCATTTTTACAAAAATGAAATCAGCACGATTTCGCAGCCCACTTACGCTAAACGCAGAATCAATTTGTCGAACCGTCCAATTCATCACGCGCGTACAAAATTAATCTACTTTCGTCGGTTTTCGATTGATTTTCGTAACGTTTTTCACCTATTCTTGCCGTATTAAATTAGTTTTTATCTTTCAGATGGAGACCCGAGCTCAAGACCTATCGAAAATTCCCGAACACAAGCGGGTTCAATTCGTTCTTCCTACCGGCAAGTTCGATAATGCTTCAGTCGAGGAGGAATCTTCAGTTGCCGAGGGCACTTTAACTGGTACCGAGGCTCGCAGTTTCTACGAGGAGCTGCTAGCTGAAGAGCCTTCTTCCTCTGAAGATGTCAAGCCATCGAAGAAGCAGTTGGCAAGAAAGAGACGCGTGCCCGTCGAGGAATTAATGATCACGGAGGAGCTCTCCGAGCGGGATCACCACAAGTTTCTCACTGAATGCACGTCGGGAGAGCTGAAGAACGTCATGAAGTGGTTCGAACGAGGTTAGCAGGTTCTCTCAATGTTTTACCTCTTAGTTTGGTTGTAATTTTTTTAAAGCGTTAAAAGTAGTCAACGGTACTTTTTTAATCTAAATCATTTCAGGTGTGGATCTCAGTTTCGCAGATCGATTTGGCTGGACAGCCCTTCACTGTGCAGCTGCAGCTGGCAAGACTGACATCGTGCTGTTTCTGATTGAGTGAGTGGAAGTTCGGAAGTAAATTAATGACTGTCGTACCAATTTCAATAAATGTTGTTTCAGGAATGGCGCCAACTGGTCACTGCTCGAGAGTACAGGCAAGTCCTTCTCTGATCTGGCCAATCGAAAGACTTTGAAGGCTGTTGTCGAGTGGTTCGAGAAACAATCGTGAGTATTCATAGTTATCAAACCGTCGGAGAGCTGAAATACAGTCGGGATCAGTTCTTTTTTTTAATTATTGATCTCGTTTGATAATGTTAAAATGGTTTGATTGATCTTAAAAAAGTTTTAAAACTGAACTTCCAGTGAAATGGATGATGAAGAGATGGTGGAACCCCGTGGACACTGCTATCAGTGTGGAAGGACGTACGCAGGAAGCGAGGCAGATCATCTCACCAATCTATCCCATATCGTGAGTCTTCATTCGAGTTGTTTTATTATTGAATTATGTCGACTGTCTTCATTACAATAGGCGTTTTGCAGGTCCGAATGAACAAACAGAATCCGTCCTTCTCTGGCTTCGTGATTCCCGAATGGAATCCCGGTTTCAGACTGCTGCGAAAAGCCGGATGGACTGAGGATAAGGGACTCGGCAAGGATAGACAGGTATGGCATTTTCGAAATGTTTGGAAATTCAATTACGGTAGTTCAATCGGCTGTTGATTTTCTATTTACATTCACTTCAGGGCCAGAAATACCCGGTTCGAACGGTTCTGAAGCGGGATCGAGCTGGATTCGGGACGAATCAGAAGATAGCGAGAGTGACTCACTTCGAAGCGAATGATGAGAGAGCAGTGGAGGCTGAGAAGATAAAGAGTGGAGAGACGAAGAAGGAACGAGAGAAGAGATTGAATAAGGAGAAGAGAATGGAAAGAGATCTCAGATGGGCATTCAATGATCCCAGATAGGAATCGATCAATTGTCATTTAAGCATATCATTACTTGTTGTACATATCGAATATAAATCACTTGATTTCATAAAAAAATGCCTTTTGTCTATACATGTAATCCCTTCAAGTGGGGCACACGCTATCTTACTCACATTACGGTATTGAGTGATTACTGTATCTTTATTGATTTGAGATGGGTGAAGTCGGGTGCAATGTGTGCCACGAGGAATTCTCGTCTACGGTAGATCGACGGGTACCGCGCGTCCTCACAGGTATGCTGTAAATGTGGTGTGGTGCATTCTGTAATTTCCTATCTCTCAGCTTGCGGCCACACCATCTGCACCGGCTGTGCGACGGGCATACACCGTGCGGGAGCGAGGAACATCGTCTGCCCCTTCGATCGTGTGCCGACGACGCTGCCTGATGGTGAGTACGGTGGTTAGTAGGAATATTGTTGCGAATTGGGTGCACGATATTGGTTCAGATCACGTAACCTCGCTCAAGAAGAACTTCGCCCTGCTAGAAGTTCTGGAGAAATTGGCATCGAAGAAGAGAGAAGATGGAGATGAGGTGAGTGAAAAGAAACGATAAATCGTTGTTGTATTCTGCTTCGGCAGATTCATGCTCTATTTATTCTTCCTCATCATGATAGGAGTTGTATGAATTTCACAACATCGATCCACTTGAACTACAGGGCGATCGCTTCGCAGACGATCGTCTGTTGGGAGTGGAGTGCGATGAGGACAGCAGACACGTTGCAGTACTCTACTGCACGGTCTGTGATAGCAGTCTCTGCGAGAGGTAACTGATCTACTGTTTTTTTTCGTCTTTATTTTTTGACTGAAAGTGACAATACCACTGCCCCTGTTAGATGTACTTCAATAATGCATTGGTGATGCAACTTCAATTCACAAATTCATTCTAAATCGTCTCAGATGCTCGGAGGCCTCCCATGCCTCCTCGAACGTTCTCTCTCGTCATCGTCGAGTTCCCCTCTCTGAGAAGCCCAAGCCTGCCCCAACCTGCGACCAGCATAGCACGTGAGTTACTTCTTATTCTTTAGAATAGGCAGAACTGAGGAAAAGTGAAATTAGTAGATAATGATAGCCTATTGTTTCGTTTTTCACCAAACGCGAGCACCATGGTTTGCTAACAACATATTTATTCGAAATTGATTTATATCAGATCTGATCCTTCTTTAGTCTAGCAATGTAAGGAGCCTTGAAGCTTCCAAAGTAGAGATATTCTCCCGTATCAGAGATCTGATGGAGATCAAAGATCAATCGATAGATGAGTGGAAAATACCTGTGAGATATCTCTCATTTTCTCTCCCTTCACATCATGGAGGGAAGAGATTATCTTTCCCTCTAGATCAATCTCAACTACGACTGTCTCTTTGGGAGCAAGAGAAGGAAGAACCTCTCGGAGGAAGTAATCGGGAAGAATCTAAAATGGGAGTGGTTCCATTCATAGAAAGATGATTTCTCGTACGGCTCGAATAGTCTGTCGTAATTTGGGGGATGACGCCATTCTCTCCAATCCATTGCTCTTTCCTGCACATCGAACTCCCGCCAGAGCAACCTGGAAGATGTGCAATTTCCTGAACATCACTTCGTTCACTCACCCACATCGATCTTCCACTACTCGACAATCGAATGTTATCGGGCATTCCGGGAAGATTCTCGATGAATGCCTCCGTTTTGCCTTTCTTTGCTCCGGCGTAGTAGTGTCTGGGTTGAAAGATTTTCGATTTCTACGATAATCTTCGATGGAAAACCTCATTATTCTCGCGCGAGTCATCTCAGCAACTAGGAGTGACACGCCGTCTGGGAGAACCTTAATGGCTTTTGATTTCGGGATATATATGCCCTGAAGTACCTGTATCCCATTGGCAAAGTGAAGATCTCTCATGAGAACTCTCGATTCTCCAGTGGAGATTCGATGGTAGATCACTCTGAATCCTCTCTAATTTGTCTCAACAGTCTCTATTCTCATACCTTCCCGTTCCTCTCGCTCCGAGAATATCCCTCATCGAATCCTTCCTTGCATAGAGAAGAGACGAGTCAGTGAAAACAATCTCATCGTTGGAGATTAACTGCAATGAAGACCGATGCGATTTCGACTCAAATGATCAGCTTATACGTCGATATCGTTGAGGAACATGGCGACATCTCCGTCCAATGGAATCTTACTGTCGAATACTTTACGCTTGCTCCCTCAAATAGAATGGTTCTAACAAGGCCTTCCTAGACCCGAACCATTCTCGAAATCAGCAATGAACACTCCATGGTATGCATCGACTACGATGATCTTCTCCCCTTCTCCCTCCATCTTCCTCATTCCAAGTGGACGACCGAGAACGAGCTCATCGTCGTAGCCACCTACGAATTCAGTCTTCTCAACAAAGAGAAGTCCTTCTCTTACCGAACTGCAGTTGAGTATCAATCAACCTCAATTCCTTCACAATCTTTCCTCCCACAATCTTCAATAGCCGTCCATCATGAACACCCGTGTAGATTGTATCTGCAACGGGTATTCTTACTTCACAGAGATAGTGAGGGACTACCTCCATCAACGATGATACTTTCCGGTCCCTTGATCTGATCCTTGAGAATGTATTCCACTTTAGTCAAGGCATCATTAGGTGCGAGAGGACCAGTGAAAGCAGGTGGAGAGGGCAGTCTAAAAGAAGTCCATTCTATTTATGATTAGAATAATAGTCCCTGTATATCAGCCAAATATATGTTATGGTAAGAAAACTTACGTGTAAGCAACAGCTGAATAATCGGGCATTGAGAAAGACTGAGAAGGTCTGATTGAAGAAGACGAGTGAAAATGTTTTCCCTTGTTGATTATACCCTTGCATCTCTTTCCTCTCTCCCTCCCTTCACATGTCCACTATCGCGAGTGTGATCGCTATAGGAAAGAACAGTGTGCATTTGTGTGCCTCACTGCCATAGAGATAGTTATGAATTCGTAGCTGTGAAAATATGTGAGAAGTAAAGATATTCTGGTGTAATGTGAAGTACTCACAATAACTCTTATGATATTTATATTTTTCATTCGGAGACTTATGAGATACTGCTCAGTACCGAAAGATCATGATGAACAGAGTAACTGGAATGCTTCGGACATCATTGATTTCAATAATCTTATTATTTCCAGATACAAGCTGGAGTTCGTGTGCATCGAGAGTGACTGCGACGCGAAGAGTCGATTGATGTGTCTGCTGTGCAGGTACAGTTGATTACGGTAGACCGAGGAATCGATTATTTATGCCTTTGTTCCTACTGTAATCTTTAATTTAATTATTATCGTTGGCTTTCTAGGGACTACGGTGACCACAAGGATCACATGCACTCATTCCTCGATAAGGAAGCGGAGGAGCTGAGAAGTACGGTGGAGGTACGATATCGATTGAATAATATATTTAATTGTGTGTCAGAGAATGCGAAGATATCAAACTCTTGTCTAATACTATACTGTTGTATGGACTTTGAGACTCAAAATAAGAAGTGAAATTAGACTTGAACTTTTTGTAGAACATTGGTTGTTGCAGAAAGCACTCGAAGACTTGCGCAGATCCGAGATGGAGTTGGACTCGTGGTTGAATTCCGTCCAGAAGTAAGTCTATTTAGAACGTGTTTATCAATAAATCAATACTCCCAGTACGGTAATGAGTCTGAGCGATCGATCGGACGGTCCCCTCCACACGGCGAGGAACGATGTGAAGGAACACTTCCGATTGTTGAGAGAGAAATTGGACAGGTATGCTAGAATTATTTGAACGTCAAAGCTATCGAAATTGTTCGCATTTGTTGTAATGTAGTGATACATAGACGATGCAATACGAAATTTAACTATCGGGTTAGTTCAACATATTGCTTCAGAGATGAAGGGAACGCACTAGAGAAGCTGGAGGGATACATAGAGGATCGACTTGACGATCTCAACAATCAGCAGCGAAACTACATCTCCCAGTCTGGAAAGGTATAATATAGTAAGAGTACGGTAGTAATCGATAAATACAGATCGCCTCTGCCTGCTCTGAGCTGTGCAAGTGCTCGAAGAAGGACAATCCGAGCATCGTCGAAAGTACGGTAGTTCCCATTGAAGGTTACGGTCGTCTAATTATCGATTTCCTCAGGCAAGGAGGAGATCCAGACACTGGTGGAGCTTGCGAAGGCAGAGAAGGTCGACTCGCCAGGTACGGTAGGGAGGTTGGGGTACTGTACCAGATTAGACTCGATATCGATTTTTTCACAGTGGAGTCGTCCCTCTCACTGCTGATTCCCTTCCACATCGGGACGGATAATCGACTGCACATCGGACACTTCCTGGATGCGAGGTAAGAGGGTGGAGATGGGGTAGGTTGGCTGTGTATCGGAAGAAGAGATCAAATTGGTTACGGGAATTTTCAATAGTCATGACTAGACTTTGAAACACAAATGGATGAGGGACAAAAATTGTGACATCAGTGAAACTGATGCGGGTTTATGAGAAATAATGGAATCGTTTACTTTTTGAAACATTGCCCCCTTTTACTTTTTATACGTTTTTGAATTTCTAGTGAAGCCAAATGAAGTTTCATTTTTGTTTGAAGAAATTGGTTTTGTGGCTTTTGACTGAGAAGGATGTATCTATTCCCATCAACTAGTAAATACCTTTCGAAACCTCACTCCTCAAGCTCTGTTCACTAATCCTCTTCCTCTCTGCAGAGTGGTTCTCCTCGGCATCGACGGTGCGGGCAAGTCGACGCTCGTGTCGAGGTTGAAGAAGACTGTGAGTTGGCACTATTCTTTCCTTATTGACGAAATCATTCCGCCAAGTGCGGCTGTGTTTCAGCATGGATTGAAATTCGTGCCCCTTGACAATGTTTCAATAAGTTCTGTTTTTGCACGTACACAATTCAATACAACTCTTTCTCGCCTCCAGCGCACGATTGCTTTGAAAATAGATCTTTTTACTTTCTTCAATCTCAGGACCCAGTGCTCGGCCACGCGCCGACCATCGGCTTCAACGTGGAGACAGTCCACCATCGTAACTTCCGTCTCAATATCTGGGATGTGGGAGGACTCCCGAAGCTGAGACCATGCTGGAGACACTACTACATGCACACACAGGGTGAGTGAGAAGATAGATTGGAATGTTGTGAAGGATCATTAGGAGCAGCCGATAAATCAGACAGTTTGATGTTTTGAAAAGGTTCGAATGTGTTGTGAAACTCAAATGATGATCGTGCTCACAGTGGAAATATATGTACAACTGACTTAGATCACAAGATTCGCTGATTACTAATCGATCCCCTTTGCAGCCGTAATCTTCGTGCTGGACGGTGCGTGTGAGGAGAGATACGAAGAGGTGAGAGATGATCGTTTATCTATTGAGGTTACACGTTTCTGAACCCTGGCAATGGTCTGTTTCACAGTGCCGTCATAAGTTTATGGGCGATGTATCAAATGTTTCTAGTTAACTGTTCTCAAACACACCCATTTCTTGAACTGGCTTGTGTGTGCGGGTAACCTTGTTTTCTAATTGGTCGTTGATCTCTATCAGGCCCTAAACGAGTTCCACTCGGTCTCGTCTCAAGTCGGCTGTCCTCTGGTCGTGGTTATCAATCGTAGAAGAGGAGAGACTCCCACTCCTGCCAATCTCGACTCACTCGTCGCCTCACTCGAGAGAGCCACCAGACCCGTGAGTTGTTGAGGATTACGGTAATTGGGGTTACTGTAGTCGGGGTGACATTGACTTCTGATTTTATTAATATTTTCGCTATTAAGCAATACATTATTTTTCACCAGCTCAGTTGTATTTGAGCAAACCCAAATGAAAAAGGAAATGTGACAGTAAAGAGGAATGCCATTTCCCAATCCTCACCCTCTCAGGTACACGTACACCACGTGGACGCGTCTCGCGGCGTCGGTATCAAGGTGATGCTCGACGATCTGACGACGATGCTCTCGTGCGGAGTCCATTGACGCCCATCGAGTGACGACGTGTTTGGAGTGTCTGTAGAATGTTGTACATAAATTTGATCCATTGTCGTAGCTAGTGCGTCAGCTCAGGATGAACGGAGAGGCCAGATTGAATTGTACACATAGTATATTACTCGGGATGAAGTGATGTTCTTTTATGTTTCAATCCTTGCATAACACACATTGTATGACACAAGAATTGTTGAAGGATCCTAATTTGGAAAGGGCAATGAGTAGAGCAGATCAAGAGCCGACAGTGAAAGTGATTGATGGTCTCCCGGTGGCAAGAGCGTGGTCTTCGTTTATTGCACGTTCTCGGGGTTAGAGAGACGAGAGTTCGTGGAAAGTGGAGAGAGTTCTCCTATCATCGAATGGCATCTCTATCCTCTCTCGACAAGTTCCCTCATCCTGATCCCGAATGGGTTGATAGATGATAGAGAGGGAAGAGAGATAATGAGGATGGAAGAGATCTCGTAAGTGAGTGATTTAGGGATGAGGCAACACCTTTCTGCCCTTCTCTCTCCCTTCCTCTCCCTCTTTTTGCGCGCTCCTTTCCTGATCTCGTCCTCTTCTCTTCGAAAGCCGCTCGCTTAGTGGATAATCGACCGAGAGAATGCGGAGGTTTATCGTTTGCGCAGGTAAGTGTTTACCCCGTTTTGAACGAGATTTCTACATCCGTGAAGAGGTTTATTCTTGATTTCTGACAATATCTCAGAATTTTCAGCGATTTTGATAGCGCAGTATGCTGCTGAGCCTGGAATAGATCGACGAACGTTTGTAGCAAAGGCAATTCGAAGGTATCTTCAATCTTCATTTTACCTCGAAGTTCATCTTCAACGCCTTCTTTTTGTTCCATTCTTATTGGAAACGCCTTGAAACAGAACCTATTTTTCCGAATCATCCTGGCGTGTTTTCTTCTTCTTTTCTTCAACTCCAGATCTCCCACTCACGATGACTTCTTCGGTTCCGGTCTCCCAATGGCTCGTGGCCTTCGACCAAAGACCAAGAAGCCCACTCCTCCTCCTACTACAACTCTCCCTCCGACCACTGCAGCTCCCACTCGGGCTCCCCAGCAACAACGCCCTCAACAGCATCAGCAAGCCCGACCCAACTACGCTCCCCCTGGCTATCCGCAACAGCAAGGAACTGGAGCCTACATCCCTCAGGGTTACCAGTACCCACCCAACTACCCATACTATGCTCAGTCTAGACCCCAACAGCAGCAGGCACCCCCTCCCTTCTTCAATCCGTTCATGTTCGGTGGCTATCAAGGTCAATCTGGTCAGCCAATGATGGTGCCCGTTCCTGTGCCAGTTCCCGTTGCATCGATGCCCGGTCTGTCTGGAATACCCAATCTCATGCAGCCGTTCGCAGGTTGGTTAGAGGCTATTTTGCCACAATATAGGTAGTATTGCAGCACCAGCAACGACCGAGAAGCCGAGAAAGTCGCGCAAGCGTCATCACTACGCAACGTTGATGCCGCAAGTGGAACAGGAAGAGACGAGGTGAGATCGGGCGATGATTGTGAGTGGCATCTGTGAAGTTTTCAACTACAGTTTTAAATGATGTTATTCTTCACACAAATTCCTCTTTGAAGATCGCCGACTCAGGAGGAAATCGATACGATGGACAGGAATGAAGTGAGGAGAGCACGTGAGTTTCAATCACCTTTTCATTCATTATTTTTCACTGTGAACGAGAGAAAAAGTTGTATGTTTCCTCGCAAGCTAAAGTAGGTCAGATGTCAGAATTGAACAGCGATGCAGTCATTCGTCGTTGAGAAAAAGAACTATTTCAGCCGTTCGCAGACGTCAGCAGCAGACGTACTACGATGATGATTATTCGGTGGAGGAGACGAGGTGAATCACATTGTGGGGATGAAGAGTGTCTCTCATACTGCTCTCTCTCATCATTATCTAATCAGAAAATCGATAATTTCTTCCAATTCCAGCACAGCAGCCACGATGTTCCCCACTCTTCCCACGATGGCTCCCATGAAATTGCCCACCCTCCCACCATTCACCCTCCCGCCCTCATTCGAGAAGTTGCTTGGTGAGATATCTTTCATATTTGTTTCACCGTTCCCACATCAGTTAAATCGTTAAAGATACTTCAGTGCTTTCCAGAAAGATGAGAAATTATTAATACTAATCACACAGGCGGTTTAGGCATCACAACTCCGAAGCCAAAGAAGGATAAGAGAAGAAAGGAGAAGAGGCGAAGAGAGTACGAGGATGAAGAGGAGTACGCGCCTGTGAAGAGAAGGGAAGGAAGGAGAATGGAGAAAGGTTAGATGATTCACATAACAACAGTTTTCATTCAATTTATGCTAAAACTAAATAACATATTATCTACTAGACTGGCTTGAGGAATTCAACTTCTTCCAGAATCACGTCCCCATGGTAGATCACTCGCCGTTGAAGAAGATAGAGGCAGAAGGGATCCTTTCGAGGATGCGGCTGGATTCGAGGAGCAGAAAGAGGAGAAGGTAGATAGATAACACCATCTGACCGAGATCAAGAATTGGTTTCCCCTTACCGTCCCGGATCTCATTCTGTTCAGGAGTCCGCTCCCTCCGTGGCTGATCGATTGATGATGAAGAGTTTCTCATCCAAGAAGAAGAAGGAAGAGACGGGAGGAGAGGAGGATTGGCTTGTGCCATTCAGAAAGTAAAGAGAAAAAGAAGAAGAAGAAGAAGAGTCGAGACTGTCAATGCATTCGGGTAGTCTGAGTGTGCAATGTATTCCCTGTGCAATCGACCACTGTGTGGCAATTAATAAGTATCTATCAATAAAAAAATAATTCTGTGAAGAATTCAACGATGAGAATACAGTAGAGCAGGTCTCATAAACAAAAGAAAAGACTCTGCCTCCCTCGCCCCTCTCTCCCTTTTTTGATCTACCCCTCCACTCTCTTGAGGTCAACCGATCGATTGCTGCATCGCCTCCTCTTGTGTTTTCGCTCGTCGTTTTAAATCGATATTGAGCCGTATTTGATCGTTCCTTTTGATTCCTTTGTGCTCATTGTTGTTGCCTATTGTCCGTAATCCCTTTCCTATAGTGTCAATCGATTTCTGATTCGTTAGCGTTGAACAACCCCACCTCAGGCACTCCAGCGTAATGCGCGTGTTGTTTCTCGCGTATAATTTGTACGAAATCTACTCTCCAATTGTCAATCTCTTCGATCGTGAGCCCTCTCCCCATCGTCCTGTGTCCATCTTCCACGTCCTCGTCTGCTTCACATTATGGGGACTAGCCGTGAGTGGCTTTCATTACCGATCTTTGAGGCTTCTATTGTTCCTATCATTGCCAAATATATCCGATTTGAGTGGTGTGATTAGTGATTGTCATAAAAAAACGCTGCTTAAATTCCCCAAAAAGGTGCCCTCTCTTCCCTTAAAATGGTTCCCTACATGTAGATACAATCCCTCCTTCAGATGACGATCGTGCAAGTTGTCTTCTTTGGTCCTTCCGCAGTGGTGAGAAGAGATGAAATAAAAGAGAAAGCGAGAGCAAATCGACGAATCTGGGCTGAATTGGAGAGGAAGATGCAGAAAATCGATAGAAGATTCAAATTCATCGAGATGTGAGTTTTATTCGTTCAACGAAGCTAGCGGATGGTAACGAATTGTGGAAGTCCATGGAACTCCATTAAAATGGGTTTCACATATTCTGTGTTATTCGAATGATGCGGTCACCCCCTGATTAAAATCGATATTCCAGTTCGCTACAGTCTACTCCATGCGATCGAGAGTGCATTTCTCCGAATGTCTCCTCCCTTCTTCTCGCTTCCTCGATCGATACTCAACCACGCTTGAGACTTAAGTCAATACTGGAACAACTCAGAGAGTGCAGGAAGGCAAATGACGAATTGAACCAGTGAGTTAACTCTCGATCCTTTGCTTGCCCCTATCTATACAATGGCGTCCATCCATCGACCATGGACGTAGGAACAGTGATAGTACGCATACGTCTATTGTACTGACAGATTAGAAGAAAGTGAGCTTGAGCCAGAAACCAAGGATACTTTGTGATTACAGGGAAATGCGCCTGGTCACTCTCAATAGCCAGCATTTCTGCAATCGAGTACTGCAGTGGCAGCAGAGGATGCGTGTGACCACAGAAAGGTGAGATTTGTTTATATGTAGATAGTAGAATTTTTTAGGGTACCGCAAAAAGTACGGCGCCCTCAAGAAACAATGTGCGAGCATGAAAAGATCCCACGCATTTCCCTCTAACGATTAGATCCTAGCCTCTGTAATCTGCAAATCCCAATTACTTCTCTCTTTTCACACATTGCCTATTTCTGATAAGGTCGAGTGCAGATCAATTTTTTTTCAGATTTCTCTCCAGATTGGACGAATTGTTAGACGCGGAATCGCAAAATGGCTCGGAAACGTCCAGTCCCGATCCACTCGAGAGACGACGCAGAAATTCGACGTCGAATTGATATTTGATCTTGTCTTCGGGTGTTGATCTCTCCCTAATGTAGTTTATGGCTCTCACTAACTTGTACATTTGAGCAATATTCTACTAAGATCCCTTTTCACGGGTAAATAATCGCAATCGTGTGTCGAGTTAATTATTGGATATTCAAGTTGTGTTACTCTGATAAATATGATTCGTCTGAGCGTAAACAGTGTTGATAAACATGCATTCGTGGAGAGCTATCGAAAAGCCAATTATCTATCTATATCTTGCTGTGTGAAATTACAGCATCGAAGTTACGGTAGAGCACGCCTTATCGAAAAAAGAGCTGCTCCCTCCGCCTCTCGCTCTCTTCCTTGATCTACCTTCCCCCCTCTCTCTCTCTCTCGAGGTCAACAACCTATTGCTTCTTTCCGTCGTCAATATAATCGAGACGTATCCGTTTGTGGCCGTTCCTTTTGATTACTGTCTGTTCATTGGTGCTACCTATTGTAGGCACGCTCTGCTATTTACCCTATCGATCAATTTCTGCTTTGTTCTATCCAGTCGAGTTTAATCCTTTCCCAATCACAGGCGCGCTGGCGGAATGATCGAATTAATTGTCGCATTTTTAATCTATAAATTGTGCTTTCTACTCGCCAATTTATTCGAACGTGTGCTCTCTCTTCAACATCGCGTCTCCTTCTTTCAACTTCTCGGCTTCTTCATACTATGCGGATTCACCGTGAGTTCATTTCGACCTATGGGCTATCATATTGACCTTTACCGATCACCTTTAGTTAGAGGAACAGTGAGACATGTATCATTCTCACATATTCAGATGACGTACTTGCAATTCGTCTTCCGTGGACCTTTCTCACCCCCATGGATATTGAGAGAAGAAGAGAATAGACGAATGGAAGCAGATTTGGATAGAATGATGCGGGATAGTAATAGCAGATTCAGATTCATCGAGAGGTAAGTTTCTCATTTGGTTTGAGTTATTCTATCTTGCTTTTGGTTGTAGAAATTATCAGGAGTAAACCCTGCAAACCTTTCAAGGTTATTCGAAACTTCTGGAAGAAATACTGCATGTTGAATATATGACCTCAATGTTCTCTTTCAGCACGCTAGATTGGGAATCTCGAGCTCGAATGTGCGTATCCCCCAATGACACCTCCCTTCCCATCCCTTCCTCTAACGATGGTCATCCACAATCGAAATCCTGGACACTGGAACATCTCAAAGAGTGCAATGAAGTGAACAAAGAGATTCAGGGGTAAGTGGTGCATTTTGTATTGATTCGTTCTCTAGGAATAATGAGAGTATGATTTTAATGCTTTTAGGATGCTATGGACGCTATATTTTCGCACTAGCAATACTCATCGCTTCTACAGTCGGGTGCGGAACTGGCTGAAGTGGTCGGATCTTACTTTGCATAGGTGCGATTTTATCCTTTTTTTTCATTGCATCGTTGAACCTGAAAAGAAGGTGTTGCTAGTGGTAACGACTAGCTAAATTCCAAAGTACCTACTTTGAGTTGTATATCACAGTTTCGTTTTTTGTTAGTTGCTATCTATTGAGTGCATGTTTGAAAATGATTGTTGGTACTTCAATAAACTATTAATTATTTCTCTTTCAGATTGTTCGATATATGGGTGGCGCTTTTTACCGGCAAAGACGTGGATCCCGATTCGTTCGCGAATGGACGTAGAAAAACGATGTAGGGTTGATCTCTTGTCTTCGATTGTTGATCTCTCCTGAATGTAGTTTATGGCTCTCACTAACTTGTACATTTGAGCGATATTACATTCATTGTATCTATTTCTTTTCATGGGTTCATAATCGTTTCTATATAATCATTGAATATTCAAGTTATATTAATCTGAAATATATGATTCGTCTGAGCGTATGTTGTGTTGAGAAACAAATATCCAGCTTTGGCTTAATCTGAAAGTGGGATGCCACTCGATAAGTGTGATCGGATCATTGTTGAATGTCCTTTATCGCCCATATCAGTACATGCACTCGCAAACGATTCGCACGGCTCCTTCCCCATTTGCATGCAGGGTGTAGTTACCATATCCCGAAGTAGGCAATGCCTGTGCCTGAAATATTATCGATCAATGACAGTAATATTGATTTCTCTTACCGAATCGAGATACTGTCCACTGTAAACAGTGCCGAAACAGTGCTGACGAATGGAGATTGAGGTGATCTGAAATATTTTTCTCTGCTAAATTCACACTAAGCTTCCACTTTTTTGGCGAAAGATACAAGGCCAGCAAGGATGAGATTTACATCGTAGCGTTTGTTTAGTGGCCAGTCTGTAACTTTAATATTTATTTTGCACGACAAGATTGGCTTCACTTGGAATAGTGATTGCCATCTGTTCTCCCTTATCGTTCACTACCTCACCACAGACATTCTTTGCCATTTTCCCTGAGATTAGCTTATATTTTTTACAGAGTTTTATCCCATACTAACATTCGCAAGCTCCCGTAGCCTCATCAAACACGTGATTCGGAAGGCATTCTTTAGAAGGAGACACGGAGAGAGGAAGTGCAGTTCGAGTAGGGTCACAATAGCATGAGACACGAGAGACTCCCGTTTTCAACACTGAAAAAATCAGCATTTATCAAAATATGGACATTAGTTTCAGTACACAAAACGAGCAAATCTACGCCAGTATGGGAGTTTACCTCCTCTCGAAGAAGTTCCCGTAGACATCGACTCTATCTCGTACTCTCCATACTCAACATTCGATAGGATCTTGTTCTGAATTCAGGCTGGAGAATTCTGCTTTTAAAGACTTGTTTACTTCAGCATCAGCATTTTGTTTCTCGTCAAGCGGCGAAGACCAGAAAGTGGCCATGCATCCTTGACGAACCGACGCCCTCACGATCTGATTGATCATTGCACGAAATGGAAATCTTCGAATCCTAGTCAAACCTTGTTATTCCATTTAAGATCCTCTTCAGTAAATACAATCTGAAAAGATTAGTATTTGAAACGAAGCGTGAATTGTTGACCTCTGAGCTCGAAGAATTTGCACGCAATAGAAGGAACTTTCCTTTCTTCTCGACGTTCGATAGCTCAACGCATACATTTTCTGGACCCATCCCTACAAGTTTTCATCGTCATCGCACTTCTCTAGATAACGGGACGCCGTCTCTTCTTTTCCAACTCTCTCACCGGTCAAAGAGGCGAGACAATGTGTGAAATGAAGAGACGGCGACCCGTTTATCAAACTCTACTAGATACTCCTTACATTCACACGTTTTGGTTTCTTCATTAAAGAAGTGATTTGCGATGCAATTTCTTTGCTTTTGAGAGGCGCTTTCCAACTGCGCTTGAAAGGTTTGACTTTGAGAGCACCAAACACGGAAATTCAAACCATTGTCATCGTTCATACACTCACAGACGACTCGAACAGTGTTTACCATCACTTCGTGAATGCCGTAACCGCTCGTTTTCAGCGTTTTCTCCTTAACGTGTCTCGATTATTGCATGCTTCCGAAAGTGATTACCGAGTTGAGGGTAGCATTGGAGTACATGGTTGCGAAACATCCATTGCGCACAGTTATTGAGGAAACCTTGAATGTCAATCACGTTGATAGAATAGGTGTGGCTTCTTCAAACCTTCTTGGCGAAATCTTTCAGCTCTGCATTTGCCAGATTGACATCGTAACGTTTGTTGAGTGGCCAATCTCGAATTCAACGAATGGTCTGTTCGAAATGTACATGTCTCACTTGGTATTCTCAGTCGCTTCTTGAACCCTTCTTTAGACTCGATCTCCCCACAAATGTTCGAATCAAGTTTCCCTGAGATACCCTATGCTCATCAAGAAATGTTTTCCACACCAATATTCGCATCGCTGAGACTTCTCATTCCAAATGTGATGCTTCACACAGTCTTTCTTCTCTTGCTTTGCATTTTCCTCAGTTTTCAATGGATCGCACATGCATTCAATGAGGGATATTCCGTTCATTTTATCTGAATATGACTTCAATTCAGTTGTGAATCGATCAGTTCTTACTTCCCATTTCTACCGTTCCTTTCGATAGACTCTTCACTTCGTATTCACCTCCTTCGATATTACGGAGATCTCGGGCCTTACAAAGTCGCTTACTCACATTTTTTCCAATCGTAGGCTTTTCATAAATTGATAGAAAGACATGCCTCCGACTGGTTGAGATGGGTATTTGGATGAGCCCAAAGTGTTGCCATGCAACCCCGTCGCACTACTATTCCTTTTGTCTAAAATGTTCAGGCGAATTTAGGAACGTACGATTAGTAGAATAAATTTGCATATATGTAATCACCTCATCGCCGAAATGTTTTAGTTCATCCAAGCTCGACTGAAATAGATTAAAATTCGATGACAGTGAATGCGTTTCACCTCATCTCCGACACTCTGAGGGTAGCCACTGATGTTCACGTACAACATTGAATCATTAACATGAATCAGCAATGCACACGAGTTTGCTGGACCCGCCCCTGAAATATGTTTTCGAATCGAGTATTTACTTTTCGCAGGCTTACATTTAGGCAGTTTCTGAGTTGTCATTGACGTTGTAGGCGTAGGCGTAGTTGTAGATTCAGTTCCTGTGCACAAACGGCTCCATAGATTTTCGTGAACAACAAAGCTTACCGTTCACTTCTCGTTTCTCAATCTCACGAGATACGCATGCATTTGATGACGCATCGATTTCAGTCTTGCAATGCTCTTTGCACGCACAACCTACGTTTCCAGTATGGAGAACTGTGTTCTGTACATTGATAGGCATTAGACGCCGTTAGAAGTTTGAGAAATACCTCCAATTGACGAGAATCCGAAAGAAGTCTTGCTTCAAGATCAATCACAAAGTTGTGCAGAGTTGAATCCATTGTTTTCATGAATTTCTTACTCTGAAAGCGCTCCACTGTTTGGACTATTTCTATTTCCGAGGTAACCAACCTTTTCCAGTGTTTCTTTCATGTCAGCAACCACTTGAGCAGTCACGAATGACGATTGTTGAGCATGGTTAGCACCGACAATCTTTCCATTTTTATATTTCTTAGAAACAGAATAACTTACATGTTTTCACTTCTCTACAAGGTAGAGCATATCGAATAGAGAAGAACAAAATCAATAGGCTGAGCATGTTGAGTGATACAGAACGGAGTAGTTTCCATGTTTTATATTGCTCTACAGCTGCCTTTGTCGTTCTGTTCCCACAGTTTGTGCATGAGAATTTCTGCAGAAATTTCGTGTAAATTAGATGAATATCCTCGATTGATTGTCACAAGCAATTAACGAATGAAATGCCAAAACACAGCAGATTCTGAATCATCGCAATTAGATTCGAAATAGTATCATCTTCTCTTCCTTCCAGAACAGAATGAGAACCGCGTTCCTTGTCATCTTCGCTTTTCTAGTCTCGTCCATCGTTGCAAGAGATTCTTCAGATTCTGAGGAGTGAGTTATTTCAATTTTATGTTAAATAATCTTATTAATTACAGAGATCGTGTTCTTACGATGGAGAGGGACCGAGTGTGGCCATTGCTGAGAGGATGCTGCAAGTGAGAGATTCATTCTTCCGATGAAGTCAATCGATTGTTTCAGGAAAGCAGTATTCTGTCCCGACAAATCAGACATTCGAAATTACTTCAAGTGCAAGGATGAACTGGGAGAGTGTATGGATATCAGAGTGGAGGATCTGAAGGGAGACGCAGTTGATGGATGCGATCTCATCTATTCTGGGAATGAATGAATACTCTGATCTCATCGTTCACTGATAAATCGTTTCAATATTACCAGAACTGAAGAGATAGATCGGTCATGGAAAACGGATGCCAGAATTTGTCACTCCTTAGATCGGACTTCAATGCTTGTTGGAAGCTTCCGATCTGATCACTGCAAGAACATCGTCGGAGAATGGAGATGTATCAGTCGTTTGTTCACCCTTTCATCAGCTTCGTTTGGAATCTTCCTTGATCATGGTGAGTTTCTTTTTCGTGAGTTCATTAAGTCGTTCATTCTCGGATTCACTCATTCCTATCATTTTCAGTTCGAATTCACACTGAACAGACGCGCTTTCTGTCGAACCTACGCTTGTTTGTCCAACCAGAGATCCATCTCCGAATATTCGGTAAGCGCTCGGGAGGCTTTTCTAGAATGCCTTGTAATCGCAATTCTGATAGTGAAAGAAGAGATCCATCTGAGAATCCATCCTCTCTTCAGGTAACAGTCGATCGAGAGGTCCTCAACGACCGCACTCACGCTCAATATCTCATCGAGAAGAATCTAAGAGATGCCGTCGACTTCGATCTCAAGAAGGGCATCGACACTTTCATTGACAAGGTATCGTGCACGATAACTTCTTTTGATTGAATCTAAACCATGACATTGCAGTGCGAGACAATCCAAGACGAGGGCCGTCTTCACCCTCTCTGCAAATGGGCGTGTGCCCAAGATTGCAACGATCTCAAAGAGGTTCGTTTCGTTCGATCCTGCTCGTCTCTTTCTTTTTAAACTTCCGTTCTCACTCACCCCATTCAGCTCTTCTCTGGTGCCCAATTCGCGAGTCGTCGAGGAACGATGCGACTGATTGCCATGACTATCATGAGTCACACCCCGAAGTCGATCAGACCCGAGGTTACTTTCTATTGCATTTTCTACGGTGTCATGAAGAAATTAAGAAATGTTGAATCTCAGAATGCATGGACGGTGATTGCTGTGAAAGTGAGCGGTGTCATACTGCTGTGCGAAACAACCAAGAAGTGAGTTCTGAGAAGACTAAGCTATCCAGTTTACCGTGCACTCGTTGAAGATACGATCGTTTCGACGCATTGGGAGCCTACAGTGGATTCAAATTCGAGCAGTACATGACTGCGGATAAACCGGATGTTAGCATTCCCCTCTTGTGAATTCTAACAATATTGAATTGATAATTGCAGGGAGATGCAGACACAGAAGCCCCCGTAGACAATCGTCCAGCTTTCAAGAAGATTATTCGATCTGATCTCGAGTATGATGGAGAATCCATTGGAATCTGCTGTGCAGCAGAGATCGATGCGTTGCTTGGAGGTCAACTTTTGAATCCAGACATTGTTTCGAAAGCCATTCCATTTCCAGAGACAACTCTCGAGCTGAAGACTCGACAGCACACGAGCAACTTCGGCTTCTTCAAGTGAGTTTCCGTTCTAGAGAGTTCCTTCATCAGTAAACCTTCGCCTCCAAATGAGTTTTGCAGAACACTCGAACTGGTTCTTCAGTCGGAATTGGCCGCCGTCCCTACTGCAATAGTCGGGTGGAAGACGAACGACCTGGTCGTTACTAAGGTTCGAGCATTTGCATGATCAGGCCCAATTAATCTCTTCTCAGGTGGAGCAGTTCCCCATCTCTCACTTCAAATCGCCCCTCGCTAGAGCAGATGAGGAATGTCTTGCCTTTCTATTCACTGTTCTGCGATTGGCAAAGGAGAACCTAGAGGGAAGAGATGCGTGCGAGATCAGCTATGTGCCTGAGAAGGGGGCGAGTTGACTTGTGATTGGCTTTCATGTATTGCTGAAACAATCATCTTTGCGGCAATCAAAATTTTTCAACAAGAACATTGCAGACGATTGACTTCAATGACTTCCCAAAGTAGGAAGCGATGGATCTGCTCACTCCCGAATTCAGAAAGAAGTTCAACCTGGAATAGTGAAGAATGTTTTTCATCATTCTCAATTCAGCATCTTCTCAAACTGTATGAACAACATACCGCATTTTTCGGTGATAAAGGCAATTTGTCAAAACCTAGTCGAATTCGTTTTGCTGGAACTAAATCGGGTTGATATTGTTCCTTTTTCAACCATACTTTGTCTACTCTCGTTAACTCTCTTCAATCTCTCTCCATTTCCATAATTCTATCTCCCTCTCCCTCTCCCTCCCCCCTCTCTTCCCTCTCTCCTCCTTCCCTCATTCCCTTCCCTATCTCTCGTCTCAGTCGGTCGCCATGAGTGAGGAGGAGGATGACGTTCACTTTCCCGCAGGACACACCATCGAGGTATCAATTCTCCACCTTCCCTTGGCC
>LS490668.1:287862-301935 GCA_900490845.1 Pristionchus japonicus | reverse complement strand
CCCATCTCCACTCTCCGATTTAATGAACACTCAATCTCAGGAGAGACATTCAATGCTACTCTGGAAGCATTTCTCATTGCAAACCGAGAGGGATTCCATCTATTGGATGTGCAGGCAGCTCCTCTTCTCAAGAGAAGAGGTTCTCCTTCACTTCTTTCTAGATACTATAAACAATGGGTTATTCAGTTCTGAAACGTCAATCAGGAGAGACGGGAGGAGCAAGTAGCAAGAAGAGAACTCAATTCGAGACAGTTGAAGAGGATGGAGAAGGAGAGTCAACTGCGAGACCAACAAGATTGGGATTATCATCAGAAGAATCATTCAACAAGTATAGAGATCCTCATCCTGGTGCCATTAGAGAAACTAGAGACAGTTCTGACTCGTAATCTATTTTTGTGATCTTCCATTAATCAATTTCACTCATTGTCACTTCACATTCACTTGAACTATTCAGATTATGTATCGATTCTATTCAATTCCCTCGATCCGAGCGAGCTTCTACGGCCCATCCATGTACCCTTCTTGCATACCGAACACCCTGTGCATTTCCTTTATCAAATTGTATACATAGTTTATGAGAGTGAACAAATAGATCTGATTAGAGTATCTTTCATATATAGCGCATCAAAAATAAATTCTTACTTTCCGAGCCGGAAAATTGAATTTATCAAAACGTATGTATCTATCACTCTTCACCCTCTAATGGCTAATATAACTAATAATAACTCTTCAGTGACAATTAATATTCGGAATGTGTCTCGATCGTGGAGAATATCAGAGTATCTGATCATTCTTTATTGGGTCGACGAAATCTATTCTCTTATGCTGTAATATCAGGAGCATTTTGGGTCGATGCTTCCACTTCCAGCATACATTATCGGCGCATTCTTCGGCATGGCGGCAGTCAGGAGCGAGTCCTGTTATGGTCGAGACATCTTGCAAATGTCTAAACTATTGCTACTGGCATACATTTCACATATTTGGATAAGGAATTGCGACATTGAGACTTTCCAGACATATTGAGGCACCGAGCACCACCGAAATACTACTTCAACAACTCTGGTTTCTCGTGACCAGTAGGTGGGCAACTGGCCACCTACTGGTTGTCTACTGGTTGAGGTACTGGTTACCTAGTGGTTGAGCGCTCAACCAGTAGGCAACCAGTACCCTGACCAGGTGGGGAGTAGCCCACCTACTGGTCACGAGATACCAGAGAATGTCACTTACAAATTAAATATAGCTCCCAAAATTCACTTCCGACAAATTTCTATTTATCTAACAGCAATGAGCTCCATGGTAGAATCGCATAGTTTATTGTCATTCCTTGCATATCGAAGAAGTTACTCTTCCAGAATTCATCGGTTTTCGATAGCCACTATATAGGAAGAACTATGAGCCAGAGAATTGGAGGTAGATCAAAGACCACCTGAAATGGTCTTTGACCTAGCATCCCCAATGCTCCCCTATACAGCGGCTATCGAAAATTGATGAGATCTGGATGGATCACTTCTCTGATGTGCAAAAGAGTATGCGATTCTACCACACAACGCGTGTTACTGTCTACTACATGATCATAGACCGAAGTGCTTTTTTTGCATAACTGTGATTGGTATCAGGATGAGGTGAAAATTTGTCAATCTTTTACTAGACATACAATCGACAACCATCGCTTCAATGCAGAACGTCCTACGTCACTTACTCTACTTTACGTACACATTCTCAACCATACGCACTTTATAACGATCGATACGAAATGACTACAAGGAGTGAGCGATATCCGCATCTATTCTCTAGTGCTGCTTAGGAGGTTCTCGTCCCTTCACAGGCTTCCACGCGAACTTCTGCGATTTCGTGAATGTCCAAATGTGTCTCTTTCCATAGATGAGAACTACGGCTACGAAGGGGATGAAGGCAGCAATCTGAACGAGTTTCGTCTAGTGTCAATCTACAAAAAAAAGGGGGGGGGGTGAAAGAATAATAACGTACTTTGAGGGCCCACTTCTTGCGAGTGTCGTGGAAAGGTTCAGCGCACCAATGCATGAAGGCAGACACATCCTTAGCCTGCTGCGACTGAGTGGCAGGAGTTCCATCCTATAATCAGCGATTGAACGTCAACGTAGAAGTGCGGGACTCGTTACCTTGTACTCGATTCCCTCGTCGAATAGCTGCTGAGGCATGGAGATGACTCCTCCAGGGAAGTAAGGATTGTATGCCTTGCCCTCATCCACTTTCACTCCAGCGGGAGCATCGAAGTAACCAGTGAGAAGGGCGAAGATGTAGTCGTCTCCTCCATGACGAGCGAGTGACATGAGGGAGAGATCGGGAGGAGCAGCTCCGTTGTTAGCTGCTGCTGCCGCCTTCTTGTTTGCATACGGATTCGGCAACGAATCCGTCAGAATTCCCGGCCGCTGAACATACACTCATTATTTCAGGACTTGATGAGTTCCTCGAAGAATGGATGTGTTTCAATCGTTCAATAAATTAGATTGCCTAACACAGGGGTGGTATTAGGGGATGGACGGTGGATAGACCTTCTTCCAGTGAACTTCACAAGTACCACTATGTCTTCAACCAATACCGCATTCACCATAATCTTGAAGCAAACAGCTGACCTGAATGGCCTGTCCTCTGTCATCTAGGGCGTTGATGGTGGCCTCAGCAGCCTCAGCCTTCGCCTCTTCCTCGGTCATTATCGTATCGACGAAATGACGGTAGTGAATGAACTTCATCGAGTGGCAAGCAGCGCACACTTGCTTGTACACTTCGTATCCTCGGCGTACTCTGCAAATTCACATTTTCTTAGAAATATTCGATATGTACTCAATCAAAAAGCAAGCACAAACTACCAATGTGATATCACAAACTTTTCTCGCTATCCCTATGTTATCAAGAATCATTATTTAACCTCTCATCTGCCGGACGTACTTAACACCATCCTAAAGAGAAATTACTCACGAAGCAATATCGAAGGATGAGAACTTTCCACTATGGCTCCATGGGAGGTGGTACGGATGGACGACATGGTCAGAAGCGTACACACTTTTTTCGAGAGCGTACACAAGTCCTCCTGCACCAGCCTGGAAAATATTTGTAAACACGTCGCAAATTGAGAGAAGTTTCTCCATGCAATGTAATTGTAGCTTAAGAATGTTCGTCGTAAAAACTTACATATCATACGTTTACAACCTATCAACCAATCGCTGTTCGGTACGCAGCACAACAAGTCCAGATTACTCAAGAACAATTTAAGATATACGTAAGAGAGAAAAAAATATTACTCACAGCTGCAGCGATACCGGCTCCGATCGCAAATTTCTTTGTGCCAGCTGCAACTGCGCGCTGCATCTTGCGCTCAGTGGTTTACCTGCAACAGATATTCATGCCATATATACACCACAATATAACAAAATTCACAAACTATAAGAAACAGAGGAATAGCAATGCGAAACTTCTTAAAGCAACTTTAAACTCGATCGAAGTTGTCCGGCCTCTTTCTCCATTTAGTAGTATGAAAATACTGAAGGAAACAATCAAAGTATGATTTTCTGGTAAAAACACATCCAAAGAAAATCGCTGGGTTCAGATTTAGTGGGGTGACAGTGGCTGACGCGGCGCTCAGGGACAGTTGTCCAAGTATTTCCTACCCTCAAACGATACCGTATCTAGTACGACTGCTTTATTGACTCGGCGGTCGCTGCCGAGTAAAGCAAGCTACATACGAAGCATTTTAAATTTCTTGACAAAAAGGAGAGTTGTCATGTGAATAAAACAAATTTTAAAAAATAAAAATTAAGTTAATTTGAGCTTTACACCAGAAACAACACTTTTGGAAAAATCGACACGTGACACGATGTGTTTTTGGTAAATTCTAAATTGACGAAATTTTCATTTTATAGCGTAGCTTCATTTAGCGCTATGAGCAGGGCGTTTAGTAAGCCCTAATTGAGATCTCATGTTGTTGACCTTGCTATATACAGCTGTAATATGTTTTCTGCGAATGAATGTTCCGACTTGATTTTTTTTTTGATGAAATTGAATTAATTCTATTCTTCGTACATTGCAGACGCTTCTATTGATCGAGATGGCTGATGACGATCTGGTGAGTCTATTTCATACTGGCTTAATGTGATGAACAGCTGGGTGCACCTTCGCTTATTCTGTTTCAGGACCTTAATCTGGCGAAGAAAAAAAAGACTAAGAAGGCGATCAAACTTGACGATGATGACGAGAGTGCACCTGTTATCGTCGATGACGATGGGTGTAAGTGCCCTTTTTTCTATGAATTTGTCACATTTCAAGTCAATCTTCGAAAAAGATGTCAAAACAGCCCGACTTCAACAAGTAATACTTATATATCCGACCAAATTAAGGATTCTCTCTAGGGCCTATGGCCCGAATAAGGGGAAAATTGATGCCCGACGTGTTAGTGAATTTTTCAAGGCTTTTCGAGCGCTCGTTTTAGTTCTTCTGTTTCAGCCGAACTCAAACTGGGCAAGAAAAAGAAGAAGAAGGCTGCCGTTATCGAAGGAGAAGAAGAGAATCTATCTCACAAGGATGGACTCGGTGATCTAGGTATGACTGTTTTTCACATTTTCTTGATTAGAGGATCTGACTTTACTGGGATGCTCTCTTGCATTGAATATTCTTCAGAGTATGCTATATGCTTACAGCATGCAGTAGACTATGAAATCGCGTGTTTGCGCAAACCGGAGTAACGATAACAGCAACACAAATGTTTGTTTTTGACCACTGACGGTGGACTTAACGCACGTATTGACCTGAATGTGGAAAGATATGATTACATAAATCGCATTTCAATTTTTATATTTTCCCATTGTTCTACTAAATGAACAGATAATGCAAACTACCTAGGGTGGCGAAATGACTCTTCGAGTCGCCTTTCGGGTCAGCCCTTGCTGGTCAGACTAGGGTCAATGACTCACCCGCAGAAGTGAGGCTGTAAACCGAGAGAGCGCGGGTGAGCCGTTTCGTGCGGGTCGAGTGAGGGTGAGCCGTTTCGTGCGTGTCAAGCGCTTCCCAGGGGTAAATTGTAGAATTGTGCTTTTATTGGTCAAATTACCATTATTTCGATTACACTCAATGTTGCAAAATCAGTGGTGAAAGTTTAACACTCGGAGCTGTGATATCAGAGCTGAAAATATCTTGATCCGCACTCGAAGCGACTCACCCGAGCCAGCGGGTTGTAAATGCGAGTCACTCGAAGAGAGTGAGGAACACCCGAGACTCATTTTCACCACCCTAATACAAATCTTGACATCCAGATTTTCACGGAAACTCGTTTTGTATTCTTATCATGTGTTTGTTAATAGTGTCCATTTGTTTACTTCGAACTATCTTTTCATAGTATGTTGATGAACGCCGCTCTCTTGTAGGAATCGGTCGTACTAATCTGATTGATGCTTCTGGGCCGTGGCCGGATTATTCTTATGAGGAGATGCTCACTCTCGTGTTCGATATCATGAGAGAAAAGAACCCCGAGCTTGCCGGAGAGAAGAAGAAGTTTGCCATGAAGCCGCCTGAGGTTATTTTAACTTATCTAGTTTCTTTTAAGAAAACTCGTAACCTGGTCAGTTGTAGGTCGGCCGAGCTGGCAGCAAGAAAACTGCATTCGTAAATTTCAATGAGATCTGCAAGCATATGAAGAGGAATCCGAAGCATGTTCTGCAGGTGGGAAATAGGCTCTATCCAATGCAATCTTCGATCAAATTCTAATCTAATTAGTTGTAGTTCCTCATGGCTGAATTGGGAACGACTGGTTCGATCGACGGAAATAACTGTCTTATTGTCAAGGGAAGATTCCAACAAAAACATTTCGAAAGTGTTCTGAGGTGCGATGTAATTTATTGCTACAACTCTCGAATGATTGTAAAATAGTAGAAAATATGCCCGATAACTTGTTGATTGGTATAATTGTGTTTGCCTTTGTAATATTGGTGATTGCAGGAAGTACATCAAGGAGTATGTCATGTGTCACACGTGCAAGAATACGGATACTGAACTGACGAAGGACACTCGTCTATTCTTCCTCCAGTGTCAGAGCTGTGGATCTCGTTGTTCAGTTGCCGCCATCAAGAGTGGTTTCACTGCTATGGTCGGAAAGAGAGCTGCTGCAAGAAGAGCCGCTGAACAAACTGCTGGAAAATAATGTAGTCTCTTCGTTTGTCATTCCTTGTTGCTACTGATAAATTGTTCAACTGGTGATTCATCTCACAAATTCTGGTTATTTGCCCATTATAGAATATCGATCAGATAGTATTGATCGATGATTTCATTTTCACGGTTTAAAGAAACATGATGCTTCAAAAATCAATGAAGCTTTTACATTTATTGGAGAAGGAAGACTATGCTAATTTTACAATTGATGCACAGGTAGCTGATGTTTTTCTTGGTAAATGTGGAGATAGGATATTTTAGAAGTTGGAAGTGGAAGAGCAAAATGGTATTTTGTGTGATCTGCTCACACTTTTGGGCGGAGCATTCACTAAAGATGCATCTCCAGATCTGGAAAAAGCACTCGAGGTGAACAGTTCGAAGTGATCGAGATAATAGATGTACTCTTAGGTTGTGTGCACTATGTCAACTCCGGAGTGTCGCTTGCTCCCTATGTTAGATCAAGCTATTGAATCTAAATTTGACGACCTTACTCGCATACTTCTGGAAGCTCTATCCAAAGACTTCCAACTATTGGATCATAGGTAACTTAATTGAAGGCGAAAAATGAGATATCATATTTTTCTGAATTAAAACTTACTGATATCTGGAATACTGATTGATATTGTTTAATTGCAGCCTTCAGGAGTGGATGCGATGGGATATGGTTGTGAAGGTGGATAGAGAAATTGTGAAGGAATTGGACCAAGTAAGTTCTGTTTCTCATCAGAAAATGTTTACACACAAAATCGATGAAACTTTAGGAAAGCGATGATGAGAATCGATCATATTCTTCTATAGATATTCGATTGAAATATTGGCTCTCATTATGTGATTTAATTCAATCTCCATATTGGTATGCTCTTCAAATAAGCGCTGCAGTGTATAATAATCTCTCTGAACGTCTCGATTGTAGTATGCGGGGAAGTGTGATTAGTCGATCATATGGTCCTTCCTCTCCATTCCTCGTCTATCTCAATCGAGTCGATCCTCTTTCTCCCATTGTTGTTGCCCATTCACTACAACCATTCGTATTCTCTGCACATTACGCAGTTTCCGAATTAGCTGATAGACTCGTTCATTATCTTTCAAGGTAAGTATCCTAGTCTCTTTCCATCTTGTTTCCATTATTCAATGCATTCGATGCACTGCAGAAAGAATGCATTGAAACGACGGGATTATGTTGATATCGTCGTTAAAACAATTGAATTTCTTGGCGGATTGGTGAGAAATGAAGATACGCGGATGAATCTTCCCCAAATGGAGGTATCTTCCCCTTTTAAACTAGTGAAGAGAGATTGTTTCAGCAACTGCTAATAGCTCTTCTTCCTATTCTCAATCACTACGATATGGGAGAAGAACGAAAGAATTCGGTTATCTCCTTTAGATATCTTCTTCTCTCTTTCCATCCGAGATATCAGTCTCTCCTTCTCAAGAGACTAGTTCGAGTTATCAAGGTTTATTTTTAGTTGAACTATTAGTATTTTGATATCGATAGTGATGATTGGAGGATACAACGGTGAAAGTAGACGCAGAGGCACAGATTCTCTCTTTCCTCGTCGATTTATACAGACAACAGCTCGTTGTGAGAGGAAATGTCAATGTGCGTGTCTCTTTTGTGAAGATGTAGAGTGTAATGCACAGGAAGAATATTCGTCGTGTCTGCCCGAGTTCTGGTCTCTTATCTTCATTAAGTACGACGATTGCTCACAAGCATCAATGTTCTACCAGAGTCTATTTCTATTGGCTGGTCTCCAAGTCAGTTGAGTCTCGTTGAAGAGTGTAAGAGTGTATCTAAAATAATGTAGGATGAATATATTTGGCTTCTTTTTGAATAGACATTTCAGGCCTACTGTAGACTTGAGTGAATAGAGAGAAATGTTGTGACTGTCAGGCCCGAATGAATCATCGACTTGACTTGCTGAAGGACGTACAAGTTAAAGTGTTGACTCCTCTTCAACAGCAACTCTCAGATTATGTTCAATTGAGGAAACTACAAGAAAAGACGGACACAGAAAGAGCTAACATCGACCTCTCTTTCCTTCCTACAGTACGTTTCTTCTACTGTATGAGAATCAATTTGTCAACTGTCTTTTCCATTTGTCGACTTGTCTTATATTCGAGGTGGAGGACGATTCGCTTGTTCGTCTTCATATCTCCCTTCGAGTAATGAATGAAACATTCGAACTCATTCATCAAGCTCTAATAAAGTGGAAGTAATTCAAGATGCTTCAACTCTTATCTCATCGAGTATTGTGTTCCATCGAGTATTTATTATAAAGTATTATATTGAATTTAGTATTTTACAGCAATATCCACAAAATGATTCAAATAGAGAATAGCGTCACATTATTACACTATGTTCCGACTTTTCCCATACACACAGAGACGCTTACTAGCACACGACGCTATTGGCGTTTGAATCAGCTGATGTCGTTTGGTGATCGGGTTGGTTATCGCAGTTATCGCGATATGGGATGTCATCTGGAGTGAAAGACAGAGATATCAGTTGTTCCCCTCGTCGTTTGGCTGTATGTGAGTACCCCTTTCATCCCTCTTCATTCTATCTCTGTCTCTTTCTTAGTGTCTTCCCTCCATCACAAAGAGATCTCATTGGCTGCAGTAGCTGAAGCTCCTATCGAGAAGGGAGTTATCACTAAGCACTATCTATTATCCCATCATCCACAGTGAGTTATCATCTGATCTCCTCTCTTTCCCTCTCATTTAAATTCCAGAATGGAATACGGAGAGCAGAGAGCTCTTTCCCGATGTTGCACTTGCTACAAACTCACTAGTGCCATGTGTAAAACTTGTACATTATCCAAATGTGAGTTCTCTCATTCTATAGGATAAGCCTCCGATAAGACCACGAACGAATGATACATGGTTTCCCTTCAGTGTCATTCTACTCAAGGAGGATGGTTATCGACAAGAATATTCAAGTGAAAAAAGACAAGGAACAAGAAATAGTTGGATTGCTGAGTGAGCAAGTGAGCAATCGCTTATCAGATCCATCAGATTCATAATCACTATATTATAGGTTAAAGTAGATGAAGATAAGAATATTATGACTGCTGTTGTTAAAAATTTGGAGAAGGAAATGGAGAGGAGAAGGAGGGTTCTGGAAGAGAAACGAATGGAAATGAGAGAGTTGGCACACAAAAAGGAGAAGAACAAAAAACGAATTGAGGTACTCAAGGTTCGTATCTTTTCCATCCAAATGTTATTAAACATACCATTGCATTCAGGCTACAATTCAAAAGGTAGACATGAGCTTAGAGAAAAAACCGGAGAATCGAAAGACCAGAGACGAAAAACTGCTTGAGGTTAGATGAGCATGGTGAACACAAAAAGTAAGGATTGCTTCAGTTGGAAAAGCTGCGCACGCTCTACTGTAGATACGTGTTCGGAATATATCCACTGAAGATAGAAAAGGTTGAAGGAGACGAGAGTGAAGTGTATTGCATGAGGAATGGTCGTCTCCCTTCAACTCTTCTCTCTTCATTGAATCATTGTCATCCTCATTCGATTCCTGATCCTTCATCACTTGCTCTTCTTGTATTCTCTTCCCATCTCGTTCGTCTTCTCTCTAATATCCTCGATCTTCCTCTCCCTTGCGAGGTACTTTCATCTATTACCCTCATCCTATCTAATACCTATTCTCTTCTAGCTGACTGTACATTCTCTTATTTCGACGAGTGAGGCTTTCCGTTCTCAATGGACTAAATTGTGTATATGTGTAAGCTATCTGTGTGGTAGTTTGGGTGAGTCGCTCTTTTTCTTCTACGCTAATATGATAAATTAAAGGAGTAGAAGCGACGGATCCTCACAATTCTCTCATTTCATTATTTGAACGACTGTGTGAAGAGAGTCCTCTTCGACTAAATTCATCTCTACCACTAACTCAATTCACAATTTTCCAATCAACGGATCGACCTATCGATCTCATGCAATCAGTCAGTAGTATCTCCTTATCATATTTCTATTTATTTCATTCTTTTTTTCAGTCAACTGAATGGGATACTTGTGATGATTTCGATCCCCTCACAGCATCTGTCGTATATCCTCAAAACAAATTCAAATGAACACTTTATACGGGTAATAAACAAACATCATAAATAGACTCATTAGAATATATGGTTGATTCATCTTCTTGATCTGTCTCTCGATCTGTCTCTTCTTCTCTTCTCATCTCGTCCGTATTCACGGGATCTCGATCTACAATTACACGCTTTATTAGATTCGAACTTTTCAAAATCAAATACCTTTTTCTTCTTTCATCTCTTCTGTCTCTTGATCTATCTCTCCTTTTGGGTGATCTGCTCTTCTTTCTATCTTCTCTTCTCTCTCTTCCATATCTACCTCCATCTTCCTTCTTCGCTTAAATATCACTATTATCTCTGTCAACTCGATACAATAATGTACCTCCTCCCTTTTCCCACTTGAAATTCTTGGCCACAGACTGGGAGAAGTCAACATGGATTCTCCGATCATCAATCAGCACGTTATCCATTTTGAAGAATGCTTGCTCACACGCTTCATTCTGTGCAAGGAATCTCATTTTATATCCTTTCAATTATGAACCCATCATCTCAAATATACTTACAGTCTCAAATTCGATGAATGCATACTGCAGTGATTTCTTAGTCCTTCTATCTTTGATCACCTCACAGCACTTGATCTTCCCGAATCGTGAAAAGATGATCTCCTGTGAATGGCAGTATTGTCTTTAAATTCATAGAGATAGTGAGTACAGAATAGAGTGAATCAAACAATGGATAGTTCTACTTACGAGATCTTCATCCGTCGTCACTTCATTCAGTTTACACACAAATAGAACGTTGTCCATTGGCTTTTCATCTGCATGATGGAGATCTCCCACCTTAATTTACTCCGTCATAATATCAACTATGAATAATAACGAACCATCTCTAGAATCTGAGCCTGCGCTTTCGCTTCTTTCTCCCTCATTTCCTCTTCAATCTCGGCTGCACTTTTTCCTTCATCTTCTTCATCTTTCTCATCCAATGCAATCTTGTTAACCACGAGTAATTGTTCCATTGTGGGCGAAGGAGATCGAGGATACATCAATGATTTAGAATCATCGAATGGATCATGTATTACAGTCGTATGATTGATTCTCAACAAAAGATTGTATTGAATGGAGAGACGGAAAGACACGAACCTGATATCCTTGAATGGAGAGTGATTATTATCGCAGAGTTGACTGTTGAGTGCATCGAGAGTCTCGTCCCCTTCTGTCACCTACAACAGCATTTCCATTGATAGATAGACAAATGAATGACTCGCCTGTCCAAATATCGTGTGTTTCTCATCAAGATAATCGATTCCATCACTAGATAGAGTAATGAAGAATTGACTTCCTAGCATTCCATTTCCTCCATCCACAAATGAGACGAGACCTCGACGATTATGACGAAGTTTAGGAACAACTTCCTTCTCAAAGTATCGAGCCTATAATTACAATCATATAAGGTTGAAGGAGCTTCAACTATTGCGACCATAAACTAGTTTATGGTCTAGAGAGCGTCCAATTCGCCCTCCTTATATCGTCCATTATCATACCAATTCAAAAGATGCTTCTGCACTATTCCCAAGCTAACAAACATGTAAAAGATCCGACATTTTTTTTTTTGGAGAGATCTCTAGTTCGCCGCATGAATGGTTGAGTTTCACACGTTGCTAATAAGATATTTCGAAAGGCAGAGAAGGTCGTCAGGATGGATGGAGACCAGACACTCTACTTGAGAAGTATGTAAGAGTGTAGATGGCTGACCTGTTCTCCATACATCATTCCGAATACACTCTCTCCTCCTCTTCCTGTTCCCGTTGGATCTCCAGTCTGAGCAACGTAATCCTTTTCGATTGAATGGAATTGACACAAATTGTAGTATTTCATCTTGCATAGTTTTAAGAAATTGAGGGAGCCTGCAATGCAGTTATTGAGCGTACATAGTTTTCTGGAAGTTACAACGAGTATTCTCAAGTGATCAAAGTAAACAACTCACAATTGGGCCTTTCCTTGTAGAATAGATCAATGACGATGTCTCCCAACGAGGTCTCAACTAGGACAGACATCTGAGATCATCCAATTGAAAGAAAGAGGTAATGAATTACACAAGAATAATTAGCATATGAAATATATTAATCGAAAAATTTCGTAATCGTACAGTATCATACTAATATTTTCGAAAATAGTTCCGAAAGCGACTCCATTGAATAGAGCACTCCCGATTAGGAAATATTCAACACCGTACGAACGGATTACATTAATCGCATTCTTAAAACAAAACAAATATAACACATTTATCGCATTGAATAGTCCTAAAGATCAAAAACCGGAGCATTAAACAACACTCGTATTCGAAGAAAAAAAGCTGGAATTGACGTAGACCGCATAGTAGCAGATATGAAAAAAAAGGAATCATCTTGTACCTAACCCTTCTCTCGCTCTGTCTTTCTCTATTCTACCAGGGACGAAGGTTGCGGGGATCGGAGAGATGCTTAGTACAGCTAGAGTAGACTAATTTGATCTCCTCCATCGCATGTCCAGATTGCACGAATTTGGATACGGTTGCCTGTCCCACGTATTTGAAGTCGTCTGAATACGAATCAATCTCCACTCCTAACTCAAATTGATTCACAATTGAATCTCGATTATAGGTTGAAAAATAGGGATTTTAATGTCAAGTCCGGAGTCCGAGAAGTCCGGAATACTTCAAACCGGAGTAACGCCTACTCCCTAATGAGAAACATAATGTAATATACAAAATAAAGAAAACGTTTTTTCTCACTGGTGAGCACTTGATGAATAGCACCGATTGAGGCGCCGTGACCAACCAAGAGAATCGGACCAGCGTATCTACGAGAGATATTTGAAACAATCGGATACAGATAACTATGGTACGATGATTGACACGATTGTCTGCTTACCTCTGGATGATTCTCTCGATAGTAATCTTGAGTCGAGGGATGCATTCCTCATCTCCACATCCTTCCTTCGGCAAAGTGTACTACAATCAGTATTGTGAATCACACGGAAACGAATCATTTGACATTTGTCTCATTATCAGGTCTAAAACGTGCGATCTAGGTATACGCTATCTATATTTCTTTTACTTCCAAACTAGAATAATAAATAAAGGTATCACGGGAGAAGTACTAAAAAACATGAACTATCCAATAAGCTCTAAAAACGTGATTTCTAAAATAACACACGCTGATATGAGGCCGTTTTTTTTGCTCGACTCTCGCAAACGGCCTCATATGAATCCATCAGTGGAATCATAAAAATCTCAATTCCAAACGATTCTATTCCTACTCTCTACTCATTGGAATCTCGTACCTTACTGAATACAGGATCATAATCAGCATCGACTCGAGGGAACTTCTCTTTGAGATCCTTCGCATCCCAGAACGAAGGATGCGGCTTCGTGCACAGATAGAGTGCCTCACACAATCCAGGCTCAGGCTGAAAGGAAGTCTCTCTCTCATCCCTCTTCCTCTCTTTCTCACTCACTTTCACACTCAGATTCTTGTTCTCGTTCATCTCTACAATGGTATGAGCAGTCTCGATGGTTCTATCGAAAGGGGAAGCGAACACTTGAGCGATCGCCTCATTTCGGAATCTGCAGGGCCATCTCTCATTCTAAACACCAAAATCTGCGAAAAAAATACAAAAAAGCTGTCCCAAGCTATCTCACACGCCCTGTACGGACAATTGAACTTTTTTTGCAGAATTGAAAATATTTAGCTGTATAGAAACCTGTTGCCCAATTCCTTGGCCTGTACTCTTCCTCTCTGAGATAAGGGAGAATTGTCACTCATGAACACTTCCATTCCAGGCTGATTCCTCCATTGTCGATCGACATTATCCACCCT
>LS490668.1:222831-240375 GCA_900490845.1 Pristionchus japonicus | reverse complement strand
TGTATGTACTAATATGTATCATAGCATAATTTCACTAGAAGACGCGTAGTTCAAACAACTAATTCATATCGACTTTTTTTAGGTAGCTAAGCTATTCGAACATTGATAAACATTTTATCAGCAATTGTAAGTGAGAACATGGGAAATGTAATCGTAATGAGATCTGGGGATAACAAAGAGCTGGTCACCAATCAGTAATATGAAGTTGGTCAACAGCCCAGTCTTCGAATGATCCATCGGGAAGGTAACGACGAACAATGATAGGAATTCTTCTCTGTTTCAGTTCCTTCCTTGCGATCTCCAGTGGATCCGTTTCTCCCTTGAATGACTTTAGAGGGAAGAGTACATAAAGGGAATGTACCTCCAACTCTACCATAACGGGAGCTCCCATGGCAATCTGAAGAGCCCTCGTTCCCAATACACGAGCTCTCTCGTACTTGGTCATGTATGGAGTGGTAACCTGATAGATCATCCATCTCCCATGAATGCATGCCCTCTCTCGTACCTTCTCAGCTGAAGCAGTTCCCTTATCAGTGGAAGGAAGAATATCGATTCTTTCTCCATCCTCTCCTTCTTCATTTCCATCCATCTCCATCTCATCAACAGCATCATCTCCGTAATCGTCTCCTTCCATCTCATTGTAATCATCCTCGTCCGCCATTCTTTCTTCTACAATTATATTAAACAACTCGAATGAGTTATAGTAGTGATAACAAAATATGATCACGGTGTAACAACCGGCTCAATATTCTCATTCAATTCACCACTCGCTATGTATTCTTTATAGTTCGACGGAGTAACATCAACAAACAACAACGACGTAACAGAAAAAAAAACAGTAAAATATAACAAATATTAACTAATGCATTATCTTTCTTCTGCCTTCTCCATTCTTGTCTTGAGAACATCATTTTTTGACATAGGAAGAATAACACGACCGCCCTTGAATAATTTAACATTAATTAAGAAACAACAACGGTGAACGCTCAAACTAAGCATTTAGATTGAAATTGCCTATTATGTCCAATCCTAGTGTTCGCTGTTGATTGTGATGATGAAACAGTACCTGAGTGGATACACTAGGTTTGATGAGATTAGAATGGGAGGAAAGCGAATTCCACTCCTTTCCCAATGGCTGCGAAAGACTCGCTTCGAAGTCATCCATTCTAGTGAACGGATACGGAACCGTCTTAGGTTGAAGTGAATCCATTGACTGTTCAAATAATCATATAAGTATGCAGACTCATGAAATAAATGCTACCGTATCTCTCCTCTCGGAAATAATTAGTCCGACTTTGCCTTTATCTTTCCGGATCTTCTCTTGAGCCTTGATCACGAACTTCTTCTTCCTTTTATTCGACATTCCTACGAATAAAATCAACACTCGAAATAGGGACCACCACGTGATATGCAAATGATGAGCTATCTCAGTTTGTAAATCTGATGTATAGAAACAATTTTTTGTTTGCGGAAGGGCAGCTGAAGCCTCATGGTATTCGAGAAATTTGAATTTACTAAAAGATCAGTTTGCAATAATCGGAGGCAAACAAAAGCTTACAGCTCGTGAGCGAAGTTCAGTTCGAGGACCTCGACTTTTGTAAGTTTCCAGTCACATTGTCAAACTTCGCGCCAACATGAAAGTCGTGGGAGACCAATGATTGGGGGAATGACATCTCGGCATCGAGAAATAACGTCTCTCTAGGTTGAGATATCGGAAAAAAATCCGCAAAATGTTACTACTGTTAGGTTGATGCAAAATTTTTTCCACTATATTTTGAAATCTCTCGTCTCTCGCGTACAACATGATCCTAATTCTTTCATATGGTATTTTAGGGGGTGTTGTGGGATCACAGTGGTATCTTGGTGCTAGCTCAGAAATTCGTACTAGGGGAGAAATAAATTTGGAAAGAAAAATGTGGAATAATCAAGAAAATTTTGCACTTCGAAAACTTCGCTTTCAAAATCAACCTTATTCAAACCAACAGTCGTCAAAACTTGTCAGCTCAGGGAGTGATAGGGTTGAGTCCAACTGTTAAAAAAAACACACGAAAGATTCACCTCTCGACCTGACAGTTGAGAAGGGAAAAAAGTTCAATTTTAGAAGGCCGAAATTCTATGCAAACTCGTGAATGAATAGGTGAAAAATCATCAAACTAGGAATTTTGTCTTGACATACAAGGTACTTCAATTTTTTGTTCGGATAAAGTCATCAGTCCCTTTCAATATAATACTCGGCTTCATAACGTAGTAAAAAAATAATCATAATAAAATATTTTTTGGAAACAGGCGCTGGTCTAGGAAGAGTGTATACGGGAGATATATTGGAAAGCATGATATGTGACAACTAATCTTCATGCTCTGCAACATTGGAGTTGGACGGACTATAGCTCGGTTCTCCGAGGAAATACAATTCGAAAAATAGAGAGGTTGAAAAATGAAAACTCGAAGTTTGACTACTGCACCCGTCTAAACGGGCTGCTTGTGATATGATCATGTGGTACATGTAGAGCATCCAAGTCCACACAACTGCCAAAAAAGCATGGCTTGATCGGACCTTTGCCAAGGAAAGTATAGCCGAAATTCGCGAGGTCAAAAATTGGAAAATACCTTTGCATCAACCTGATATTTACCATCTATTCCAGGCGGTTTGAACTTTCTATCGTTATTTCTAATTTTATTCACAAATTTTCCAAGTCACTTTTATGCTACTTACTCTACAGACTAGTTCAATAGCACATTGAAATCACCATTTCAAGGGCTATCGATTAGGGGTGATAAGACATGTCGAAAAAACGAACTCGAAAAGGACGTTTCCAAAAATTCCATTTCGAAATAAATTGCATCGAAACGTGGTTTCATGAAATTTTGTCATGGCCATGTTATTCTGCTGCTTGAGCTAAAACGAAATTGATAAATAAATTAAAGTAAAAGTTATTCTATCGCTGCGCGAATCACTTCCAAAGCGATGTGCGCGCTCGAAACGTCCTTTTTCGAAGTAGTTTTTTTTTAGATTTCTTATCACCTCGATTAGGCAAGGTGCAAACTTACAAAAGTCGCGGTCTCATCTTTCTCATTAAACGAAAGTTAGAATCCTTTCGACACACACTCTGTTTCTTTGAAATTAGAATGTTTACGGAAGATTTTGGACATAAACTGAAGCCGGGAGACAATTGATTTGTCTGATTTTTCGTGTACTAGCTCTAATCGCGTACTAAAAAACTGTGAAAACATAACTCGCGGCCTTTTCGCCCTCTCCGCGTTATTAATATCGCGTAAACCAGAAAAAATAAAAATGGATCCTATACACGAAATCAATAAATATGTATTATCTTACCAGGCCCAGTCCATGATCCCCATCCCAACAGAGTTAGATCAATATCTTTCTCTTTCTCAGCTTCTTCCATCTCTTCCTTTTCGTCCATGAATTCAGCCATAACATCATCGTCAACAAATGCTTCTCCCATCTTCGTACTGTTATCTACAAACGTATTCATGGACATTCATCCCATCGTTCACATTAGAAAATTAAGGTTGAGTTGAAGGATTTTCGCCATGAATGGCTTGCACAAAGTATATTCGACTCCGATTTCTATTAAACATTGTTGGTATACACTATTGGAGGTCACGAGAGGCCCTGAGCTGGCCTCTCCTGACCATAGTTTCCTGCACTCTTTAAAGGAAACCAGTGTTTACAATAACGGACTTAAAATGGAATATCAAATTTGCAAATTTTAGAATGAATGCCTAGAATTTCAATGGAAAACTAATGAAAACGCACCTTGTTCAATCAAATCATTTCCATCATCCAAATCCGGTCCAACTTGCATCATTTTGTTTGTTTCGCTCTAGAATGATTACAAGTCGTAAATTACATCTACACGACATTGAAAGGGCGCTGCTTAAGTTCGCCGGACCGGCCCACTTACACTCCCTGCCACCCTCTTATTCCAACCCCTTCGTCGGGTAGAGAGCGGAGAGTGAGAGGGAGGCTATTGGGTTGATCCGGCGAACTGAAGTAGACCCATTGGATGTGCCGTGCAGATGCAATTTTCAGTTCGCTTGCAATATAATTTTTTTGATGAAATATTCATAAACATTTCCCTAACAAATGCAGATGTAATGCTGTCAATTTAATTTTGAAGTAAAAAAAGGCTGACCACTAGGTAATTATTGGGATCGAGCATTAGGTCCGATTCAGTCTCAGTCTTCTCATTTTTCTTTTCTACTTTCTTCGTCTTTCTCGTCTTCACATTCTCCGATTCCGTTTGCACCTTCTTCACCACCATATTTAATCCTTTTCTACAATTACACAATTGCAATGTATGATCCTACATAAAAAAAACTCCGTCCTCATAAAGAAAATATATCTAAGTTGATTTATATAATAATAATAATAATAATAATAAAGAAACAAACAAAGAATGACAACTTATTATACAAAAGACCGTAGCAATAAAATTCAAACTAACATTTTAACTTTCCTTTCCACTTCATCGAAAACCTGGTCGACATTAAGTTGCACTTCATTTGCTTCGATATCATCCTTTTCTTCCACCTTCTTTTTCTTCACTTTGCCATCTTCAGACTTATTGCCTTGAATGGAGTTTATCTCAAAAAGATACATTAAAAATCCCCTTTATCTCACTGTCACTAAACCGTTAAAAACTTTTTTTTAAAGAGACAAATATTTAAAAGGGAAGTATACTAACTCTTCATATTCATGTTCCTTTTCTTTCCTTCTTTCTTCCTTTGAACGATTTCATCCTTCACAGTCTCTTCATCGAAAGGGACCAATTCAACGAGTTCAATTATCTTGCCTCCTCCTCTAGCCTTCTCTTCTCTTCCTTTCTTCTCTTTATCAACTCTCATCTTCTTTATCTTCTCTCTCGCAATTTCCTCATCAATCTCATCTTTCTCAACGTCTTCCAGCACATTCTCAAATTACGGCATAACATTTTTTTAAACTAACAAAGGTGAACAAACTATACCTGCAAAATATCTTGTGCATCTCTTTCATCTTCACTCTCATCATCACTTTCCTTCTCTTCTTCCTCTAATCCTATCTTCTCTTTCATTTCCTTCCCAAATCGAATGTGATCATCCATCAATTTCTTCGCATTCGGATCCTTCGAAGCATGACGTGCAAGAACCTTCAATTACCAATACCTACCATCAACCTTTTCATCTTAGTTATCGAGAGCTCATCAAAGAGCCTTTTGAATTGTTAAGACGCTACACACACTACCTCTTCGTACGCTTTACTCTACATCTGGGCGTATCTCTGCATAGCATTCTCAACTTCCTACCACTATTCACACTGGCAAAAAACAACACGTCTGACTTTGAAACTACCCTTTCAACAACCGCTAATCCAATACCCCCTCCCCAATCAATCAATCAATTCATGGCACTACTTCAGTTCGCCGGACCAGCATCCCTCTCATTACACCGCACCGCTCCACCCCTGCAAAGGAGGTAAAGGAGAAGGGAAGTGAGAGAGAGGTGAGCGAGTGAGAGGCTGGTCCGGCGAACTGAAGAAGCGCCCAATTTATCATATCAGGCAGTGATTGCTAGATGATGGGGCGAAAATCTTCATGCGGTGTATTCCACCAGTTGCCAATAGCTCGGCCCAGGTCAAAGCCCCTCCCCCCATGTGGAGAATAATTTTCTTGCCATTTTAATCGCCTTTAAAATGAATCGTTCGATCTCGTCGCAAAAATATATTGTGACCGAGATTTTTCATACGAGAAGTTAACAAAGACACAAGAGAAAGAGAATACCTAACCTTGCTCATTTTGTTCTGCGATCTATGCTTCAGCGTCGCTCTTTCCTACAAAGAAGGATATAATAAGTAATTCAAAGAATAAATGAATTGATAATAATGTCATACATAAATTCGATCCTTATCGAGCTCTTCCAGTTTTGCTCTTGCTGCTTCAGGATCTCTCAAGAGTAATTCATCCAATTCCTTCAATTCTTCACGTCGTTTTGCACGTTTCATGATACGATGATAACTATAAAGACATGTGTTATCTTCCCAAAACACTTATCATCTAGAGGATATTAAGATCTAGAGGAACTGCTCACTTTTTACTCTTAATTTTTCCTTGTCTTCTGAACTTCGCTTCCTGATAGCTCTGAAGGGCTCTTAACCGACGAAGTTTTGAGAGCCTTCAATTTTTTTATAGAACTCTTTTCCTTGTAGTCACAAAGACGAAAAACACAAACTTCTCCTTTGCCTCAGTCACATTCATTGCTTTTATTATTTCCAACTCTTCTTGCGTATATTGTTGATTATTAGCCAAATTGCATTTACTGGTAGTTAATAATGCATCCATTGCCTTCTCGAGTGGAGTTCTTGCCTAATATTAAATACATAAATAATTCGACATGAAGTATATCTAGACACACAAGCATCATTCAAAGAAGATAAAATATCTAATAAAAGATATCACTAAGTTTACAGAACGTCAATATCGTAAATATAACTCGCGTGCTCACCACAAATCCCTCGTTTCGCGAAGCTGCAGTTTCAATATTGAAAGTTTCCCTATTAAGCGGGAACTGATGATTGTTGGCATGAACATGCTCGCTCACAACTGGCTCCCATACTTTCAAATCTTTCCTAGAAAAATACTTTTCACAAGAAAAAGTACGGCAATTTTGACTTACTCCAGTTCATCAAAACCAATTCTTCTTTGTATTTTCTCCACTTCAGATCGATGGAGAGGAGCTTGAAGAGTTTTGTGATCGGCCCCACTCTGTTTCGATTTCTTTTTTTTCTTAGACGAGAAAGAGTCCCTGCTTTCTTTAATGTTCCTGAAAGAATAGCTCTGAGAAGTCAACCTCACACTTATGGTTGGAGTGGAAATCCCTAGAGTATATACTATTTCGACAATCACCCTACTCTGGATTAGATCGGCAGCGATTTGACAATATAAAGCGCAATGCTGACAGATTTAGACATCGAGCAGGTCGAGTATGCGACACAGAATGAAAGTGTCCCACGGTGATGGGACGTTTAGGAACTCGCGTTTAGGAACCCGAACAAAAAAGTCTCCTAATGTTTTGAAACGTGCCCCAAACATAGCCACAAAATTTTGTTTCGATGGTTATTAAACGCGAGTTCCTAAACGTACCATCACCTGTCCCACGAATGAAAGGGGAAGTTTCGGAGCAACGCCCCATTTACATCTAGATTCATTACAGCCAAGTCCAGTGTTCACAAGTAATGTAACAATTTTAAAACTAGAGCGAGATTAAACGCACTTACTTTGTAGATTTGATAGCATTCAAGAGCTCCCCAGCGCCAACATCTTCAGTCTTCGTCTTTGTTGGCTTATGCTTCAGCTTTCCCGATGTTATCGCTGACAACAATTCATCGTGGAGAGCCTCATTAAACGCATCATCTGCCATCTGCAAAGCAACGAAAAGTACCGAGCTCGGCCGTACCAAACTAAGACTCAAACTTAGCAAATGTTACAAAAAAATAAAACAAATTGCGTGATTGTGCCAGTCACCGTAATAGTTGTACATGTGGTTGATCAATAACTGATTTTTTAAAATTTTTTAATTGCATACATTTCAACGGTGAATACTACGTAGTACAGCTGCGCCGCACTAAATTTGTTGATATATAGATGCGATAATATGATGATTGGTTCCACTCGACTCATAAAGGAATATGGTGAGGAGCTATCCTTGATATGTTTTCTTAATGGCGCGTTTAGGTCCCCTGAGTGTTTTGATCGGGCTCGTTCACTATTATTTAATCTCTGTGGTATACAAAGTCGTACCTGATGCATACATGGATGAACTATTTCATATCGATCAGACAAGACGATATTGTCAAGGTATTAAGAGCCCGTTTGCGTAAGAGTCAGACAAAGCCTGGCACAGTGAAAAAGTTGAAGTCTGAGTTGACAAAATCTTTTTAGTTCCAGACACAGCATGGAAAATGAGCTAGGGTCACTCTGAAAACTTTTTTGATAGCTCTTTCCGTTGTTGAGTTAGCCAGTAAAAACGCTTTAATAGCCTAATTTGGTAATTAGCATAACTACCTTAAAATCGATTTTTGAACGGCGAGATACCGATTATGTTTTCAAGCACCCCAAGGCTCATCGAAAACCATGCTTAACTCACTTCAACTTTTTCACTGTGCCAATCCATGGCTGAATTGTCCGACTCTTACGCAAACGGGCTCTTAAATACTCGCATTCCGCAACATAGAGATCTTGGTCCTTTGGTCAGGAAATTTCACATGGAATCCCATGATTACAACGCCTCCGGGACTTTACGTTCTCGCTATTCCCTTCTTCTGTGGCAGAGAACGTTATCTAAATTCTCTCATCTACCCTTTCCTCTTCCTTGCAGCGTGTAGATTTCGGTGAGCTATCAACACTTCTAATTTCCTCGATTGATACGGCTGTTTGAGATCTCAATTCACGCGAACTTCGATCGGTCTCTCATCCTTGAGTATCGTCTGTCTTCCTGTCCTTCTCCATTCATCACTTCTCTTTTACACAGATCCCCTTTCCCTTCTGCTCACTCTTCTAGCATTCTCATTCCCTCCTCTCCCATCTTCTCTCTTTTTCCTTTTATCACTTACAGTTCGTCAGACTAACATTGGATGGGCATTTCTCTATGCAGGATCCATTCTCATCTCATCAATCTCTCCTTCTTCCATATTCCGTTCTTCTCTTTCTTCACTTTCACATCTAACTCCTTTTATTCTCCTCGGTCTTTCGTTCATATCCTTCGCTTATATCAATGGTTCAATTGTACTAGGAGATGCATCAGCCCATCAACCTGTTCTCCATCTATCTCAACTTCTTTTTTTCTTTCTCTTCTCTTCTCTTCATATCTGGTCTCATATTCTTCCCCTTATCTCTTCAATTCTTTCTCATACTCTTCGCCCAACCTCTATTCCTCTTCTTTTCATCATCATTGTCACCCTCTATTCCTTCTACTATTCTCATCCCTATCTACTGGCTGACAATCGCCATATTCCATTCTATCTTCATCGTCGTATACTCTCATATATTCCATATCGTCTTCTTCTTTCTCTTCCTATTCTTCTCTCGATTTCATCACTTTCATTACTGTCATCATCTTCTCCTCGATTCATCCGTCTTCTCTTCATTCTCTCAACTTCAATTATCCTAATTCCAGCTCATCTAATCGAATTTCGTTACTTCATAACTCCGTTTGTTCTCTGGCGTCTCTCTATGCCTACTTCATCACTTTTCTCCTCAATTCTTGAATTATTCTCTAATATCGTTGTTTTTACCTTTGTATTCCTTCTCTTTCTCTTCAAACCCTTCGAATGGACTCACGAACCGAATGTTATCCAAAGATTCATGTGGTAGAAATCAATTTATTATGTATATATCTATCTGAATTATTATACATGTATAAATGTAGTGCAACGTATAAAGTGGCGCAATTATGCAAGATACATGGATTAAAGCTTGAGAGACTCAGTTGAAAAGAAGGCAAGAATACCACGCGGAGCGAAGAAGGGAATTGCAAGGGGGGGGGGAATGGGACGCAGTCGCATCGGAGTATATATATATACTACCAGTGAGAAATATATGGAAAGAAGAAATGGAGCTCAAGACAGATGGTTAAGAGATTGAACGAGGGAATCAATGGATGCGAGACTGGCTGCTTTACTCCCTTGGCACATCGCCAATTGAGCAGAAGGCATGGAGGGATCACAATGGATTGGATGATAGATATGCACTAGACCTGGTTCAGGAGCACGAATCACTCTATGAATTGGAGACTGGAATGAGATGATGACAAGAGGACGGGAAAGCAGCTCACTTTGACAGCCTTCTCGAATAGGTCGACATCCTCCATTCCCCATCCACTTATGCTTGTATTGAATCCACCTATCGAATCAAGATCTCCCTTGTACAATGCCGCCAATCCATATCCAAAGTGACGGAAGTATCCTCGACGACGACCATAGTGGAAGGAATCTGACGACGTATGAGAGAGAGGGGGAGAGGGGGAGATACCTGCTAGAAGACGATCATTCTCACTCCAACTGTCAGGAGAGAATTCGGAAAAGACGATGGGGAAGAAAACCTGCAGAGATAGATAGAGAGGGTGGGTGATAAGACAATTCAAAAAACAAAATCGAAAAATAACGAGTCGAAAAATATTTTTCGAAAAAGGACGATTCGAAAAAACTATTTCGAAAAATCGATTCGTAAAAATCCACATCGAAAAAGGACGTTTCGAAAATTATTCGGAATTCATTTACAGAAAAAAAAGCTTCGAAGCGTACTTTGTTGACTTTTATATCTCAATTTGAATTTGATCGAAAAAAAATTTCGAAACGTCATTTTCGATTTCGCTTTTTCTAAATAAACTTTTCGAATATAATTTTTCGAAACGTCCTTTTTCTAGACTGATTGTTCCAATTACATTTTTCCAAACTAATTTTTCGAAACGTCCTTTTATGAAACGTTATTTTTCGATTTTGTTTTTTTTCGAATTGTCTTATCACCATAGAGAGGTAGAGAGAGAAAGAGAGAGGGGGGGGGGAGGGAATGAGACATACCTGTGCCTTGTAGATAGTATTCAATTGAATTCTTCTAAGAGCATCGCATGAGATCAGCATATCGACATCAGTGAGAAATAGAAGAGATTCATCGGAGAGATGGGAAGAACCCCTTAATCTACTTGTCAAGCCATGTGACTAAAGCTATGATATTGTATATTGGAACTTTTAGCCCCACAATTGCATGATGTGTTCATTTGATACAACTGGAACCATCGTACCTAGTAAGAGCAATTCCTCTAGAAAATGGTTGATCTCTCATCTCGACAATCTTCACATCTATAAATGTCGATATCTCCTCAATCTTCTTCCGAGTTTCATTTTCATCGGGGGACGAATAGAGAACAACCACCTCAAATTCGATATCAGATATAGATATTTGCGTTTTTTAAACTTCGCATTAGAGTGTTATAATATATAAATAAGTGATAGATGGTATGACTCACGAGACTCAATCTCTTCTCTCTCATACATTGATTACGTAGATGGGTTGCGAATCGAGCGAATACTTGTGATCGTCCCTGTACAATACTCATCTCAATTCAGTAATCAATAAGAGAAAAGACATTCCAATATACCAAAGAGGTGTTGAAATAAGATAGCTATTACATGAACTCTCCATTCCGGACCACAATAATAGGTACTAGGGTGACGAAAACGAGTCTCGGGTACCCGCACTTCCGATCTCTCTCTTTCGGGTACCCGAGAGAGGCGTGTTTACAACCAACACTCTCTGCGGATGACTCGCATTTACGACCCGCTGGCTCGAGTGAGTCGTTTTGTGCGAGTCGAGTGCGAGTCAGCTTTCATTTCAGCACTCTTTTCTCGGCTCCTAGTCTACCAAATTTAGAATTTTTTGCACTACTGATCTTGTCATGTTGCGCAACTTTTAGAATGATCGTTGAACAATAATAGCTCAATTCTACAATTACCCTCTGGGATGGTCTTGACTCGCACTCGACTCGCACAAAACGAGTGACTCTCGGTTTACAACCTCACTCTCTGCGGATGAGTTGTTGACTCGACTCTGACTCGCAAGAGTTGACTCGAAAGGCGGCCCAAAGAGTCGTTTTCGCCACCCTATTAGGTACCCTAATTCATGAATATTATACTATGTACTATTTATATAGATCAGCGAATACCGATCTCCCTTTCCTCCCTCTCTATGCTGATATATATATATATATATATATATATATATATATATATATAATTGGGATTGAACCTTTAAGGGAAGAATGAGATAGATGTGATCAGAAGCATTCGCTGCATCTCCATATAACTTGGATCGAAGAGATTCCCACGAGATCATCTATAATAATTTCTTTCATTCATTCATTCTCTTCTCACCGATTCCTGTCAAAAATTTTAAGTTGATGCATAAGTCTTTGCCGTTATATTTTACAAGCTCTCCTTTCTCGCGATCAGCATGGCCCAAATTCTTTCATATGGAAATTTAGGGGGATCTTGAGGGATCACAGTCGTATGCTGGTGCTGGCTTGGAAACGCATAGTACGGGAGAAAATTTTTTCGAAAATTTTGCTCTTCGAAAGATTCGCTATCAAAATCATTCTTATAGAAACAACCCGTCGTAAAAATTTGTCAGTTCAGTAAGTGATAGGGCTGACATTGAGCCCACTTGTTCATAAAAACACAAAGGATTCGGCTCTTGAACTGAAACGAGGAAGGAAAATATAAATTTCCAAATTTGGTGACTGCAATTCTATGCAAACATTCCAAAAAAATGTAGCTCTTCAAAATAGGAATTTAACATTGACATTCAAAGTACATTTTTTTTGCTCAGTTGAAGTCATCAGAACCTTTGAATAGAAAACACGGCCTCATATATTAGGAAACAAATATTGAAAAAAAATATTTTGAATTATACGCTTGTCGAAAATGGTTGCTTGCGGCATATATCTAACAAAGCCTGAAATGTGACAACTAGTCTTCTTACTATGCAATAGTGGTGTTGGTCGGGCTATATCTCGGCTCTCTGGGGAAATACAATTCCTTTAATGGAGAGGTTGAAAAACGAGTACTCTGAGTTTGACCCTCAGCTGTTACCGTCTTCATGGGCTATCCATGATGCGGTCGTCATGCGTTCAATATAGAGCATCCAAGCCCACACAGCCACCAAAAAAGCTTGAATTGATAAGGCCGTTTCTCACGGAATTATGAACAAAATTCGCGAGACCAAAAAAACAGCAAAGACTTTTGAATCAACCTGATATTTTCTTTACCTTAACAGGAGCAAAACTCTGCTGGACATACGCATGTCTTCTAACAGAAAGAGTTGTTCTGTGAGGAGGGCGGAACTTTTTGAACCAGAGAATCATATCCATTATATAGTCGACTCCGTATCTTAACCATACATAATACACTGTACAGTATGGAATAACTTACTTGGGAATGACTCTTTCATATCCATATTGTAGATTCTGGAATTGGAGAACTCTTCCTCTCTGACGTGCATTCGCGTTGAAGTCATCGAATAGCTGCAATTTCTTCCCTATCTCTCATCCCCCCTCCCTCAATCCAATGCCTGATGACAAGAGCGAGTATTGTGATGACCACTGCATTTAATATATACCTTGATAGAAAGGTGTGTGGACATACCTGAGTAATAATCCTCCCCATTTCTCCTCTTGTTCTCTGCTCCAATGTGTGGCGGGGGCAGTTGACCCCATCAGAACAAAAAATTATTCGATTATTATCAATGAATGAAAAGATGGGAACATCTTCCAGAGTAGACGGGTTATTCTTAATGGTGCTCATTACAGCTGCATATACGTTATTAAATCCGACGACATACCCTTTTGAGTGAGATTGGAGGAGATGCACTCATCTCAGATAAGAGATTCCATCTTTTTTCTCTGAGTTCATTCAATTTAGTCATTCTAACATGGGAATGGACTCTTCTCATAACAGATGGATTCTTAATAGGATGGAGAGTGATTGCTGCCTTTACTTCATCCAATGATCCCGTGTATGCCTGTACATATATATTAAGCAATACTGATACTACTCGTCCACTATACCCCCCCCCCCCCTCCTCCCATCCAAAATCCCTCACATCATTCGAAGTGCTCTGATTATTATGGAAGAGTGTTTGCATCTCGTAGTTCCAAGTGCAAGCAACACCAACATGTTTACGAATGCATCTGAATGAGTACATGGCATTCACTCTTTCACTAAATTCAGCCTTACCTTCCCAATTCGACGTCTTCGTGCCCCGTGAGCAGATGTTCTAGACAGTGCTGTAGATGGGGCGATACTTTCCTCATTGTCTCTCTACTTAACACGATTCCCGGTCCTCCCATACAATAGTTGTCGCTCTGTCCCAATGCGAGTAGTCCATACTCCTGTGAGTTTCCTAATCCGGCCTGTCCAATGGCATGGGATCGAGAAGGGTCGAGACCACGAAGGAGTCTCTCCAATGAATCTCCCTTGATGTACAGATCGTCATCCGCACGAAGGAACCATTCGAATGAATCCATCTCAAATTATATCTATTTAATCCGCCCGTTTTTTCCCTGATGCGAATCCATACTCACATAATTATCGGCCATCCATTTCACCATAGCAAAACTTTTTTTCTGTGGAGGATAAGAGTCATCTACTCCTTTCAATCGAACCAAGGGCAGATCATCGTACATAGAAGTAGTGTTCTCTGCCACGAAGAATAACACCTTCAACATATCCTAACGTTTTAAAAGGTTTATATTTCATAAAATGAGAACATTCCTAAGACAACTCGGATGCGTAAATTGATGAGAAAATAACGACTAAAAAGGAATACGCTTGTGAATAAATAGTGTAACCTTTCCGGGAACATGCTGAGCCCATGTCTTCCATACATTGTAAGCTCGAGTGTCAACATATTTGGCGGCAGTCATAATACCTGAATGTACATTAGTATAGAGTTATCAGAGGGACGACACTTTACCAATGAGTACGAATCCTTTCTCCTTCTCGTGTACAATAGGTGAAGGACATGCAGTTATAACGGGAAAATTTGAAGTAGTCCATAGACACCACCTGCCATGTATACACTCTAACCATTCGGTTTCACTATTCAAAACACGACACTCAACCATAAATACTACTGAACAACAGTAAAACGTACCAATGCTGACACTATTTTTTGATAAATTCTTAAAATTTCGTATAATTAATAATGGTGCGTGTAATGAATTAGACTCACGTGGAAAATAGTCCAATAGTAGTTCCGATAAGAAGTAAAGCGATAGCTCGTCCAGGACGCACGCCTCTACTCCGAATACCCATCATGCAATCTTCAACCAACTCATTGTCCATGCACAATAGCAGATGGTAAACCGGGTATTATGCAAAATAGGCACAAAAGAAATGAAGTAAATCTACATAATAAAGTGAAGCGATGTGCCCAAGAGAGGGAGAGAGAGAGAGAGAAATAGAGAGTCGGGAAGAAACAGATAAAGCGCACATTTACACACGACTTCCATTGGGCAGAATTTGAAGAGTGGATGAAAAGATCAAAGAACAACTCATGCAAAATTCAGTTGTAAGAATATTGCCAATCTGTGTAATAATAATAAATAAATAATAATGTTGCAGCATGATCGCAGTATACTGGAACACAAATCAATAAGCCTGTAGATCATACAAAGAATGGCGGCTATATGGGTTATCATATCAATCCTTTTTGAAAGCGAGCTCAAGCATTGCTGATGGTTGAGATCGTCTCGACATCGTCAGACTAGTCACACAGAGAGCATACACAAACAGGAGAAAAGAGGGAGGAGATGAAATCACTAGAACCGTTAGAAACAAAAGACAAATATTACTCTTTGAGGCCATTCATGAACAAATTAGTTAACAAACAAGAACATTTTCGCTTGAGCTAGTAGGGACCACCAGACCGTAAAATTAGAAACGAGAGCCGGGAAAAGGTCTGTGCCACGGAGAAACGTCGAAAGTCCCGGGAATTCAAATATACACGTTAATTTTGTTATAATTTAATTTACCGATTTATTGATGCTGCGACTGTTCAATTTTATGTTGACAAGGAAGTTCTAAAGGAAATCAATCAACTGAGAGATAATTAGAAAATTTTGTTTGAGCAATCACGATGAATTTTAACTGCAAACTAAAACGTTTAGGTATTTTAATTCAATTGCAAGCGATCCATGGAATGCGACTTTTCCAATTTTCTTGCATTACTTTCTACAATCTTTAAAACAGCTTTTGACAAAAAATCAGAAAAATTCATTTGAGCAAACCTTATGAAATATTATGTTGAACTATCCGTACTTGCTCACTTGCTAGTGGCTGAGAAATACGTGTAAATATTCGGCCCATTGATAGGATTGATAATTATCGATTCAGAGGAGTGAGCTGCATACATTAAAACAAAATAGTTAGAATAGCTAAAGTTCCAGAGCAGCTTTGAACTACCTTACGATTGATGAGGTATACGGTAGCCCGAAAGAACAGTCATAGCTAATGGCTAATGGACGATTCCTCCTCTATTTTGATCAATAAGTGATCAATAAATTTTGCCTGATTCAATTTCACTGTGGAAAAACTAAATAACAAAACTTGAAAATCATAATAAATGACCCGCTGATATGTTCTGACCCAACTGACTGGCACTACACCACGAGGGGCGGGGCATAGAGGGGACATCCGATTCTCGTCTAATTGGAAATATTTCAACAATCTGGCAACGCTATCACGATTCGGCATCCCTGATAAGCCAACACCAGCGAAACAGAATTTTTAAAAAGAGTTTCGAATTTTACATGGTGGTCCCTATTGAGCTAGAATGGCCATTACAGTACCTAGAAAAGTACGTATCGGGAGGTCATACAAATTATTTAATAGTCAATTTTTCCATTATACTCTAATGAGCACTATTGTTCGCGTTCACGACTCCACGGCTCCAACAAGGGGATCGGGTTACGCTATTTGTGAAATTTAATATATTAGAAAAATAAACATAAAAATATTAGTTCACGATCCCGTTCACGATCCAGTAGTACAGTACTGTATTTGAAGTCGTTTAATCGATTATTTTCTGATGATTATGTTCTTGCCATATCGACTTCGAATTTCCATAATTTGTTTACAGGGATGTACCATCTCGACCGTTCGGAATGTTCGATCGATGATGGTTTCACCAAAGAAGAAGAGGAAGCTCTTACACCTATCCTTACCCAATTAGTTTCAAGGGCAACAAGAAGTAGATCAGACAAAGTGAAAGTCAGTGTGACATACAGAGATTTGAAACCTCTTCCGGTATGCTTTTTTTTTAAATAATAAGTTTCCTTATTTGCTCTAAATTTAGCTTTTGCTGAATCGCCCTCCAACGTTGGCTGAATTCAATAAGCAAATCAAGATTAGACACGGCTGTCCTCTAACCATCACAACTTACAATGCTAAGAAGAGTGAGACGATGGACGTTGATTCGGATGCGTTTCTCAACATGGTGAGCTCATTTTTTTTTCTAACTTCTGGAAGCGTCTCAAATTTTCCTTTATTTGCGCAATATTTGCTACTACAGAAGCTTAGATCAGGGTGAAAAGTACATTACTCAGATGGCAGTCTAACTGGCACCTCACATTTTTGCCGGTTCGGTTTTTTTTATTTCTTATATTGGTGATCTTGATCTGAATTCTGCAGCAGTTTTTTTTAGACTATCTACTTCATTTTACCATACGAAGTTGTCTCATTTTATTTCAGCCATTTTCTGTTTCTTGTGAGTATTTGAAAAAAATTCAGGTTATTCGAAAGTATGAAGAGAAAGGGAAAACTCCAATGTTCGTTCTGACGGATAAGAACATCTTGGAGCCGAACTGTCAAAATCCCATCGATTTTATCGATCATCCATATTGCCAACCAGGGCCTTCACGAGGTGAATAGTTTGACTAATAGTAAGCAAGCAATGCAAGTGGCTGGTGACAATATATATATATATATATATATAT
>LS490668.1:199711-217711 GCA_900490845.1 Pristionchus japonicus | reverse complement strand
TAAGTGTAAAGTTACCCAATAGGGGACAAATTATTGTTTGTATGCGCGGGAATACCCTGATCCTCAAGATCTGGCGAGGCTATTATTGGTTTTCTGTATTTTTCAATACTTCAGTGACACTACTTCACCTACTCTTTGTTCGATAGTAAAATATGATTGGGAGTGAATTTCCCCTACGAGTAACGTTAACCTTGCATTGCATACGCTTCAGATCAATTACAATTGATTTCAGAATGTTAAAAGGATTGAAAGATACTCTGCAGATTATCCAAGATGAGATTTGCGAGGGGTGACCAAAATAGATTAATTGAAAACAAGTGTATTTTGTAGCGACGAAAATTTGAGCAAGTTGGTCAAAGGAATCCAAGGAGATGATATTGGACAATGAGAACAGACATGAATTACGTTCATTTACCTACATTGAGAAAGAGCTTTTGAGATTGCGTCTCGAGACAATGGAGAAAGTGTTGACATCGAGCGCGAGTGGACGTCGTCCGGAGAAGTATGTAAAGGGGAAGGGTGGGGTCAAATAATCTCTATTTCTTATCTTGAGACCTATTCGTGATCTGACGAGCGATAGAATTGAGCCACACCCTTCACACGGTATTGAGAAGCTCTGATAAGGGATGAGCTTGTTAGTGAGGGTGGACTATTCAATTAATTATGAACATTTTTCCTACTGCCCACACTGTCCCTCCATGAGAAGATCATAGATGTACTTCTCCCTTTTTTTGGTACTTCTTCGACTGAGAACCCAGATTCGTCTCACAGACAACTACTCAGCTACAAAGCTGTCGTTCTGGGCCAACAATCGAAGAAACTCCCCTTTTTAGGTATACAATTTATTTGAATAAGCTATCATTGCTCAAGCTATCAACGCACTGTAGTAGGGTTGGCTAAACTATTGCGGAATTGCGGCGCGACAATGAAGGGGATGAGGGGAGTATATTGCGGCGCCACAATCCCATTGCATTCCGCGATCATTATCCTACCCTTTGCGGCTCCGCAATGACGGAGGCGAAAGAAAGAGAGCATTGCGGCGACGCAATAGCTGAATAGCCCACACTAGGAAGTAGTACTGTATCTAGTCTGCAGTGGGTAAATGGAATATCGATTGCAGAATAGTTGCGGGACATCGAGAATTGGGTGATGGAATAAGCAAAAGACGAGGTTGTTCTGGAACAGTTCTTGTCCACATAATGCTCACGATTATTCCCATAAAACATTTATTATTAAGCCATTTTAAATACCAGTCATGATGAGATCTAGTCGCTGTTGCATATATGCTGTTATACATATTGTTCAATGAAAAATATTAACTTAAAAATGATGAAGAAGTTCTTCTAAAAAAATTAACGATAAAAAAGTGCCATTGAGAAAAAGGTAGTTTCATTGTGGTTTACTCATATAAACCGTGTCCAAAATCAGGTTTCAAATAACCAATAGCCACGAGGATAACATCAACCAGAGTCCACACTCCCAATCCACCGAATGAGAACAACTTTCCAATCGCTGACTTCCAAAGTCCAAGGTCTGCAATTTATATGAATTCCAATCTGTTCGTAAACCTCATACTTACAAAATCTATCGATGCCAAAACCACCCAAAGTAATGGACAGGAAGAGTGTTCTCGACCATGAGTATCCTTTTGAAACATTGCATCTCAAGTAAAATATGAATAAGTGAGGAGTGAAAGAATACAAGTAAAATACCTCATGTTCTTCCAGAATCGGCGATTTCCGAGACAAAAGATATGGGGACTAACTCTGAATAAAGGTACGAAATGGAGCAGAGAGGGTTCACTCACGTGCATTCAACGGGATTCCATTTGGTGCTCGTCGTTCCCGTGCAATTCTCATTAGCAGAACACTAACGAATGCATTGATGCTTGCCTCTTTTCCTTGTCTCACCTTATATTGATACTCTGGCAGTTGCCAACAATACAGACATTTGGCAGAATATTGAGTGCTTACTCTGGGTAGAGAACACTCTGATCGACGAATACAGTGGATGTTGACCTGAGAAATAAAGGCGCGGCTGAGAAGCGAGGGAAGTGAGCTCACCTCTTCATTCATTTCACATGAGGATGGCCACGTACAATTGAGACATGTCGCAGTCATAGAACAATTGTCAACGCATCTGGAACGAAAGATAATATAAGAAGACTGGAAATAAACTTACGTGAATCCATCGTCAGTCTCCGAGATAAGAGAATGAGTGGATATAACACTAATGATTGAGACTGACGAAATCAATATTATCGGTGTACTCATTCCCATCTTAAAATGAGATAATTCTAAAGAAGGGATACATTAGGTATGTGGGGAATGAAAGTGACATTTTCAATCATCGAGATGCATTTATAAATAACAATATTTATTCATCCAACGTAACAGAAAATAAAATATAACAAGTTGTTTGAAAGAACGAAGAATAAAGATGACGTTCGTAATACAAAGGATACGATTGGGAATGATAAATGATCTAGAGGAACGATCTCCATCCTTTTTCCTTCTCACTCAATGGAATGGGAGGATTCATCTCTGTATCGATTGAGAATGAAGAAGGCATTCTTCCCTCAGATGATATTCCTCCATCCTCATACTACAACGATATAGAATAACAGATGGAAATGAATAGTATTCACACTTACGATATGAGAGAGTGGTCCAGTTAAATGATGAGATTCCATTCGAGATGGCCAGATTATTGGAGATAGACGAATGAGTGTACATTCGAGTGTATGCAGAGATTGAGATAGAGATGATATCGATGCGAAAAGACGAAGAGAAAATAGAGAAGGAAGGAGGCACATCGATTCATCTAAATTATCTTATTCATTGTGGATGCAGTTTTTTCGAACAGCGCCGTCACCATGGTACACTTTGTCACTCGAAATTTGAAACTCAACACAAAGTAACTTCTTTCCGAGAACCGAAAATATAGTTCCCCATTCTAAAAAAATCGCTTTTAGAAACCGCATAAACGAGATTAGAGATTTACATAAACGAGATTAGTAGAACCGCAAAAATCGCGTTTATTAAGTAAAACTGACTATACCGAACTCAAAATATGAACCCGACGATTTGTAACCGTGAATTTGGCACCGATGAATTATATGTGAAAAAAATGTATAGTCATTCTTTCATTCTCAATGTTCCTATCTTTGTGTGTTATAGCATACTCATAAAGAGATGCACGCAACACGTTACTCTTAACACTCTGTCCGAGGAGAACTCAGCGAAACGAGTAAACTATGACAAATATCAATAAAGGTGCCGCGCTTTGGTTGTTTTGCCACTGAAATTTGTTTTAAACATTCGAAAACTATGCACGTGGAATATATTGGTTCCGAAATCCCGAATACAAATTCGTCGGATTTTCATCTTGAGTTCAATCAAGTTGATTTTGAGGCACTAGGTTGGAGGAGAACGTTCGGTGATACTGGATGAGCACTTCATGAGGGCGATAGAACAACTGTTATGTAATAGACAGAATATGCAAATGGAACTCATCCAGTTGGTTATCATCCGAATGTTCTCATCCGACCAAATGCCAATTTTGCATAGATCATTTCATCTCTCGCACTATAACAGTGGGGGTCTCACTTTGCATATCTATTTTATTGGTTTCTTTTCCTCGGTTGCATATTAAACAGGCACATAAGATAGGCTCCCAAGTGTAAAGTTGTAATAAGTGAAGATGCTTTTTGCAAGACACAAAGTGTATGCCCACCGCCACCATAATTTGACAAAGGGAGTTTAAATATTATTTTGTATTTTTTTAACGTGTTAAAACTGACTGAGTATTTGTCTTAATATCTTCCAATGTGAATGGCATGCAATAAGAATAGCTGCATCCTCCCATTCTCCTCCTTCTTTCAAACTTCCTTTCTTCTTTTCAATCTTCTTCGTTCTTCTGCTCACACTCGATGCACGAGATGATCGAGAAGAATGAGAACGAGATGAGGCCATACTACTCTGAATGTCATTGGCCATACTATTTAATAAAGAAACCTCTGGGGAGAGGGGGGGGGACGAGGCCATACTATTTAATAATAAAGAAACCTCTGAGAAAGCATCGCATCTCTCCAAATCTTCCAATGTCATATCTCCGTTTATCATTCGAGTAATCATATCTTTCTTCTTTTCTCTCACCACATTCAATCGATTACTTAATCTGAAATTAATTTCAATTATCTTCGCCTTTTATATGCCGTTCTATTCACCTCTCAATTTCAAATATCTTCTCATTAATTTCATTCTGCATATCTTCACATCTTCTTTTCACAATTTCTCTTCCTCTTATTTCGACTTCCTTCTTCTTTTTCTCATTATCAACTACCTTCACAACCCCATTCCAGTCTCTAGCCTTCTCTTTTATATTCATCTTCTCTTCCCATCCACAATCCTACAATATCATTTATGACCTCTCTATCTCCTTTCTCTTTCCCCATCCTTTCCTCATTGCTCTCACCATTTGGTCCACAAGTTCAACAGCAGTTTCCCATTTTGACGCCTTGACGAGATTATTTTTCCATTCGTTCATCTTCGCATTTCTTTCATCTTCTTCTCTTCCACTCAATTGTAATGCAGTAATCCATCCGTCGACCTTCAATTTCATTCACTTCAATCGTCTACAAATACATGCCATACATCGTATATTTTCTCCCTCCATTTCATCTCCTCGTCATAATCTCCAATCAACTTTGCAATAATTGCGGCCTCCTTCCAATTCCCTTTCTTGCAATAATATTCGACTGCCAATTGACCCATCTACAATAAATATAGAATATAAGAAGAGATTAGGGAGTGATAAGATACACGAACTGTATTGAATAGTGGATCGGGCTCATCTCCATTCCCATAGATTTGCAGAGATAGAGCATAAAGGGATTTTGACTTGATAAGACTAACTACTTCTTCCACTCTGAGAAGGGAGAGAATGGAAGAGGAAGAGGAGTTTATGGAATACCTTGGAGGGGAAGATTGGGATAGATTGAAGAGAGCAGATGGCCAATCCTCTCTCAAAGCATCCATCTTATACGCACGATACGATCGATCGTTCAACTGAAATGGAATGAATTCTCTTCCTCACCCCCTCCCCTTTCCCCTCTCCATTCTTACGCCATTCAATTCCCTCAGAATGTCCATGTACTCATTAGGATCAATGGAGAGCGATTCGACCACCTGCAATCACTTGGCTCTTTCCCTCCCAACCCCCTCAACTCTCTCTCTCTCTCCCTCTCTAACCTCGACGACGAAGGGAAGATCGTAGGTAGAGAGAGATGATTTGAAGATATCGGAAGGACTCATGAAGAAGGAACAAACTTGCAACCAATGACGAAGAATTGAGGAACGAGATGAATCTGGAATAAAGAGAGAAAGAGAGAGAGAATAGGAAGGAGAGGGGAGAGGGGACTAACCATGAGGAAGATGGTCTACTATAGATCGGAATGCATCTTTTGATCTTGGAGGTTTAGATAGAAGAAGTGAAGTGAGAAGAGAAGGAAAGAGTCGAATGATTTGAGATGATGGAAGGGAGAGAATAGAAGACGAGAGGAGATCACAATGTGACGAATACTTAAACGACCAATAAATTATATCATCATGAATATTTAGCCCCTTATGGTAATTTAATCCATACTCTTAGTTCTCTCTCCTCTTATTATCATAAATTAACCTCTGGTATCGATCGAAGTTCGGTGACTACCAATGAAAGCAGATTTCCGTCTTCTATTTTATGCAACCAATCAATCGAAGATGAAAAGAAATGATCGAATTCTAGAAAAGAGAATATGTATGGGAGGTGGATGGGAGGGGTGATGGATGGAGGATACCTTTAAGGAGAGTAAATGATATTCCGTGTTTCCGCATGTGTATCAATGCATTATTAACTTCTCCCATAGACAGAAGAGATCTAACGGACCGAATCACAAAAAATCTTAAAAGCCTCCCTTGAACACCCTTGAACACCCTTGAACTAAAAACATAAAAAGGCAGAATGAGAGATACCTTGCATGAATGGTTTCTAGATTTCCTCTTGGCATTTGCAGAATAATTTTGGGGGGAGCAACTGCGACGAGTCTCGATCCTTTTTCAACTGATCTAACTAAAGAATGAATGAATCTTTGGATTGATATCTGCTTCGGAGTGAGTTACCCTCAGCTTTCTCATTGGAAATAGTATCCATTACATGGAGATTGAATGAATTATCAATCCATGCAAGGAATGGAGCAGAATACGTGAAGGATGATACTTCCTTCGAGAGAATATCCCCGTTGTGGGATAAATTAGAGGAAGAATCAAGAGTGTACACACCCATTCCATCCTTAATCATATACCACTTTATATTAGTATTGAAGGATAAGATACCTCTGAGAATCGATGATCAATTAGAGGAGATATATCTGGAGGAAGATCCACTCTATTCATATCATTCACAATCGATGGATAAGACCGATTAGAAAGTAGAAGAGAGATTGACTCATCTCTTTCCTTCTTCACTCCCATCACTGCACTACAAGTATCCCTCCTCCTGAATATGATCCCTTCTCTCATTCCTACCCACTCATTCCCATCCAACCTCAACTGATGGCCGTTCGAATCGAAAAAGAGAAGGGAATGAGTGGAGTTAAGAGTGAATCCAACAGCATATTCTCCTCCCACAAGAGAAATTGAAGATATCACTGCATTGGGAGGAATGTCGATTGGGAAGGAGACGAGGAGAGTAGAGGAAAGAACGGTTGATGATGAAGACAATATCGCATCTACAACGGAATTTAGAATGTGAATACAATGGATTGTGAGAGAGAACTACGAAAATCGAAGAAGTGCCCTAATACTTACAGTGATGAAGCACTCTTTGATGAGTGATAGCAACTAGATTATTAGAAGAGAAGAAGAGAGCAGATGGAGAAGAAAGAGGAAGAGATATCTCAGCCATTGGTGGAGGAATTATTACTCGATTCAGATTAGTCAGACGAATAGATGAGGTACCCATTGTACATACTATCTGAAAGAGAGAACATATATGATTAGAAACAGTTAGCATACTCACTCCATTTGAGGAGTGGAAGGGAAGTGAAAGATAGAGAATGAACAAGTCTTTTGACGGAGAAACAACAACCAATTCATTCCACTTCTCATTGTTCCATCTAGAAGAAGAGAATGTTAGAAGCTAAGGGTATTCTATAATACCTCCATACTAGATTCGATTCCTCAAAGGGAATAACCAATTTGCAACTCCAATCGAAGTTCGAACACATCCACATCATCACTCAAAATATGGATTATTGTTACTTTGGCATATCACTTCATAAATGGATACAATAATGTGTGATTGATCCATCTTCTCTCTTCTTCTCCACTTCCAATAAAAGAATACTCGCATCTATATTCCAATCTCCATCTTTGATTTGACCTCCCTCTATTATCCTTAAACCATCAATTTATTCGTTTGTCAAAATAGCCCAACATACTCATCAACTCTAATAATTCCATTTCTAATTTCTCCATTCCTCTCAGCCATAATAACTCGTCCTTCAGATGCAACTCCAATTACATTTCCTAATGGTCTGAATGTACTCCATGCTTCCATTCTAGTCTCTTTCAATATTCTAGATATCAGTTTCCCTTCTGCATTCCAAATCTGAAATAATAAATACTCAAATTTTGACTCCCCTTTGTTCTCACTCACAGTGCATTCCCTTTCATCCTTCTCATTATCATAGTAATTGATTAGGAATACTTCACCATCACCTTTCCATTTCACTTTACATTCTCTCTTATCGTCTGTTCTTCCTTTTCTACTTTGGCATTTCTTCTCTCGTTCTTCTTTTCCTGCCTAAATTAATTCACTTATCATTTTCCTAAACTAATCCATTGTATACCTTTCCTTGGAATTGCGTCTTTTCACTCCCCCATCCCACTGTCACCAATTCATCCATCCCTCTTTCTTTTGTCTGCAATACGTAGCTAGTAGATGGAAGTCCAATGCACACTTGACTCACATTTACATCGATTCCTTCGACGATAATCTCAAATAGGGGATCGATAATAGTGATGGTGTGATCATTGAGAAGGAGAGTGATCACACTGGTAACTGGATTAATTGCAGCTGCTATGATCTCTCCTTGTATACTCAGAATAGTCTCTTCCTTCTACATAATACTTGACTATGAGTGTTCCTTCTCTCCTCTCACTCACTTCACGAGACTCACAATCGACACAAGAGACCATTCCCGATGAGAATATGCACACAGCTCTTCCTTCGATCACTCCGAAAATGACTATTCTATCGCTGTCTTCGACCATTTCTTTCCATTCAACTTTACGAGTAATCTACAATAAACAAATCAAGTTTAGCTTTGTCTACATAAAATAACCTCTCCATTCTCGACAAATAGAAGGTGAGTGTTGGATGCAACAAGTGTTACTCCCAGATGGTGTACTGTATCTACCCCAATTATCTCTTCGTCACACAGTAAGTTTGTGCATTCAAGCGAAGAAATCGATACCGATCTCATCTCAATGATCCATTATTTCCTTTCCATCACAACAATCAGTTCAAAAATATACTGTGACGATCGTACGTATTATGGTTAAGCGTTAAAACAAGAAATTGATTATCATTTTTTTAATTGATGTACAACAGAAAGGGAGGATAACAGAAAAGGAAATAAGAGAAGGCAATCAGTGAAAAGAAGAGAAGAAAAGACCGGCTTCTTCTAATTGGACATTTCTGGAACGAGTAATGAATGGAGATCGATGAAGAGTGACGATATCCCATCGAGTTGAAGGATCGAAATTTGTATTCACTTTGATCTTAATTTGACTCTTATATCTATTTCTATCTCAATAAATTCGGGGGCATGACATCTCGGCAACGAGAAATACCTTCTCCCTAGGTTGAGATATCGACTCAGAAAACATTCCGCTAATTGTAAATGCGACTACCATTTGCCATCGATTCCAGGCAGGTTTAAACTTTCTTACGTGATTTCTAAATACATTCACATTTTTTTCCTGGTAATTTTTATGACACGTGACCTTTCCTATTCGATAGCCCTTGAAAATGGTGATTTCAATGAGCTATTGAACTAGTCTGTAGAGAGAGTATGAAGCGAAAAATTTGGATTTTAATAACGCCGTTGCCGAAATGTCGTTGCCGAGATGTGATGCCCCCATAAATTCACGTACCAAATCGATAAGATCTTCTCCATATTCTCGAGGAATTAAGTGAGTGAATGCTTGGCCTCTTTTAATTCTCTCAACAATCTTCATAAAATGAGCAGGCAGAGACTCATTCTCCATGAGGAATGGATGTCTTCCTATCGCACATTCACACAATAGTACTGCCCATCCCCATACTTCTGATGGCACTCTTTAATATATCTGTTACCACCATTCCCTCTATTCCCCATGCTACCCGCAGGTTCGCGATCGAGAGTATCGCACGAGACTCCTCTCCCTTCCACTTTCCTTTTAAATCTCGCGCGTGACTAGCGATGTGCAAAGAGGGTTCGGCAATCTGGACACTACCGAGATTGAAACGAGATTGGAAAGGAGGGAGAGGGGAGGATGCTATAGTGCCTTGTGCATCAGACCATAACTTCGTTTACTTCAGATTTTTTTTGTTGATATTTTTATCCTACCTCCATTTTTGTCGTACCGCATCCAGATTGAATAAACTTCGTATTTGGATCTTGCCCTAAATTTTGTCTGCTCACACCTAATCGAACCGAGTAACGGAAAATTAGCCTACTCCAATTAGCCAAAAATGATTTAGGCCATTTTGGGTCTAAAAAAATCATTTTTTGTCTAAATGAAGAGCAACTAGGTGAATTTCGCTCGAAATGGTCTACATATCTACATAGTCGGCTGGTACTCCCACGCAATATCCACAATAGCAAAAAATCCACAAAAAAAAGCTTTGACTTATGAGTGAAAACTTGGCGCCATGCGATGGCGCTGAACAAGTCCAATCTCGATAGTGGCGAGATTGGCGATGCTTCTTTACATATCGCGGGAATCACGCAAGATAGAACGAAAGAGAGGGAGGGAAAAGAGTCTCGTGCGATAATCTGGACCCGGAATCCCTACTACCCACCTGTATTTCAATCCAAGAAGTCTTTCAGGAGGCATATAATAGTTATCTCCGACGTAAGAATCAGCGACTGACGAATTGGGAGGGAGGATACGTGACAATCCCATGTCGCACAATTTCACTTCTCCGCTCAATGACACAAGCACATTCGCCCGTTTTATATCTGCAAAATTGGAGTTATTGATCATGGGTTCCAATAGTGAATCTGAGAATATGAGAGGCGGTGGTCGGTACAATTGTGTCCAAGACTTACATCAAGACATCGTCATTTAGATGTCTAACAAATAGTAACACTAATTCAATACGTTTTTTGAGATGCTGAAGAGAGAAAAGAGGACATAGATGGATACCTCTATGCAAAATCTTCAACTGCTTCATGAAAATGAGGGCATCGAGAAGCGAATATGACACAACAGAGAGTACTCTGGGAGGGAGAATACCGTATCTAGAATACGATACATTCAAGTAGATAGGAGAAGGGATTCCTTCTTACCTTTCCAGACTCCCTCCACCTTCTCCTTCTTACCTTTCTAGACTCCCTCCACCCTCTCCTTCTTACCTTTCTAGACTCCCTCCACCCTCTCCTTCTTACCTTTCTAGACTCCCTCCACCCTCTCCTTCTTACCTTTCCAGACTCCCTCCATCCATAAACTCGAAAACGAGCTGTCAATGTAAACGTTAAGCATTTCCACATATCATTTTTAACAAACCATTTTGAGCGGTCCCTCTCTCAATTCTCCCAATAGACGGACGATGTTTGGGCTATTCTCGCACTCAAAGGAAAATAATAACGAGAGCACGAATTGGTGAATATATGACATATATGAGTAAGATTTGGAGCTTATCATTGCATAAACAGAATGAATCTATAAAGAATGAGCTCACCTTTCTAAGTGCATCCAATTCCCTCTTCAGTTGTTTCTTCACAAATTCTTCTTCTCCCCATTCGATTGATTTGATTGCCACTTGCTCTCCTGTCCGATTATCAACAGCACTGTAATACTTCACTCATAACATGCCCCCTTCCCCTTCCCCTTCTCTTCCTCTCTAATCTCTCTCTCTCTCTCTCTACTTACAGATGACAAGTCCCACTAGCTCCTTGTCCAAGCGTTCTCATAATGGAGAAATGGTGAGGTTTCAGTCCATCATTGGGAACACTTCCACTCCAATCTTCCACATCGAATAAATCCTCTCCATCATTATCTCCGAATAGCACGATATGAATTGCAAGTAGTGAGCATTCTCACCTTCTCTCTCATATATCTCCATATGTCCCTCCTTACTAAGAAGGGTAGAGAATCGTTCGAAATGGACATCTTCCTCAACCAATACTCTTTCTCCTTGGTCATCATCTGCAAGCAACACTCTTGTATTCTAAATTCTATACATTTGTTTTATAACGTCTCTACCCTCATCCCAACAGAAAATGTAGCGTTCATTGAAATTGCAATTTTAGCAAGTGGAACATACACTCGAATGCAACAGCATTCAGATCTGCGAGATGGCAGAATAGATATAGTCGAGAAAGAGCTTCTAGTGGAACGTGAATGGAACGAATGGATCCATCTAGTGAATGAATGGATACGAGAGGAAGTGATCTTTCCCCATTCATCTCACTCTCTCTCTTTACTCCAAAGATAATTGTGTGGGACAAGGTCAGAGGAGAAGAGAGTGAGAGAGGGTAGATGGTAGAGGTAGCGACTGCAAGGGAGTAGAGGGACGAAATACCAATCAATCGAGACTCTCTCTCTCTCTCTCTCTCTCTCTCTCTCTCTCTCTACTCTCCTTTTCTTATCACTCAATCCCCCTCTTTCTCTTCATTCTACAATGATCAAGTCATTCTCTCTCGTACCTCTCGCATATTCTACATGGATAACCTTGGTATATCACTACAATATATTATTTCTCAACATAATTTAGTGTTGTAGGCTTATCCTCATCAATGGATATACGGACTGCCGATTATAGCGTGTTCGTTGTGTGTCCTCCTTTCGAATGAGTCCTCACGACTGTACGCGACTACTCATATTCCCTACTTAGCTATTCAATATTCATTAAATCTTCGTCATATTCATTTAGGTGGCGTCTTCTATCAGGAGTATCACTTCTCTTCTCATCTGCTCTTTCCCTCTTTCTTATCTCTACTCTACAGTCCATTGCATCGACCCCGTCTATCAAATTGGTCCACTCATTTCCATCCTAATCCAATACTTTACATAATCTAGCCTACGTATATACCCTTGTATCAACTCTAATATATCAGACAGAGACGGCAAATCTTCTACCCATGGGAATATCGCTCTTCCTTCTAGTTTCTCTTCGGATTACATCTTCGTCCAACTTCTTTCAATCGGTCCTTCTTTATCTAATCGCAGGTGGATCATCTTCATTATCTCTACAATAGCTGATTTGAATGTGATTTTCAGGGACCGCCCTTCTAACCGTTATCTATTCAATTACTCAGTATTATATTCCGATTACAACAGTATGAGCAAGCTTAATTTCATTTACACGAGCATAAACATTTATTGCATCTGCTCAAAAACAACAAAGGGCTTATGGAAACACAATAGTTAACAACTCATCTTTAACGGCATCGGTTTCAGTGTCAATCAATACGGAATGAACCCCAAATGAGAAAATCAGAGTATTTAGTCAGACAGGAATACAATTCAATCTGATCAATAGTCATAAGTGAATTCGAGATACTCAGAATCTAATTCTTGAACTCTAACATATCCGTCTTCTCCTCCAGAAGCAATGATGTTCCCTTCTGGATGGAAGGCCAGTGTGTTAATGGGACCGAAGTGACCCTTGAATCTCGCGAACTCTTCCTACAATGCCACCATTACATAAGAGAACAATGAAAGTAGAATTCAAAAGCACAACTTACTTCGAAAACCATGTGGTACAGCTTCGCTTCGAAATGACCGGCGGACACGGCAGTTTGGGTTACCTCAAATGAAACAACATATATTAATGTCGCCGGAGTGGATTACAGTAATAAAAAGCCAAAAGCTCTAATTTTGGATTATTATTACTGCACTCCCACAACATTATTGATCAGAGGTGGGATCGAAAGGTGACGGGGTCGGGTTCTTCTGCAAATAAGGTCCGAAGACTTCGGATCTCAGCAAAAACATTGTTTTCTAATTGATCGATTAAACAATCAGAATGTGTTCAATACTTATAACCACCATCGACTTAGAAACATTTGTTTTTCAAGTGCACGCCATGGTTTAGGGACGGTCGCGGTGTTCACAGATGAGCGAAACAATGAACGTGTTTATGTGCAAACCGAAGCTCATACTACCCCGATTCGAGTTTTAAATTTAGAATTTAAAAATATAATCAAAACAAGGAGAAACCAAGCAAAGAAAGGAGGCACGAAGCCCAACGCTTTCGAGTTCAAGCGGAGCGCAGCGCCCTCCTCGCTGATTGCGCGCGAATTCGAAATTATGTGGCCCACACATAATGTGGGTGTGGAGGGGCACTTTAAATCATCACAAAAACACTTAAAACGAGAATAGCGAAGATAGTGATGAATGGGAGCAGTAACTTGGTATGGGTTACGGCAGTTTGGTTTTTAGAATTCTTTTTTCTCAAAACGGCTGTGAGTACAATTTTTATATTTCCTCATACGATTTGAAATGTGAATGAAAAAAACAGGTGAAAAATAAAGGATATGTGTCAAAACACGCTAAAATTAATAAACAGAAAAATGAAAAAAAATAACGGAAGATTACGGTAGATTGAAACCATAAGCGTCGGAGGGTGTAGTCCAAAATTCGTACTCAAAAATAACTCGCCACCGTCCCAACCTTGGTTGGAATCTATTTCCAAGAAAATACATATTTAGTTTCCTTGTTGTATGCACAATGGAAATGAGATAATTTATGAGGAGGAAAATGCACAACGAATAAGGTTCACCTGCATCGCGTCCTCTCCTCCTCCCAGAACAATGTGGTCTCTGATGGGAGACACACAAGCAGAGTTCACTGGACGCTCCGATCTGCAACACGTTATATCAATTAATACAATTTCGAAGTAAAGCTGGACCACACCATTCTCGGCATAAGCTAAGCTTTCGAATTCTTCTACTTTCAAAGCTTACGTTTTCCTATGTAATGGTATAACACAATTTAAGTGAACAAAAAGATGCCAACCTGTACTGTTTGAGCTGTTTGAGATTGGTTACATCGAGAAGAGCCGCTGTCTTATCCTTCGACGAAGAGATGATAAATGCTCCGTCTGGAGACAACTGCAGATCCGTGATTCCGAACTGAAATGTATATTTCATTTTGAAAAAATAATAAAATAGGCAGTACTTCCGCTGATCTTGATATAAAAATAATTTATGTTGGAGGTACTACAAGTTTAGCTTCAATTATAATTCTCAAGCCACTAACTAACAAATATCCTCAATCTATCGAGTCATCGAGATATTGATACTTTTCTTTGAAATTAGGTAACAAACAAAATGAAAACATACTCTGTGGGTCGACTCATTGGTAGCGAAGGGCTCGTTGCTGTTTCGGATATCATACTGCAGGATCATTCCGTTCTCATTTCCAACAGTAATCTGAGTAACATCCAAAGGTAGGGGAACACTGTTTTTGTGAAACCTTCTCATCTAGCGAAGAGAAGAGTGACATGACGACAGAGTGGTCGAACGTTGTGCGGAACATCGGTTCGCCTAGCTCCTTCATCTGGAAATAAGCCATGATTTACCAAAGAAGAGGAAGTGCTATATAACTGCTAGGAGAATATCTACAAAATTGCATTAATAGTATACCTGTTCAGGGTCTCGGATATCGCAAACACAGAGTGACGACAGATTCTTAGTCATTTTGAGTGTAGAGAATCCGACAAGATTTCCGGAGAAACTGAGGGTTACTGATCTAGCGGGCGTAGGTTGGTTGATGGTGTCCGTACACTCTCCAGTTTCTACATCCCAGACCTGCAAATGGTTCTTGAATATCAGCCGAACATACTGTATTAGACCGACCTTGATTGAATTGTCTCCAGATGCAGATACCATTCGCTTCGTATCCCAACTCATATCTAGATCCCAGACCACACCATTATGTCCTTCATACGTTCCTATCCTTTCTCCATTTTCAGTATACCATACACAGGGAGCCTTATTCTTTCCGGCAGAAAAGAGAAGATCTCCTTCTCGGTTGAATCTAACACGAGTTAGGGCTCTGTCGTGACCCTTGAGAGAGAGCGGGCGCATCTTTAGTGAAAATGATTATATAAGAAATAGCAATACACTTCATATATAAGTATAAACAAAAAATTCACAGAAAGAAGAAAGGTCCGATTTAACAAAAGCACTTCAAATTCGCCACATCGCTACTACTGAGTGATGACGAAAAACGATCGCGCTGGGATCTCGTTTCTACGCATTTCATGTGCCTACTCTTTCGGAACTATTTGGTCATATTCATCGTTTAGTTGTGTTGTAGTTTTTATTTTTCATACTATTTGCTTGGTTCTTTAGAGTTGAGACCATATTGCACCATGGCGAGTCCTCCTCGGCCAGTTTGCCAGCAAGTTCATTTTCCGGTGAACTCTGTTGAGCATCAGTGACTGTAACGTATTATCTTTGATAGTACCCAATGTTTCGCTGGTCGTTCATGCTAAAAGGGTGGGAAGTGAATCGTGGAATGTGCTCATTGTCACTCGTTATTAGTGCCCCCCTCCCCCTCTTCGCGATTTAATTCGGGACATTTCCACTTTATGTTGTTCATTTCCACTTTATGTTGCTTCTCTATATAGTCGTATTTGTATATATTTTCAGGAAATATGATTAACCTCCAGAAGAGAATCAAGGGAGTTGACGAGAACAAGAAATACATGGATACTCGCATTTGCATCAGAGAGAAGCTTCTAACTGAAGGTTTGATATTTCTTGTTTAAAAAAATACTTTAATTGTTAAATAGTTGTAATATAGCTATGACAAGTTGCCTAGTTCAAAAATTAATTGTTTGGATGATGTTGATGAAATCCTTTTCAGAGATAAAAGAACTGGAGAGAACTTTGTTGGGAGATAAGGTATGCCGCCTGACCTTCCCGAGTCCCGGAGTACTTCATGAAATGCATCTGACAATCACTCCAAATGACGGTTTCTACAAGGGCGGTGTCTATCATTTTGATATCAAGGTCCCTGCTGAATACAATAACGTGGTGCGTGTTTCATTTAATCTTCGTAATACGTAGTATCTGTTTTTTTTTCAGCCTCCCGTCGTAAAATGTCTTACTCGTGTCTGGCATCCGAATATTAACGAAGATGGCGCTATCTGCCTTTCTCTACTGAGAGAAAACTCTCTCGATGCATTTGGATGGCGTCCCACAAGAAATATGACTGAGGTTGTTCACGGTCTCGCTTCTCTCTTCACTGATCTTATGGACTTTGACGATCCTCTAAATCAACAAGCTGCAGAACAGTATCAGCAGAATCGCAGTAACTTCGAAAGCAAAGTCCGTGATTATATTTATAAGTATGCTAGACAGTAACATGGGTATTACATTTTCCGATTAATAAAGAAAAACTTCGGGCCCTCTCCTAGTCGAATCACTTAAATACTTTTTGTACTGATTTTCATTATTATTTTGAAACGGCTTAGGAAAATTGTACATTTTGTATACATCTCAGTTATGTCTGCTCCTTTCATTCTCAAATGATTATCGCTGATAAAAAAGTCGTCAAACAAGAAGAGGTTCAACAATGTATATGATGTAATTATAGGAGGTGTTTCTTGAAAAATATCATTAGAGGGTCCAGATACATAGGCTGAAATGTATTATTGATTTATGATTTGGCTAGATCATCCCCATTAGAAACAAGGAGGGAGAATAATGTTACAGTGATCGTTAGATGTGACATTTTTCGTAGCTCGTTTGGAGAAAGTCTGGTGATAAAACAGCTCGACAAAGAAATTTCGGAAAAGGACATTTCGACAAATTGTTAGGAGCGCTCACATCGCTTTGCCAGCCGTTTGTGCATGTTTAAGTAAATATTATCTCGTTTCTAAAAGTCAATTTCTTTGCGAAATCATGTGACAACGTTGTACGTACAACATGATAACGTATACGTAGCGACCGCAACGGCAATATCGTGGAAATTTATTTAACACATCTGCTTGTGATATTTCTATGAACTCTGATGTGCTGAAATCATTCCAAAAAAGAAAATCCCAAAAATATTAAAAATAGATTTTTAAAATCGGTTTACAAAAATAGCGAAAATCCCAGCCAGATACAGTAATCTTGCCTAGAGTTGCAGCGCGTCTTGGGTCAACTATTGAATTTGAATTTATTTATAAATTCATTTATAGTTACGTTTTTACTTGTTTATATTGTTTAACAGGGTCATCAATACTTTGACACGTTGCTATTGATTATATTTAAAATAGAGGAACGATTATTTATGGGGTAAAGTTAGAAATGTGAAGCAGGGTCTATCACAGTCGTTCACAAGCGCGAAAGAAGGCAAACGACCGCCTGGTGAGCATGATCCTTTTAGTCATCGCATAGAGGAAGGTTAGGAGCATCCAAAAAAAGCACTAGAAAAAATTGGTCATTCCAAAAATGAAAGAAAAATAAAGACGATTCCGAAATTGAGGGTAAAACCCACGATGCGAGTCCTATTCAGCGCTCCACAGAAGGTAAACGACCGCCGGGCGGGCATGATCCTTATAGTCATCGCATAGAGGAAGGTTAGGAGCATTTAAATAAAACTCTAAAAAAATTGGTCATTCCAAAAATGAGCTAAAAAGATATGAGGAAAGAATTTTTGAAAGATGATGAAAAATTTCAATCGCGAATAAAGAAGGCGCGTAAAGTTTAAATGCCTGATAATGAATGACTCGCCACTCGATGGAGAA
>LS490668.1:179050-196456 GCA_900490845.1 Pristionchus japonicus | reverse complement strand
CATGATCCTTATAGTCATCGCATAGAGGAAGGTTAGGAGCATTTAAATAAAACTCTAAAAAAATTGGTCATTCCAAAAATGAGCTAAAAAGATATGAGGAAAGAATTTTTGAAAGATGATGAAAAATTTCAATCGCGAATAAAGAAGGCGCGTAAAGTTTAAATGCCTGATAATGAATGACTCGCCACTCGATGGAGAAGCAAAATGAAAGTCACAGCGTGACAGAGCATACGGTACTGGCACACCACGCTCGTGGTGTACTTAGTGATGGCCGGCAGAAACGACCACCCTCTGCGGCTGCTACGTATACGATATTTCAAGAAAATATTTTTGTCGGAATGTCCTTTTTCGAAATGTCGCTTTCCGATTTTTATTGGTCGAACTGTCTTATCACCCAAAGCAGTATGAGTACAATCTTCTCGCTCCTTATTCGCCCTTGTGGCCTAACGATTTCGATAGGCGCAGCGTAGCTGGGGACGAGTCCTCCATTGTGTCAAAGCAGCGCATCCGTGGTTCTTTCCTCTCGCAAAAATCCGCTTAGAAGGATGAAGTGTTCATTTATATATCATGTGCACTTCTCATATTATCACGGAGAAGCATTTTTTGCACAAGTCTGAAGTATGACAGTTGCACTGTAATCTTCTGCAATCCGTATCAGGACTGCTTTATCGCCATTTATTTAGCCGAAATCTAAAGTGGACAGCCTCTAGTCTCTACCTGTCGCATCTCCCCATCGTCAATCTTCCGTTCTCATCCTTCTATCATTCTCGACAGCTCCACAACTTCTCTTTACAGTCCGTCTAGATACACACAGCTAGCTGAGAGTGCGAGGTCATTGCTTCGTTTCTCACCTGCACAGACGTTACTACGTCGGATGAGAACTTGATAGGCGAGAGACAAGTGTTATATCAGAGACGGTATGGCGACATAGTTTTCATCTTCACATCAGACACGTGGGATCAGGAAGCAGGAAACGACTTCAGTCCTCACTGGTCTTTCCCTTTATCGATAAACGGATTGACGGATAGAATGCAGTCAAAATTTGGAGGACTCTTATCTCATCGACGAGGTGAAATAATCAACCAAGCAGACGCATGCGCATGCATTAATCATTGAGGCTTTGATATGGAATATTCCATTCGAATTGAAAATTCCATTCTTTCTAGTTCTCAACTAGCTTATCTAGCAATATCAGCCATTAATCTACAGTCAACTATTACTGCCAAAGATTACAATTCAACTGAGGCTTCATCACCATTTCAAGCGATATCGATCCACTATTGTTGTTCCTCAGAAATTCACAGATTTACCCTACGGTGGTAGCACCACCTATTCCAACACGACCTCAATCTTAATACAGCGAGATAAGAGCGTTCTGATGGACGACCTACTGACAAGCCTTCCTCTTATAGTATCGGGACAATACCTAATAGGCCACCAATGAAGGATCAGGGTCATGGTCTATAGATGCATAGCTCGCTCAACTGTTAGTGAGTACATATTCCACCTGTTGATCACTCTCCATGTTCTTCCATATAGGGAGGGCTAATAAGTCGTTGCGGGAACTCTAAAGTACTTTAACAGATAAGAAGCTTCAACTATTGCAAAAAAAGCGAGAGAGTGTGTGAAATCGAGAGGTTTTGCAAAAATAGAAGGAGCTTCAACTCTTACGACCATAAAGTACTTTAGTGTTCCCGCAACGACCTATCAGACCTCCTTATATCCTCACGATGTCAATCTTGAGACTTTCTTCACTTTCTTCATCAGTCTACCGTATTCCCTTCACTTACTTAAGATACGGTGCCTTCTAGGATTGGCATTTTGATTCTGAACCGACCGCTCTCCTCGTCGTCTCAGAGAATTGAAAGATTCTCAAAGTCGCTCGCCCCTTTCTAGCAAAGAATGGAATGATTCTTTGAGAGAAAAGCTCAGAGAATCCCGCAAACCGAGTTGCCGCATTCTCTGACTTTCTCGACTAGAAGACTTCTAGTAGAAGTGCCATGATAACAGCAATAATTTCGAGAAAATCAATATAAAAATGGCATTTCAACATCACTGGAATGGTCCAGGTAAATCAGAGAAGTTCCCAGTTGAAGAGAAAGTTAAGTGTGTCATGAATTTGCATATTCAATTAAAATGAGATTAAATATTTATTTATTTTGCATTATGTATATAAATATTTCTATGGTGTCAAAATAGTTAAGTAAGCTAGAATACATGATTCAATCATACTCTACAATCTATATTACAGCGTGACATCTCATCCTATTATTCATACTCTGGCTGGGTTATTGCAAACTCTCAATCTATGGACAAGAAAGGGTACAGATGGGAATGGGATCCTCATCGAGCATGACAATGGTACAGGGTAATAAATTATGCAATATTTGATTGAGAAGGGGGCAGATGATTCAAGCGAAAGGATTTCCTTGAGAGGAAGGGGGCATTCCAGAAGTAGGAGGTCGCATGGGAGGGATACCATATCCTCCCATCACATACCCAGGAGGTTGCTGGGCTTGTTGGTACATAGCTGCAATCAATTCATAACACCATATTTCAACAATTGGAAGGGAATTCTTCAAGTAAAATGTAGAAACGTACGATGTTGCCACTGCTGCATATGCATCAACGGAGCTCCATAAGGATTGGAAGGAGGCACTCCATATCCCATGGGAGGCATTCCACTCGTTGGCCATTCCACTCCCGTCCTAGATACAAATATCATCTCCCTCTTCTTNCATGATCCTTATAGTCATCGCATAGAGGAAGGTTAGGAGCATTTAAATAAAACTCTAAAAAAATTGGTCATTCCAAAAATGAGCTAAAAAGATATGAGGAAAGAATTTTTGAAAGATGATGAAAAATTTCAATCGCGAATAAAGAAGGCGCGTAAAGTTTAAATGCCTGATAATGAATGACTCGCCACTCGATGGAGAATGTCGGTGGCTATCGAATGAATATATTTAAATGCGGAAACATTTATCACGGGCGAACTAATCGATAAAGCATAATGAAAGTCACAGCGTGACAGAGCATACGGTACTGGCACACCACGCTCGTGGTGTACTTAGTGATGGCCGGCAGAAACGACCACCCTCTGCGGCTGCTACGTATACGATATTTCAAGAAAATATTTTTGTCGGAATGTCCTTTTTCGAAATGTCGCTTTCCGATTTTTATTGGTCGAACTGTCTTATCACCCAAAGCAGTATGAGTACAATCTTCTCGCTCCTTATTCGCCCTTGTGGCCTAACGATTTCGATGGGCGCAGAGTAGCTGGGGACGAGTCCTCCATTGTGTCAAAGCAGCGCATCCGTGGTTCTTTCCTCTCGCAAAAATCCGCTTAGAAGGATGAAGTGTTCATTTATATATCATGTGCACTTCTCATATTATCACGGAGAAGTATTTTTTGCACAAGTCAGAAGTATGACAGTTGCACTGTAATCTTCTGCAATCCGTATCAGGACTGCTTTATCGCCATTTATTTAGCCGACATCTATAGTGGACAGCCTCTAGTCTCTACCTGTCGCATCTCCCCATTCCTTGGTTAGCTATTCAGAACATCACGCAGTTTTTACTCCGCGGTCTGAATTTTCAGACCACGGGAGGGAGCGAGGGCGGGGATGGGAAGAGAGTGTCGAGAGAGTGTGGGAAAGTGAGAGAGCGCGCGGGGCGTTTCGAAAATGGCAATAGGAAGCGATCGAGGCGGAATCGAACCCCGATCGGTGTTGGGAAGCAAGCCGGGACACTTGCCTCTACACCACGTGAGCTGTGGGAGGCGAGCGCTAAGAGGAACACCAAGAGAGAGCGGCACGCGCCTCAGAGGGGAGAGGAGGGGGTGGGACTACACGAAGCGCGCGCGGCTCGCGCGATTCCCTCACGCAAATTGCTTGTTGTTGCTTGTCGTGTTCCTTTTTCGCTACTTGCTTTGCCGTTTGTTTTTGATAGGTTGCCGTGTGCTCACCCCCTCCATTGATAGGGGGAGATTAAGAGTTTCCAATTATCGATTATCGATTCAGACAAAGCAGTAAAGCGATAAGTTGACTGGACACAACGTTTTCGCAACGTGCCACTCAGGGGTTGATTCTAATCGTCGGGAATTCGTCCAATGAGATCGAAACGATGACCATTGATAGGGGGAGATTAGGACTCGATTATCTATTCAGACAATGCAGCTGACAATATCGATTGACACATTCCAATAAAACGATAAGCTCACTTAGCACTACGCATGCTGATTTTCTCAATGAATGAGATTGATGCTAATTGTGGGGAATAAACCCAAGTGAAATCGAAACGATGCCCATTGATAGGGGGAGATTGGGGCTTTCAGATTATCGATTATCGGCTAATTATCGATTGACACATTCCAATAAAACGATAAGCTCACTTAGCACTGCGCATGCTGATTTTCTCAATGAATGAGATTGATGCTAATTGTGGGGAATAAACCCAAGTGAAATCGAAACGATGCCCATTGATAGGGGGAGATTGGGGCTTTCAGATTATCGATTATCGGCTAATTATCGATTGACACATTCCAATAAAACGATATACTCACTTAGCACTGCGCATGCTGATTTTCTCAATGAGGGAGGTTGATGCTAAATGTGGGGAATAAACCCAAATCACATCGAAACGATGCCCATTGATAGGGGGAGATTAGTACTTTCAGATTACCGATTTAGCTATATTTGACTAATTACCAATTGGCGAAATGTTAACATCAAAATTAATTGTTATTTCATGTCTCATAATTGAAAAACGTATAGTAGAAAAATGAACCCGACCCAACAATATTTGAGTACTGTAGTTAAAAACTTAGTTTCACTTAGTCTTACAAACTAGTCGTCAATCTTCCGTCCTCATCCTTCTATCATTCTCGACAGTTCCACAACTTCCCTTTACAGTCCGTCTAGATACACACAGCTAGCTGAGAGTGCGAGGTCATTGCTTCGTTTATCACCTGCACAGACGTTACTAGTAGTAACTTACTACGTCGGATGAGAACTTGATAGGCGAGAGACAAGTGTTATATCAGAGACGGTATGGCGAAATAGTTTTCATCTTCACATCAGACACGTGGGATCAGGAAGCAGGAAGCGACTTCAGTCCTCACTGGTCTTTCCCTTTATCGATAAACGGATTGACGGATAGAATGCAGTCAAAATTTGGAGGACGTTTATCTCATCGACGAGGTGATATAATCAACCAAGCAGACGCATGCATTAATCATTGAGGCTTTGATATGGAATATTCCATTCGAATTGAAGATTCCATTCTTTCTAGTTCTCAACTAGCTTATCTAGCAATATCAGCCATTAATCTGCAGTCAACTATTACTGCCAAAGATTACAATTCAACTGAGGCTTCATCACCATTTCAAGCGATATCGATCCACTATTGTTGTTCCTCAGAAATTCACAGATTTACCCTACGGTGGTAGCACCACCTATTCCAACACGACCTCAATCTTAATCAGAAATACGGATTTCCTAAATACAGCGAGATAAGAGCGTTCTGATGGACGACCAACTGATAAGCCTTCCTCTTATAGTATCGGGGGCAATACCTAATAGGCCACCAATGTAGGATCAGGGTCATGGTCTATAGATGCATGGCTCGCGTACATATTCCACCTGTTCATCACTCTCCATGTTCTTCGATGTCCTCACGATGTCAATCTTGAGACTTTATTCACTTTCTCAGTCTACCGTATTCCCTTCACTTACTTAAGAGACGGTGCCTTCTAGGATTGGCATTTTGATTCCGAACCGACCGCTCTCCCCTTCGTCTCAGAGAATCGAAAGATTCTCAAAGTCACTCGCCCCTTTCTAGCAAAGAATGGAATGATTCTTTGAGAGAAAAGCTCAGAGAATCCCGCAAACCGAGAAACCGCATTCTCTGACTTTCTCGACTAGAAGACTTCTAGTAGACGTGCCATGATAACAGCAATTTCAAGAAAATCAATATAAAAATGGCATTTCAACATCATTGGTTTTTTTGTGCCCAAAAGCAAAAACATCCATCATCATTTGCACTCTCGATATTTTTGGTATGGTTAGATAAGACGCATCATCAGCCACTATCTTCAACTTTTACACTTTATTATGGTTTAAAAGAGCATCTACTACCTCTCAGAATCGCCGATTCGCATACTCACACCGCTCCGAATGGTGAAGAATGAAAAGTGTCTCAGAATCGCCAAAGAATCAAAATTCCTTATTATCCAGAATATTTAAAAGCGATTCACTTCGAAATTCACTATCTCTTTCTTAACCCGTTGTTTCGATAGGCACTCGGAATGGTCCAGGTTAATCAGAGAAGTTCCCAGTTGAAGAGAAAGATAAGTGTGTCATGAATTTGCATATTCAATTAAAATGAGATCAAATAATTATTTATTTTGCATTATGTATATAAATATTTCTATGGTGTCAAAATAGTTAAGTAAGCTAGAATACATTATTCAATCATACTCTACAATCTATATTACAGCGTGACATCTCATCCTATTATTCATACACTGGCTGGGTTATTGCAAACTCTCAATCTATGGACAAGAAAGGGTACAGATGGGAGTGGGATCCTCATCGAGCATGACAATGGTACAGGGTAATAAATTATGCAATATTTGATTGAGAAGGGGGCAGATGATTCAAGCGAAAGGATTTCCTTGAGAGGAAGGGGGCATTCCAGAAGTAGGAGGTCGCATGGGAGGGATACCATATCCTCCCATCACATATCCAGGAGGTTGCTGGGCTTGTTGGTACATAGCTGCAATCAATTCATAACACCATATTTCAACAATTGGAAGGGGATTCTTCAAGTAAAATGTAGAAACGTACGATGCTGCCACTGCTGCATATGCATCAACGGAGCTCCATAAGGATTCGAAGGCGGCACTCCATATCCCATGGGAGGCATTCCACTCGATGGCCATTCCACTCCCGTCCTAAATACAAATATCATCTCTCTCTTCTTTCTCACCATCATCCCCCCCCTCTTAACCCATTTACTCACTTACCCTGTAGTGTTATTTCCTCCCGAGATGTCTAGATTGTTTGTGAGTGAGACAAGCGCAGTATCGACATCTCCCTTTCCATCTGCAATGATATGCATCAAAACCCAACCATATGAGCCATCTTAATTGTAAATGGGACACAACACAACAATTAACAAGCCCAATATCTTTATTCCACGTGATACATAGCGACGCACGACGTGCACAAAGACAGAGCACAGTAAGCAACGAGAACAAAAGCAATTTATACAAAGCACAGGATCTAGATTAACCTTGAGGAGGGAAGCCTCCAATTGGATGCATCGGATTGCCAGCTGAGTAGCTGCTGTCGTATTGAGCTAAACCTCATATTCAACGTATAGAGAAAGAAAAAGGAACTGACTGAAGGGAGTTTCATTGTAAACATTGAGCATGGGGTTTGATCCAGGAATGGACATCGGCTGTGTAGTGACAGCAGAGGAAGAGACATCTTAGAGGATCACTCATTAGTCCCAAGGAATACGAGAGAAGAGATGCGAGGTGAGTGATGGGAGAGGTAACAGCTGTAATATCATACCGTGTGTCGAGAAAGGATTCGACAGAGTCGCAGTTGAATCAGCCATCGATTGAGGGGCGTATGCATCCACTTAATGAGTAATTCAAGTCTACGGGAATAACTTGAACAAGGAAACAACAGAATTCACAAAACAAGCATAACCACAACACAACGAGATATTTAAAAAAAAAGAAAAGAAAAAGAAAAAAAGAAAGGAATTGGAAGAAAAGCATTACTGAATGAAGAAGAAGTCGCGGGAAGAAGAGTAGTCGTCCTGAATGCTCCGTTGAAGTCTGCATTGAATTGGAGTTGTTGATGAAGAGGAAGAGAAGACGATGAAGACGAAGATGCCATACTCACTACAACCATCCACATTCACTCTACTCACTCCATCTACTAGTACTCACTCCCACTCGCATGCTATACTCAATCAGACGAGACACACGAAACAACTGCAATGGAGAAAGAGACTCACCTCCTGTCGGAGGATACATCGACTGAGCATTGAATGGGTTCACCGAACTCTGTCCCATCGAGAATGGATTTGATGAATCAATCGGCTGCTGCAATCATTCACTCATTCTCTCCTCTCTCTCTCGATGGCCTACCTGAGGAGGAGCATTGAATATATCGATGAGATCGGGAGGACCACTTGCTGCATTCCCTCTTGCTGGTTGAGAAGGGACAGAGAATGGATTGGTACTAGCCGTGCCTCCTCTTCCTCTCTGCTCTTCCAATTGTTTGTATCTCTCCTTCTCCATCTCCAGATATCGTTGTCTCTCTGCATCTCCGATACTCGAATGTTGTGAGTAGTAAGGAGAGGAAGAAGGGACGGACGATGAGAATGGATTGGATGCATTCACTGTGGGAGGAGGTCGTCCTCCTTCCAGATGGTACAAATGGGCCTACAATCGGAAGAGTGCTCTCTCCTCCCCCTCCTCCCTCACCTCGAGTGCTTCCAAGAGAGAGGCTGGTGCACGAGTGAGATCAGGGATCTCTCCCTTATCCATTCCTACACTCTCTGCCACAGACAGGAATGCAGACACTTTGTCTAGTCGACCCTGTCAGTGAAGATGAATCTCTCTCTATCCATAAGATAACAAGTGCAACTTACAAGGAAGCTTTTGTACATGTCGAGTGCTTCTCTCGCTTCTTTCTTGTTCATATCGAAGAATTTCTCAAGCAGATTAATCACCCCGTCGTTGTAGCAAGCGAAGAGACGGATTAGGTCACGGAATAGAAGAATGAAGGAACAATTGATCACTCCATTGTTCAATTCACCCGGAGACACCTGAGATGAGAGGAGGAGCGGAGGTGAGTGGAATGACACAAGAGAGGAAATACTGAGACACTCACTGAGAAATCGAGAAGAGCATCGATTTGTTTCTGCAGTATAGGAAGTGTCTTGAGAAGCTGCAATTACAACCTCATTTTCCATAGCAGTTTACGCCGTATATATCCACTCCAAAGAAGAATCTCTCTCACCTTATCAGTATGCATCGTTCTGAGTAGCCCGTCTTCCCTTCCTCTTTTAACCTTGCAGAAGTCGAATGCACAACTCCGATAGGTGGCAATCTTCTCACTTATGTACTTTCCGTATTTCTTAACGTGATTCGACATATCGTATCCTGAAACCAAGTATCAAAGCCTTTCATGAGTTAATCCTTCAGCGAAAGAGCAATGCACCAATTCATGGTATTTAAACATAGCGAGTAGTTTTCAAATGAAGTCACCCGTTGTGGGAGCTCGCTCCATCGAATTTCCTAGATTGAAAGTTGTATTGCAAGATGCGAGATACTGCGAGAATCTCTGAAAAGAATTATAATACATGAGGTTGTGTCATAATACACAACAAACCAGATATTAATCATAAAATCATAATTATGCTCAAATCTATGAAAAAAGAGCAGATTTTAGAGTTGGCAAAAGGAATCTTTGCGGACAGCGCAAGTGCGTACTATAGAAAGTGGAATGAGAAAGAGCTCAGAAAGAGAGGAGGAGAAAATGAACGATTCAATTGTATCTTTCAAAGATTCATTTGAATCTTCGCCGATTTCTGCGTTGTTTTTCACACTCAGAGAGAGATTCAAATGAATCTCGATTCTATTGAATCTCGAGACCGCTCGATTCGGAGAGGAATGATTCAGATTCAATGTGGAGATTCTTTTCGCCAACCCTAGCAGATTTCAATGTTACAAATTCTTCAATCCGATGTTGAGTTCAAGAAAGTGGCATTTACGTGATAATGTGAGCAATCATTCGAAGGACAAACCTCGTTTCCGTAGCACATAATGTTGTGTATAGTGATGAGTGACTTGTAGACAACAGTCCAATTCGGATTCTGAGTTCTCTCAATGAGCAGATTCGCCATTTGAGGTATGGATACATTGGGTTCATTCGTGCAATGCAGGAGATCTGAATGGACAGAGATGGAGAGCAGAGAATGGAGATGCACTCACAATCGAGATGCTTCTTCTTCGGTGCCATCAATTCCTCCGTTGTCGCCTTGCATATCGTCTTTCCCAATTGGCTCCCAGCCAAAGAGTGTTTTGCCGCATTCAACCTTAATCAAATTACTACTCAAACCACACTATGGGATTACTATGCAGTGGTTTCAGGAATATTAGCAACTCTGGTTCATCTCTACAAAGTTGTTTAGGACCACCTCGAAAGAGGAAGAAGAAAACTAGGTTGAAATATGAGCAATGATTGCAGAATACCCTATTCATGAGCACAAACGAAAATAAGATAGCAAACAAAGCTCAAATTTTGAATACGTATTAATAATTGGCCACTCGTGGAGTTCCCCGGAAGAATGATTGTGTTTCACTCATTCTATAAATTAGATTGCCTAATGCAGGGCGGTGATCAGGGTGGATGGTGGGTAGACACTCGTCCGGGGAACTCCACAAGTACCAGCAATTGTAACCGCAAGGATCATCCGAAATGACAGCAGTTACTATAGTTTTCGAAGGGCGCAATAGTTGGGGAAGGGAAGAACCTGTCGGTGATAGTCTGTCCTCCTGTAGTGAAGGGCATCGGCTGATGCAACGCTTTCTCTATCGTTTGCATTGCTTTCTTAATATAAAAATTAGTGAAAAGAAATTTTAAAATGAGAATGGGAATACGAATGAGAATGGGAATGAGAAAACTGAGACTGAGCCCCTTTCCTCACTTCCTTAAATCGATTGCGCGAGAGAAGATGCTAGCTCCCTCACCTCTCACTAAACTCAATACCCTCGCGTGTCTATTTTTTTTTCAAATAGGAACTACTGCAATACAATTAAGACAAGCATATCTAGATGACTCTGGAAGTCAATATCAATTTTGACTTCACTTTAACAGTGTCTATCGTAAAATAATAAGGCAAAAAAGGAAACAACAATTTAGTTGTTCACACATAGAACTCTCGTGCTTCGTGAATAACCGGAAACTCAATACGAAAAAGGAGATACGAAAAGACATAGAAAAAGTTGGATAGTAGAAACGAGAGAGAGGGAGAGAGAGAAAGCAGAGAATCGATAGCAGCCTGGGGGCTTTGTCCCTTTTGCTGTAACTCTTATTATATACACCTAAGATGACCCATGCTGTACCTACGCACAATATCGCTTGGAACACGCGATATACGCGATAAGTACATTAAAAAACCATTTGCATATATGACAAGATATTAACATATATTAGACTTAGCAAAAAAAAGTATCTTTGAGTTGAGTAATAAAGCCACAGAGAGCCAGAAATGAAGAGCGAGTTATCTAGAGATATCAAAGGTAAATTGAGCTGAAGCTGATGGCAAATAGGAAACTATACCATTGTTCACAAGTACAGTAAACGAAAATCACACCACCAAAGTTTCCAGTTAGCAATTTTCCTCATATCATCATATAGTTAACTAGTCGCTAGTTCACTTCAGAATGCCAAATCCAAGTCCATCAAATAAGCTGCTGAAGTTTCAAGGGAAATTAACGAAGAAAATGGAACAAGCTGTGAACCGTCTGGTCCCCCGTGATACCATTTTTGTCCCTTCTACCATCGCAGGTACATATGTAACTTTAAAATTTAAAAAAAAACCGTTATTTAGGTTCATCATCTTCGAATGTATCTGCGGACCATTCCATTCCTAGTCCGCTGGCTAACTATAGTGAATTAACCCTCGGACCAGCAGCGGAGTTATCACCTCTTCCTAGATACGATCAAGTTGTTCCAACCTCTAACGAGTACAGAACATCCCATCTCAAAAGTTATTCACTCTATCTTAATCGCAAACTAAATATTTCCTCCTCAGGTCAAGATCTTGGAGTCGATCTAATTAAAGCTGCGCTACAAACAGAACAAGAAAGACTTCGTGAGCTCTCAGAGGATAATAAGATGCTTTCGGAATATTCAAACACACTCAATTTTGGAGAGGTATTCATTCCAGTTACTCTCGAACAATAAATATATGTCAGAATGAAGGGGTCAGAACAGAGATTCTTGCGCTTGAATCTGAGCTCTCCCGGCTAAGGATAATACACCCTACACTCTGCCCACCTCCAATTCCAATTCGGCCTCAATCTCAATCAGAAATACGGATTTGTCCGAAATGCAGCGAGCCCGAGACGTCTACTAGGTAAGACACGAAAAGGAAATCCATCATGGCTTTTCATGGTTTTAGATGTAAAGTATGCCGTCTACCATCTCTCTCAGTTCCAGTCGAAGAGGCACTCTCTTGTCGATGCGCACATTGTAGTAAGGACTATCAAAATTGCATAATTTTATCGAAAAGTTTAAAGTCACTGAGAAATAGGGTTGGCTAACGATTGCGGCTTCGTGAGATCGCAAAGGCAAAGTAAGTGAGGCTTGCAAGTTGCAAGTTGCAAGTTGCAACCCTTCGCTGGTCATTGCGAAGGGAAGAGTCTACCTCAGCGAGTGAAATGACGAGGGCTCTCCTTTTCTTTAACTTCAATATCACAATGACTCTCATTCGTAACCGGAAAACATGATGTTGGGTCGCAAAGATCGAATTGTCGACGCTGCTGTCTACTATTAGAAGGGATTTTTTCTGCTTCGCACTTCGTAATTTTCTGCTTCGACAAAAATAAACATCTACCAACAACAAATCGCTGCACTGATCACTTAGTTACTAGCCAAAACGCACATATGAAGTAAAACGACACGAACGACGCGATATAGTACGAACCTTGAGCGCAAAGCAGCAGATCAACGAGAACTTCCCTCCCACTACTCTACATACTTTCTTAGTAATGCACTGAATCTAAGACACACTCCATTTCTACATATTTCAATTACTAAAAAGGTCTACCAGAAAAAGCACGTATACGGATATATTTATTATACAAAATATAAAGAAGGAAAAAAGTATCGTACCTGTGCCAGTCTCATGAAACGAACCTGAGCCTGATCTTGGAAAAGATACTGTCTCAAATGATGCCAAATCGAATGCCTTTCCAAAAAAAGAACATATACGAATATATTTATCATGTAAAATTTATGCCTTTGCCGTCTGTATTTTTATTATTAAATGTTATAATTTTACATAAATTCTTGAGTTATGAATTGCAGCAGATGTGGTGGATTCGTCGGTCGATACTCCTGGGTGGGTCGTTCTCGATCGACTTCTTCATACGTGATATGTCTAAACAACTGTTTAACTTTTTTACTGTCTGTGATATTGATTTTTTTGTACATTCTCGATAAAGAGATTATTCATTTTTCCGAATCAATCGATATTTAAATTGATAATTAGGGTTATTGACCCTGAGGCATACATGTGAGCTGAATGTGACGTGAAGCTGAATGAGAGGACAAGAATTTTCTGGCACTATCTCGAGATCTCGTTATACTTCGAGGATGTCGATCGCGGAGCAGCTTATCGAAATGGGATTCGATGAAAAACAATCTGAAGAAGCGGCCAAGGTCTCATATATCATCATAATGAATATTCATTCGAATGTAATGTTTTTGATGTACAGAACTGCACTACTCTTGAGACGGCTATGGACTGGCTTATGAATAGACAAGAGAATGGAGGAATGGAGGCTGAATCTGATCCGGCCGCTGCCGATAGTTCTGTTGTAGCCGCTGCTGGAAGTTACAAGTGTAACGAGTAGGATTTCTATATGGATCTATTGCTTACAATTAGAAATATTTCTTTTATAGTGAATTATATCATAGCGATGAATAGATCATGTTAAATAATATATCGGTATAATGGAAATGTTTGAGCTGCGGTAAATTGATGAAGGACGAGAATGCAATGATGATCCACGCATCGAAGACTGGTCATGAAAACTTCGAAGAAAGCACGGAAAACATCAAACCATTGACTGAAGAAGAGAAGAAGGAGCAAGCAGCTATTCTGAAGGAGAAGATCAAGGTAGAGAATAGAGAGAGATTATCGAGTTATTGATTGATTTCAGGAATCGATGAAGAAAAAGGCTGAATTGGAAGAAAAGGAGAAGATTGAGAGGGAGAAAAGGAGAGTTGTCGAGGGCAAATTAATGCTAGAACGCAATGAGAAGAGAAAGGTTTGTTTGGTAACGTGGAGAAGAAGAGTGGATTGATGTCTACTCGATTGCAGGAGATGGAACAATTGGCTGCAATTGCACAGAGGAAGAGAGATAAGGAAGAGGAAGAAGCAGCGAAGAGAAGAGTACTCGAACAGATCAAGGCATACAGCTTCATTCGAATTGTAGTGAGTGAATGAATGTTTGACAGGCGGATCGGGAGGCGAGAAAGGCAGCAGCAGCTGGTCTCCCCCCTCCCACTCCTTCTCCTCTTCCTGTCGCCAATGCCGTCCCTGTAGAGAAGAAGGAGTACAAAGATGCAACTATTCAGGTTGACTAATCACTTCGCTTCCCTTAATCCATTCCCTCTCCAGATTCGTCTTCCTTCTGGTGAAGTCATTCGAAACACTTTTGGAGCCAATGAGGAACTCGGTGAGTCATCCATCCTCTCAGCTTGTATAGAGGGGGTAAAGAAAGCGAGTAAATTGTGATAGTTGAGGTGCTGTTCGTCTTTGGATTGAGATGACTCGTCCTGATTTGGTTCCCTTCGCTCTTCTTCAACCTTTCCCTCGTAAAGTGATGACTAGTGAAGATATGAGTGCTCCTCTTTCATTCCACGGACTTGTCCCTTCTGGATCTCTTGTCGTTACTCGTACCCAGTGAACGTATTCATTACCCATTCGTATTTATTGTATCATTTTCAAGTACGTACATAAATTTTTATGATGTACGACGCAGTATAAATATTTCAATATTCTATTCTTATAAGATCTTAGCAATATTTTTCTGATGCATCCGCTGCGAATTCTTTTCTCACAACTTTGTCTTGTACGATGCATTCATTTTTACTATACCTGAGATTTGGTGCGCACAAGCATGATACAATTGCATAACTGTTAATAGTCTACTTCGTGCTGCTGCAATGAGTAGACAGAGACAGACGGAGAAGATAATGTACGATAATTCTTCTCTTATCACATGTCGACTTTACAGGGTAGAATAGGAAGAATGAGGGGGACCTATGACTGTTCTAAAAATTGACCGCTCCAATTTGTTTCTTGGTGAATGAGTGAGAGAAATTTGTAAATGAAATTTATCAATCAACCAAACAACAACAATGAACAAAGCGATAACAATGAAACGAATAAAGATAACAATTGAATAGCTTAGTGCTTTATTTTCTTCTTCTTCCTCCTCATTGCATCCTTATCAGTATTCTTCTCGGGGATAGGCATATCCTGCAATACATTGCCTATCTGTCACAACACTTCTCTCACCTGAATAGCTCTCTTATTCCTAACAGAGATAGCTCCCTTGGGAGTACTCATTCCCTCCTTGAGTGCATCCTTCCAATCCTCATCATCTCCTGTAATCTCTCCTCACTCTCCCATCATCCTCTTCTGTTCTCACCCTTGATAACATACTGTCCCAGATTAGCTCCCAATTCCTCTATCATCTTCCTCTTATCTCTTTCCTGTCTATCTCCGATCTCCTTGGCCGCTTCTTCTAGTTCATCCTGCAATGGTCCTCCTCTTCTCTCTCCCCTCCCTTCCCTCCTCACAGCCAATGACTTGGAGAGTGCCTTGATGACAGGTAGTCCCTCCCTCTCCTTCTCCGTCTCTCTCTCCTCCTTCTCCTTCTCCATTCTCTCTCTCACTGCATCCTTGCACACTTCATCCAGATGGTTAGACAACTTCCTCATCGTCTTCTTGTACAGTGCCAGTACCTGCAACCACTCGTTCCACTAGGGGGGGGGGGAGGGGAGGGAACCTGCGCCTCGGGCATTCCATCTAACTCCTCGCACATCTTGGTCATACTCTTATGCTGCAATCCAAAGGCGAGTAGCACGGCAGTCTGGGTGGCGGCCCTGCAATGGGTCCTCCCTCCTCTCCCCCTCTCTCCCCTCTTACAATTGGAAGGAAGGGCTGAGATTGTGATTGAGGAATAGTCTGGCGAGAGTGGGCACGATATCAGCGATGAGTCGATGATCGATCAGATTGTGAGTGAAGGAAGAGAGACGACCGAGGTCTGTGTCACTCAATACTACTCCCATCTCACTTCGAGTATACACTACAATTCAATTATGATTGAGGAGACAATGGGACAGGAGTACGGTACCTCGTCGAGTTACAGATCCATCGATTTCTTTGTTTCTTAATTGGAGTATGGAGAGTGCGAGAGTAGAAGGAAAGTGAGAGAAGGATGAAGGAAGGAGATTGATGAATCGAGTTCGGAATTGAGAAGAGAAAGATGAAAGCCATTCCTAAATATACCAACTATAATGATACATTCATACTCAGCCGGATTTTTTCCCCACTACATTTTCACTTAAAATATAGCACCAGTGTTTAGAGAATTTAGGATGAGTTGCAGCCAAGGACAAGTTAAGGAAAGTTCTCTTACAATTAGAGATGCATATGCAAACTTACAACTCCATTTGAAGTGAGATTCTTCAATGAGATGAGAGTGTGTTCTCCTGTGAGAGGAGACGCTTCCTGTCTCATATACACTGCCACGAAACTACATTTCTTCCAGAATTTAAGCAATTCTCCCGTCAATCCGAATGAGACTCCTGAATGAAACAAGATTACGATAAATGAAGAGAGGAGATCCGAATATTACCAAGATAGTCGAGATTCTCAGCTCGTCTCTCAGATAATCTCTCGAGAAGAGGAGGAAGATTAGTACGAGGAGCTATTTGTTCTTCCAGTAATTGAAGAGTTTCCACATCCTACAAAGTACTCCCTTCTTTCAATCTCTCTCCTCTCTCTCACCTTCACACTGTTCGTCTTCCTCTTCACTTGATCATCCTCTTTGAGACAAGGAAACTTTCCCTGGTAGTATTGCTCGAGTATTTCCATTGCCCGTCCACCGTATCCCATTCCTTATGTTGATCATATACACATCACTCTTCACAACATTGTACCTTGATAATCAGGATGGACGGCGATTCTAACGATTCTGCCTCCGCTCAACGAAGAGAAGTGTTTATCCTGCAACGACGACACAATTAAGTTATGAAGGAGAGAGTGAAGACAAACCATGAACTGATTGGAGATAGTCCAAGGAAGGAGATCGCCTGCTGCTCTTTTACCACTCTCAAGAGATTCCTTCACTGAATCAAAGGGAAGAGCTCCCTCCAGACACACTTGGATCACCACCACAACCTTAAGGACAGTCAGTCAATGATCAAGGGGGGGAGGGGGGATACCTGGGGGATACTCTCTTCTTCTTCATTAACTGGAGCCATCAATACGAATAGATGGTGGGCAGGAGCATCACTGAGCATCTGAAGGAGACGACGGAGAGAGAGAGAGAGAGAGGGGGGGGGGAGTACCTGTAGG
>LS490668.1:77223-89996 GCA_900490845.1 Pristionchus japonicus | reverse complement strand
TTCCCGATCCTCCGTAGATCAGTGGGATGATTTGTCACTGACCTCTCATCTCTCGTAACTCTCGTAGTCTCGTAAATCTTTTTGGAGGTTCTATCATTAAGTCATCCTGACCAATTCCTTCGTAGTCACCATTATTGACTATAGCACGTGAATCGTTGTATGCAATAGCGAGGCTTTTTAAAAATAGTTCCGGAACGTTCCTAGAAATTTTTTGTAGCAGTCGTATTTCCAAAAAAAGTCGTATTACTGTAATGCATCGTATTGTAAGTAGTTATCTCTGCGTCCTTGATTGTTTAAAAACTTTAAGTTGCTTCCGATCTGGCACAATTCTTGTACTGCGATATCAAATTAACGAGCAAATACGAGTAAAAAAATTATTACCTCATATCATGGTGTCGTTGTTTGCAGAAGAATTCAAAAATCACTTGAGAGGGGAGGGGAAGGGGGGTCTTACCAAGTAAGAGCTCATTACTGATTATTGAGACCTGTATTGAGCGGAAGATATTTCACTTGTCTGCAGCATCTTCGGCACCGTATCCTTTTTTCCTCTTCAGGTCAAATGCATTAATTATTTTCTAAGGAATGATGGGAGACCTATAGTCTGTTCTCTGTTGCGGTCTATATGTTCAACCATTCTCAAAACTCCTATAAAAATGCGTGAAATAAAATGAATAAAACATTGTGAAAAATCTTTGAATAGGCAGGCATCTAGAGTCTAGATTCTAGACGACGAGGGAGAGGGAGGGGGCAGATAGAGAAAGAGATGGAGCTGTGAGAGAAAATATCGATCGTCTCTTCACTTCTTCTTTAGGACTGAGCTAGACTCACTCCTTTTTCCAGTATGAAATTCTTTCTTCTCCTTCTTCTTTATGCCCTTTCTTTCCACTCATGCCATGCCAAAGAGGATTCAAAGAAAACGTTTTCGTTCCGCATGCCTCCAGTAGTCCCCCAGGTAGACAATCTTCCATTGTATCTAGTCAGTCCGATTTAATTTTTTAGAAAGAAAGCTATTTCTGTACGTCACTTCAAGTCAATGCGGAAACCTCGATTAGTGAGTGATTCTCTCTTCTTCTTCACATATTCCATCTCTCAGTCGGATTCGATGGTCTAAATGAGAAGCACAATGCTCATCATGTGCTTGTATTCGCATGTGAAGATCCCGGAAGTGATTCATCCGTATGGGATTGCGGAGAGATGTCATCAGGACAATCGATCGGATTAGAGCGAGCTCCACCTTGCGCATCTTCCCCTTCTATTCTATGGGCATTCTCCTCTCACGATTCATCCAAACTTGAACTTCCTTCAGGTTCCTCCCCTGTTCCTCTCCCATTCATTCTCTTTTTATTCCAGATGTGGCCTTCAAAGTAGGTGGTGAGAAATCAAAGTTGCAGCATCTAGTCATGCAGGTACAGTACTCCCTTGCAATCATAGGTACGGCAGTTTCGTAGGTTCACTACATGGAAGATAGCGAAGAAGAGGACGAGAGCGGAGTTGTCATCAGGTAATTAATATTATTAACTAAATCAATAATTCGATGATCTCCTGTCAGATTCACAGATTCGCCTATCTCTAAGGAGGCATCAACGATGCTATTGGTACTCATACTGGTTCCCTAAGATGCATCGATAATTTAATCCAAAATTTGTTCAGGTCACCGGTGGCGAGATTCCTCCGTTCTCTACAGGTATGTCTCACTCTACCATCCATTTATCCTCCCTCTTTCACTTTGAGAATCACTGGAGACGGCGTGTACGATAGACGAAGATGTTATCATCCATCCCTTCGCATACCGTACTCATACTCACAGTACAATACCTTATCATCTCATTCGTACAAATAATATATTTCAGAGAATGGAGTAGATGTGTCTGGATGGGTCGTTCAAGAGGTAGTTCCTCCTCTCTTCCTTATCTAATCCATCGTGATAATCAGAAAAATGGAATTGATTCATGGAGTCTAATCGGCCGTCGTGATCCTCAATTGCCGCAGATATTCGCTCCTATCTCTAATTCCTCACTCATAATTCGGAAGGGAGACATCGTAACTGCAAGGTATCCCTTCCCTTCGATTGTCTCCACTGGACCCTCCACTCTCTTCTTGCCAGATGCATCATGGTGAACGAGAGTCCTTCTGCTATCTCTGTTGGATCTCGTGGAGAGGATGAAATGTGCAATCTGTATGTCATGTATTGGAGTGAGGGAGCCTCTCTGAGAGACAATACTTGCTTCTCACCAGGACCACCCCAATACTACTGGTGAGAGTCCACGCCCCCCCCCCCTTCCCCCTCTCCCTCCCCTCCCTTTCCCCCTCTACCTTCCCTTTCCAGGTCCAGCGAAGCACAACTGAATCACATTCCAAACTGAATCGAGAAGAGATAAGAGAAGAGAAGAGAGAACATACTTTACACATAATAAAGAACCTTGTTACTCAGAGTTGATGATTACATACAATAGATAGACGATGGTCTTCTCTTCTTCTTCCTCTCCATCTTTCAATGTTCCATCGATTCCCTCATTGCAATCAACAACTCGATTGCCCCATCGAGAGATCCATTCGATTCCATCAACACGTGCAGATTCATCTCATCTTCGACGAATCCGAATTCTCTCAATTGGAGAAGCTGAGAACGATATTGCTGACGGAGGTCACTGAAAGAGGAAAGAGAGAGAGGGGAGGAGGGGGAGGGGGGGACTCACTTCTCCACTGGAGAAGGGGGAGGAATGGAGACTGCAGCAGGGGGAGGAAGAGGAGGAGGAACTGTCATCCCATCCACACCAATCGCCTGTCCTTCGCGGGCATTCACTGCCATTGCAGACTCAAAGAGAAATAAGAGAGATTGAGCACACGGAATGAAGGAGGAGGAAGAGAGCGTGTCTGAGAGGACTCACCCTGAGAGCAGCAGTGATAGCTTCAGCAGAGAAGAGAGGGGCGGGAGGAGGAATCGCAGCAGGGGGAGGGGCAACTCGTGGACGGGGCATCTATATCACACAATAGATAGGAAGAGACACAACAGCACAAACCATATCACGATGATTGCTCATCGAATTCTGCAACAGAGAGATGCACACATCAACAATGTATGGATTACGACGAATGAGAGCTTCCTTCTGGAAATACTACCGTCTGAGTATACTACCTTCATCAATTCAATGCGATCACAATCCTTAAGAATAAGGTGGAAGTGCAAAAAAACCTGAGAAGTTCGTTCGGAGAAGAATGCTTGGAGAGTGTAGAAATCATTGAGTAGGGTGTATATATGAGAATTCGAATACATCTCAGGAAATTTCTTTCGAATCTGAAACAATTATTTAAATCCACTTAAACAATTGCAGTGAAATATATTTTTGATCACCTCATCCATCTTATCAGCATCAGTCATATAGTCAGATATTAAAAATCGTCGACTCTGAGAATTAATATTTAAAAAAAGATTATGTCAATTGAAACATGTCAACTTGCATTCGATCCCACAATTTTCTTCATGTGTTCATACACAGTCTTCAATTTGGCATCGAAATCATGGGAGAGAGGAGGATCCATCTTACGAGTTTCCTCAAACGGATAGATGCAAATGTTCCAATGCTTTCATAAATAACCTGGACGACACGAATAGAAGATCGATCGATGAGATTGAATGTAGAGATGTCATCATTTCCATCCATTCGACGACCACCCACAGTACCGACTTCAATCAAAGTGAATGAATGAGATAAGAAGGGAAAAAAGGTGCAGACAGAACTCACACCAAGACTTGTCCTTTCCACACTTTGCAATCAGTTCGTCTACTTTCATTCCATTGATTTGGGCCAGCGCAATATTGTCAATTTTACCATCAATGATTACTCGTACCATCTGACATATACCAGCTACAACAGTGAAAACGCCGAACAAGTATGTGATACCGATCTAACGAATACATCAACCAAGAAATGAATCAATAAAGAATCAGATTTAATTCGTGACATAAACATTATACAACGGCAACAATGCTATTCTCGTTGAATATGACTCGTAATGCACAATTACCGTCGAGAGTAGAATACAATCGAGTAGATACTATATAAACACTCAGTTATCGACAGCAGCCATAGCCGACATCTTTATATTGAGGGGATTCTCAGGGGCCTTCATCCAGTTCTTTTTCAGAATCTGTTTCAGTTGAGATAGTCGAAGAGTTGGATTTTGTTCCTTGAGAATGGGAAGATTAACTTCGGCATATGATTCGTAAGAAGCCTTCATTCGCTTCTCAGGATGCATATCCACCTGAAATATCAGATATCTAGCAATGCCAATGTATTTCTCCTAGATAAATAGCGAGGGAGTGAATTGAACGAGATGAATAAACCTCGGGTGCAGAAGTGGAGAGCAGAGATAACGCATCTTCCACATTTCTCGCAGATACAACCGAAGGATCCCCCAGGTTGACGTTTTCCTCGAGATTATCCGGAGAAGTCTACAAATATGTTGAGGCTCAGATAAATCGATGACTATGATTGTGAGATACAGTGATAGAGACAATGTCAATAAACATACAATGATCTTGGAAGCAGCAAGTTTCTCCTCTTTAGCTCTTTTCTCGGCTTCTCTCTTCTCAATTTCCTTCCTGGCCAGAATCGTTGCTTGCGTGACCTGTGACATTCAATGAATATAAGTAGCGTTAATAGACGATTGTCCCAGACATAAAGTACTTTATTGTAGTTGCAATATTTGAAGTTTTCAAACTATAGCAAACCTCACGATTTCACACACTCTCTCGCTGGCTTGCAAGTTGCAGCTGCTTAAACTGTTAAAGTACTTTATGTCTGGGACAATCGTCTATTTCTCCTCCTTATATCAACAACAAAAAAGGGTGTATTGGATCAGAACGTGGCGTTTTGCTTTCTGCTGCAGAACTTCTGCACATATCGATTCGTATCGGAATGAACAACAAGTAGCAAGAATGAGCTATGCCAACTCTCAAATACACGATCGACCTAACAATCGACGTTAACATCAGCTGTTTCTTCGTGCACACCCTTTCATGCCTTATTAAGTATATACAATTTGAGAATCCCAGATCATCAAATGGTAGAGTTTAAACAGTTTTAGCAAAATGTAAACTATTCTTAGTAATTCCAATTATACTTACCTTTGTTGGGGCCGTGCTTTTTCCTTGGATGGATTTCATCTCTTCTTCTGCAGCCTTCCTAAAGTGAAAAAGGATTGGGGACCAACACAAGATTATGAATACCTGTTCTCCTCTTTTCTTCTTTGAGCATCTAATCGTTTCTTCTCCTCCTCTTCCTTGCGAGCTTGCTTCTTCACCGCATTTTTGTCGTCATCCGCCCAATAAGCATCTGAAGAAGTCATGTCAAGGATTTAGAAGTTAGAGTTACCTTCTGCTGCTTTCTGTTTCTTCTCCTTCTCAGCCTCTTTCGCGCCTTCCTTTCTGACTTTAGCAGCAACCGCCTTCGAGTTTTCTCCAGTGAACTTCTTAGGCATCCTGAAAGAATGAGTACATACAAATCGGCGAATATATATACATAAAAACAACAAGAATTTATGATAGGTTATGCAACAGCTACATAATACAATAACACTAGAAAAAAAAGAAGCGGGTTACGCGCGTGAGAAACGATAAGATGAGAGAATGATTACTCCTTCGCGAAGTCTGGAATCCCGTCATTCCAGTTACCGTACTCCATTTAGACCTTGTGTCAAACTCATAATTTTATTTATTTTAAATTATGAATATTCATAAGAATATTTATTATAAAATACATGAGTTTGCCAAAACAGTTAGAGGAGTCAAATGGTTAAAATGATTCTCACACTCTCTAGTAGTTTCAACAAAGTTTAACAGTAAACAATATCTACTCAGATATTTAATACTCCTTCCATAGATATATCTATAGATGCATTCAAAAATATAAATTCAAACTTCAAAATAAATGAACAATTGAAGATTCTTCAACTGTAAGAGAAGAAAATTTACCCTTATCTAAAAAGCGTTAATTAGTCCATGGACCATCCAAGTTGACCATCTTTACTTCGAAAAAAATATGAAAAAAGCTCTTATTTTGAGTCTGAATCTCGTCGGAACTTCCCCAATCTGGCGGCCTTTGGAGTGAGCGACAAAACATTGCGCCAGCGCCACAATGCCACGGCGCTTTTTGGGGAAAAAGTTAGGGAGAATCTTCATCCCCCCTATATTTGTAATTACAAGGACATAAAAAGAGGAGAAAATATTATGTTTGAATTTCGACGGAAGCTCCTCAATCTTGACTTTTGCCCGGGTTTTTCGATTTACTGGTACTTGTTTTCGAAGCAAAAATGGTGAATCTGGAACTAAGCTTCCAGCCCTGCATAAATAATATATGTAAATAGTTAAGGTTTATCTAAATTTTTTTATCATATCAACGGAAGATAATAAAAAAAAACAATTCAAATGGAGACAAATGATAGTGGTTTGAACAATGTAAACTATCCGCTAATATTTGCAACTCTTTTCTTCCTGAAGCATCTTGACAAAGGATCAATGAGATTGAGAGTGGTCGGAATGACACATAAACCATTGATGATGCATAATACGACGCACATTGACATTGTTCGTACGAACACCTGAAGTGAAGAATATTGATTGGTAGAGAGAGAGAGAGCAATCTAACATGTCCCATGTAAACTTGAGTTGTCAGTAGAGAGAGTACACAAATGGTGGTTGAGATGGATGCTTGTATGGCAGGCACTCCGACCGAAGTGAGACAAGCTCGAATTCGTTCACGATTATCACTTGACGCTGAAGATGGATTGAAGTATACACACGATGACGACCAGGACATACCGTGATTGTGGAAGTGATAACACGAATGAGCTGGAATATCCACTGAGAATCCCATTGAGATGATTAGTGCAGCCATGACAATGGGATCCAGATCAGTTCCTGCCAGTGCGAGTGCTCCCAGAATCCCTGAAGGAGACAAGGAATGGAGAAGAGAGAGAGGGAGGGGAGACAAGGAATGGAGAAGAGAGAGGGAGGGGAGATACCTGACATGGTAGCTGCGATGGATATAGTTGCTATAAGAGTAGTGAATATATCTTGAAGGAAGATGGTACAGATAAAGGCCATGGCAATGAGAGTGGCAATTGCTGCCTGAAGGAAGGGGAAGGAGGAAGGAATAGAGGAGGAGAGATGGAAGGGGGAGGGGATTCAAACCTGCCACATATCCTCAGGCATGTTCTCTATAACATCAAGAAAGAGTGCATCATCCATAAATAAAGTAGCATTGAAGAGAGAACTTAATTGATCGATTAATCGAGTCTTCTTATTCTAACTCACTCATATTTCTTCAGAGTATTTCTGGCTGCTTTAAGAAGTGTGTTTCTCTTAGGCCAATTCTTGAGATCTTCTCCTTTGTATGCAGTAGTGAAAAGAATTCTATCGAGATGTGTTCGACCCCTCATAAGGATTAGATATACGCTATCTGCAAAGAAGGCCTTACTTTTTGTCAACGTGCGTTCGCAGCGCTCCTTTCCAATGTTGATACTCAGGCCATTGAACGAAGTCGGGAATACTAAATGAGGACGATTGATTGATCGATGAGCATACTAATCATACCGGGCCATGTCGATTCCTCCCCTTGCAACTCTTCTCTTTCCAGTCTCTTCTTCTGCAATATCTTCTACTGCGATTGAATACTCCTTGAATTCTTTGAGAAAGAAATTGGTAGATTCATTTCCCCATGCGTATGGAAGACTTTCCAACTCATGAACCATTCCTTCCAATCTGAATCGCTTTCTTCATTCAATTTTTGTGTTATTATCAAACCTCGCTAATCGTTTTGCATTGGATAAATTGCCAGGCTTGCTGACAAGTACTGTAGCGAGGAAGTAGTACGGTATGATGTAATCGTCACGCAATTTTGCCATCTAAATCCATCGTGTTTAGAATGGATGAGATTCATTATATGAGTCCGTTTGCGTAAGAATCGAGCATATCCGAATGGGTCTGGCAAAGCCCAAAAATGAGAAGTCTCTCAAATATGTGATTTGGGGTTCTCGAGAGTGCCGAAGAAGATGGGCTTTGGCATTTTGCGTTTTGACCTCTCGTAGGCTCCAGACGATGTCACTTCGAAATTGGACACTTGACTGCTATCAAAGGATGTGCGCCGGATTTAGACCATTTTATCTACACATTTCGCGAATACCCCCATTTCTGCGTCATTTGTTTGGGGCCATATGGGTATTTTTGAAATCCTCTGGTCAAGGCGCATCGGCTAAAAGCTAGGAGCGGGTTTAAAAGAGTAAAAAAATCGATTTGGAAAAAACAAAATGCCAATGCCCATGTTCTTAGGCACCCTCGCGAACCCCAAAACACACATATCGCGAGATTTTTCATTTCCGGACTGTGCCAGATGTTGGTCGATCCTTACGCACACGGCCTCATATGTACCTCGAGTAGTGAAGAGTCAGCAGCAAATAACTTAGTTGGAGTGAGATTCACTTCCATCTTCGTTATTCCCATTATAGATACTTACAATTAGACCAGCAATGGTTATTATCTGAAAGAGAAAATGATGAAAGAATATCTCAAGGCAAGTAAAGAAATACCATGACACAGACTGCGAAAAATTTGTTCATGAGAAGAGTGATATACTTCTCGACGAATCCTTGTATGAAATGAGTTTTGACCCAATCGTGCCATCGACTCGTCTCAAGGGAAAAGGAATATAGATAAATATTCGTCCAATCCGTACTTACTCCCTTCATATTATCAGCATGTCCGAATGAAGAATAGAAGAAACAAATGGGAGTAGTTATTGTAGGAAGACAAGGAACAATCAAATCGTCCATATTGATTTTTCCTGTTCTGAATAGGAATTGCCTAATCGAGTATGGTCAAGTGTGGCCAACCTCTCATTTCGCTCATAATTCATCTCTACTGCTCCCACGAGAACCATTATTGCTGAGTAGAAAGTTATCTGAATATTTGTGGCCATTTTCAATTTCGGGGTGGCACATTTACCTGATAGATGAAGTCGACAAAGATGCACACCATATTAGCATATGCTAGAAGAGTTATCTCAGGTGCCCCTGTGTAAGTTCCTACGAAATCGGCAAGGATATTTGTGAGGGCAGATATTAGAATGGAAGGACCAGTATCCATTAGAACCTGAAGGAAAGAGGGATGAGAGTGAAAGAGGGGGAATATATTAACATGGGCAAGTCTGTCTTCAGGCGAATCATGAGGATGTATATTGTCTCGTCTTTCCTTCGTTATTCTATGCCATGAATGAAGCATTAGATAAGCATCATCAACACCTAAAAGATGGAAGTTTCTTTTTGAATAAAAGAGGGTGCATAATACCAATGGCTAACACGAGGAAGGGTGTCACACATAGAATTGATGCAAATCTGAATCCGAGTGCAAACATGGCTCCCATTCCAGTTGCACATGCCATGAATGGACAGAGACAGGCGAAGAATGCGAGTGTTATCTCAAAAAGGATACGTTTCCTCCGTTCTCACCTCTGCGAAGATGTTACGGATAAATACGAATCGCCTAATCTGTCGAAAGATATGTAACAAGTCTGCTTATTAGGGTTGCTGATAAGAGATGGGTATCGGTATTTCAAAGCAGCGGATCCGCTCATTTCTCCCTCTTTCTAACGGATCCGCTGATCATTTGCATCTCCCTCTCTCTTGCCTCGATCGCGGATCCGTCAAATGAGAGGAAGGGAGGGAATAAATACGCCGTAATACCGATACCGAACTCGCATCCCTACTGCTTAGGTTGCAATTTCGGTGTCGAAAAAACCCGATTATTATTATTTACGACGTTAGGGGACACAGTATCACACAGTATACCTTAGTTACCCATCCTCACTTACTTTCAAGGGGTCTATCGTTCAGACTTAGAAACACCGCACCGCCCCTCTATAATAAATGAAAATAATAACTTTGTAGAGGGAGAATTGTCTGTAGTACGAAGAAGACATGTAGAGAAGAATAGTCGAAACTGTGATCTGCGTCGATATATTAAGAAAATAATCTAAACAATTTCATACCATGATGCAAAATCCGCTGACAACATAGGGAAGAATAGTGAGACCAGCCCTAATAATCTCCTCTTCCACTACAGTTGCTGATATCACAAGGCATTTAACAAGATCCGAATTGAAGTCACTGAATGTACGTGATGAGAAAAGAATTTGCGATATTCGTACTTGGAGAAATATTGGTAAATAGCGTATTCATAGTCTCGCACATTTTCTTCAGTCCATCCCTCTCCTGCCTCTCCTCGCAATGTTAATGCAAGCATTCGAGCTTCCTTAAGATACTCTCATCTCTCATCGGAACAAAACTTTTCTCTTTCCGTCGAAAACACATCAATTTTCAATTAGAAAGAACGCACATTCATATTAGAGAAGGTATTCCCGGAAAGATCAGTAATTATTGAACTATCGTTCCTCCCCACATGAGTCATTGGCTTCTTGTTCAATTTCACTCCATAGAAATAGGGCTGAGGCATTGCAATTAGATCAATATGGAATTTAGAGCCATACCTGTATATTAAATGATCTTCCGAATATAGTTGAGATTGGATAGTGTAGATCAATCCTTTCGTTATTATCCTCCCCATCCAATAAGTGATGTTTCTGCACTGTATAACCATTCTGAATTGAGAAGGTTGTGGGGAGGGGGATAACCACTCTCTCTCTATCTCTCTCTTTCACTTACAATCCACTGAATAATGGGTTCATTAACCCAACAGAAAGATCTACAGAATTGTTTATATGATTCATTTTTGCCAGTTCGATGATTAGGCATTGTGAAATTGTTAGTGAGAATCTTCTCAACCTGAATAGAGAATGAAGGTCATCCATTCTTATTCTTCTCATTCACTTACTGTAACAACTTCATTCAGAATTGGCTCCCTCAATACATTTCCTCCATCTTTCGGAACAATCAACAAAAATAGTGCAGTATTAGCACTTCCATTCGAGTCGAAAAACTTTTGGAAAATCTGAGAAACAATGAATTAAAGGAGAAAGAATATGAGGAATGACCCTGAGCTCCTCTAGTGATCGTGATCCCACAGGAGTATATCCTGTGATGTCATTCTTAAATCTGAAAAGAAAATAACTGAAACAGCTCAGATAGGTTCAGATTGTAATCAATTGCGAGTTTTTTTAATGACTAAATACCACTATTTATTACCCTCATAAACGCAACCTATTTGTTTAGTTTTTCCTTAAAAATTGCGGCGCTTTCTAGTTCCGAATACCAATCCTAATTTTCTAACACAAAGGAAATAAATATAATTGAAATTAGAGCTAGAACTGTGCACTACAGATCTAGTCTACTGCCTCTTCATTCCGCACACACACACACACAGTATTTAAAGTTAAAACTCTCTCTCACTCTCTAGCTCGCTAATCTGCGAGAGAGTGTCGACATGGAGAGTATATTGAACTCATGTATCTATAAACGGATTAAATAGAGGAGAAATAACGAACGGTGTCATCAGAATCTTGATGGCTCCCACAGCAGAAATGGCAGAGCAGAGGAAAATGATAATGAAGAGATGATTGGATATGAAATACGCCCATCGCTTGTAATAACTGGCTATCCTTCGAACGAGTCTTGTTCCTTCTCCTGATTGTTACATTACACAATTGGCAAGCAATATTTGCAAGCTATCAATAATTGGGAAAAGACAGAAGAACTGACCATGTGTAGTGGATGTTTCCATCCCGATAGATCTCACTTTCTTTACTCGCTCAATCACTCCCCTCTCTCTGAATATGCACTTCCTTTCAACTTGTCATCTACCGAATGAAAATAATGAAACATTCTAGATTGAGTCGCGCGAATAAAGGAACGATGGACAGAGGGAGTGAATGAATAATTACTGAGATGGAATGTACGAAGTTTAGATGGAATGGGCAGTGAGAGTAATAGTAAACTTGTTGGTGACGAGATTGTGGAGAAGGGAAGGAAGAAAGTGCCCAAAGAGAGAGAGAGAATTAAGTTATGGAAACTTGTTCCTGATGCATCTCAAAATACTTGACGCAATAACATTGATATTTACGAGGAAGTGCATTTTCTCTCTTTGTAAATTAACATAACATGTAATCTGAATCCGAACTAGTGCAGATTGGTCAATTGCAAGTCCATATTAAGTAGACATTTATAAATGGATAGAAACTATGTTGCTTATTTAATCGTAACTATGTTGTATGCAGTAAGTATCTTGAATATACTCATTTACTCTGCAAGCTCTCAAATTTCTCTGCTAGATGAGAGATCACTTGGAAGAGCAATTCTTTGCCGTCCTACTCTTAATGGTTCATTGTGAACCTAAGTGTTTACTATAGAAGGAGAATTTTTGGATAGTTGTGATTTACCATGTGTTCCCATCCTGAATAGAGGGGGGGGGGCGTAGGATTTAATGACGTGAATGGGCCATTTGGGTGGTGAAATATGTATGTAATAGATACTAGAATATTCGGGAAGTATCTTCAATGTTTTCCTCGATTTGTCCTGCATGCCCTTGTTGATCTGACAATAATTCTTTCCATATACATTTTAGGACGATGTTGAGAGATTAATTTTTTTTTCTTTGATAATGGACTATAGGCTTGCCGGTTCGGTTTCGGTATCGGATTTACGGCCCCTTTTCCCTTCCTGACCCCTCTCACGCCGTATTACGGCGAGAGACAGGCGATATGCAAATAGGATGCCGTAATACGGCTAAAGGGAAGAGGGCGCGCTCTCTCAAATCGTATTACGGC
>LS490668.1:23258-37500 GCA_900490845.1 Pristionchus japonicus | reverse complement strand
TGTTATTGTAGGTCGTTCTTGAAGGATATCGAGCGGTGTCTCGAAGACTACAATGCTTCAGCCTCGGCCTTTGTCAAATTCGTAAGTCTTTTTATTTCTTTGAAACATTAAAAATTCGTTCGTATTTTTTAAAAGTTACTGAAACAGTAATTATTCGGTTATAGTGAGTTATTGATTGTGTATTGAGGAGAGACGACTGCACACTTTATACGTGAAGTACTGCCAGAATAAACCGAAGTCGGACTATCTCGTATCTCAAGAAGCATTCGAACAGTATTTCGCTGATACGAAGGCACGATTGGGACACAAGGTTCTTTTTAGATACAACCAATCACCCACCTCAATTGAAACACCATTACTATTAGAAAGCTATTGAAATGAATAATTTGGAAGTCTGAGTGACTGATAAGTCCCTTCTAGGTTGCGTTGTGTGATCTTCTGATCAAACCAGTCCAAAGGATCATGAAGTATCAACTTCTCCTCAAAGATATTCTCAAGTTCACTGAAAGGGCTCAAGACAATACTGATATACTAAAGAAAGCACTCCAGGTTTGTCAATCTATGTCTTTGTTTTCCTCACATTTTCAAATTGAACTAAAGCTTTGGATGTTGTGGATGAAATGACCTCTCGAAAGTCGTAGCAAATCGTCTTCAAGTCTTAATTATTCAAAAGCGGATAGCTCCTTTCTATTTTAAACTTGAAAGCTACCATCAGATATGTCCCACTTTAGTATATGCATATACAAATTGATAATTATTCCCTAATAGAACCCTAAGTTAACCCGCCATAAGTTGAAATACAGTTCGCGCTATCTTTATTTCTCATATCTCGCCGCTCATATACAATTAACAAGCCAAGCGATTGTACGTCAAACGTGTGAGCTGGTTAAGGTGATGCACGTTGTTCCGAAGGCGTGTGATGATATGATGCAAGTTGGAAGACTCCAGAACTTCGATGGAAATCTGAATGCACAGGGGAAACTAATGCATCAGGTGAGTGAGGAAAAGAGCAGAAGAGGGAGGAGAGGGGGGGGGGGTGGAGAGTTGAAAGGAAGAAGGGGAGGAGGGTATCGTACACGCATTACTTGCAGGGTACTGTATTATTGTACGAAGCTGGTCTGGGTGGTGCAGCGAAAAGCAAAGAAAGAAGGATCTTCCTATTCGAACAATCAGCTATCATTGCTGATTGCATAATGCCAAAGAAGGAATTCGGCAATCCAAATTACATCTTTAAGAATCAGATAATGGTGAGATTGCATAGATGTCTAGAGCAAAGGGTACAATGGACTGTGATTGAGGTGAATAAGATGAATTTGTCGCCATCGGTCATTGATTCGCCTCTTTCTTTCTCGATCGGATCGAGTGACGGACCTACTTTCATCGCACAATGTACATCACAAGAAGAGAAGGTATGTAAGCAGAAAGAGAAAGAGAATGAGAATGAGAAGATGGAGAAAGTGAAGAAAAGGGGATGAATGAATTAGGGAAGATTCATGTTTCGGACAGTGGAATGCGTGGTTGAGTGTTATCTTTATAGGACGAATGGATAACTCGTGTATCCTCTCAATTGGATCAGCAGAAGACTCTTCTGGCAGCATTGGTTGATCCAAAGAGATATCAATCTCAATTGGCTGGAGGAGTAGCAAGTGTATCACTTGATGGAGAAGAGAAAAAGAAAGGATCAAGTAGTGGTTTATTCTCTCGTTTCAAATCAGCACCTGGAGGAGGGAATGCATCAACCGGAGGAGCAGGGAATACATCTTCTCATTCGTCTATTCCTTCTCCTATTCCCACTGCTTCTCATTCGTCTAAACCACAATCACCCAAGCAATCCACCAAATCGAAAGGATCTCTCTTCAATTTTGGAAAGAAGAGTACGAAAGGACCTTCGTCTGTGGTAGGTTCCAAGTAGGTACATTGTATGACCGACCCCTCTTCTATTCTTCTTTACATATTTTTTTGTTAGATAATAGTTATCTCTCTCGTTGCGTGTATTAATATGTAGGTAGTCTTGTTGACTAACAGTGATTCTCTCTTCATTCTAGTCTCCATTCACTCATTATTTCCCACTTTATCTGTCTCTCGTTTACACATACGGTTATCTTTTTTGTGCATCCCTCCTTCCTCCCAATAGTCCTCGTGAACTCGTGACGGAGCCCTATCCTGTCTATTCGTGTCCCATGTTCATCCCCCCATGTTCATTCACCCCCCCCCCCCTACTCCTGCCCTCCCCCTTACTTCCTTCCAAGAACCAGCCATCATACACTCACAAATTATCAGACAAATGGTGAAAGGATACTAATAAAGTATGAGCTTTTGGTCTATTGTCTGTACATGGGAGAAGGGAATATTGCGGTGATTAACCTAATTTTTCGGATACGGTAAAGAAACGTATACAATAATTTTCTAAATTTATTTTCAGAGTGGAATCCCAGCTGTTGTAACTGGAAAGTATACTGCACAGAGGGATAATGAAATGAGTGTAGAAGAGGGAGATGTGGTTAGTAAAGATCCTCTGGTGTGACGCCCCAACTTGGAATCAATCACTTTTCCAAGTTGCGACCAGGCCTGGGGGAAACTTGAAAAACTGCTTGATTCCAACTTGGAATCCTGCTTGATTTCAACTTGCAAAACTATTTGATTCCTACTTGGGTCCGCCATCTGGTAGGTTACGGTAGCTACGATTACTCGCAAACAAGATCGATATTGATTGAAGACAGTATGAACTGCCTCATACAGTACCCGACATCCGCACGGTAAAACCACGCGGGGCCGGTCACATCCAAAAGACCGTCTTGCTGGGACCGTGGACTGCTAGGCGCAGCCGCGCCCAAGTTCGGTTTGGAAGGGGTCTGTTCGAGGAACCTTATAGGCTCGGTGCGCTCTAGAAACGCAGGGTATGGCCCCCTCCAAGCAGCTCCCAAGTTGAAATCAAGCACCGGCGTATTGGTCCCGGTGCTTGATTTCAACTTGGGAGCTCAGGCTAGGTGTACTGTACTTGATCCCAACTTGGAAACCACCCTCTGCTCGATCCCAACTTGGGGCGGCACACCAGAGGAGAGAGAGAGAGAAAGAGAGAGGGAGACGTTGAGAGTGAGGAACACTTCTCATTGCAGCTGCTCATTATCCAATCGGATGGACATAGTGCTTTAGTTGAAAGAGGAGGAGATGAGAGGGGATATCTACCCTGCCTCATTCTAGCCTATAATCAATTAAAAGGGGAGAACCTTGCAGAACAGATTGAGTAAATTGGATCAACTTTTAGTTCACGAATATATTTATTTAAGAAGCAGAAGGATGTTTTTCGCGAGATTAGATAACGTTGCGAGCAGCAGCAAAGGCGTCTGTCCACTGTCATCACCCGAAGCAGTACTTAATGATTGGACGACCATTCGCACTCCTATTCCTATGACTGTATTACCTCTCTCTCTCTCTCTCTCTCCTAATTCATTTCATTCGTAATCAGGTCACGGATCGTCCAATAATAATCAATGCACTCGAGGATATCCAAGTCAAGGAATTTTCAACTCTTCGTCTTTCAATTCAGATTTTCTGCACTTCTACTTTTTTCTGTACTTGGAGAGGGCCAGCAATAGCGACCGGACAAGTCTCCCTTACCGTAACTATCCCATTTATTTTCCTTGAATTATAGAATATAATTCGTAGGCAGACAACTCGGTCTCCAATCTCGAAATAGATCAAGTTCTTGAATCTCATACGGGATGGTACTCTTTGGTGGCTACATCTCACTCTGGTTCTGCCATATCTCATTGTCTAGTCACGGTAAAGATTACAACAATCAAATCGCTTTCCAAGTATGATTGTGTTGAGGTCATCTCAAAACCATTGCCTCCAAAGAATCTGGAATTCAAAATGACCGGTCCGTTCTCGATAATAATCAGTTGGAATGTCGTTCCATCTACTCTCTATATGATTGAATATAAAAGAGAAGGTGAGGGCGGATTAACCAATTAGTAATTTGAAGCGAACCATTGGAGGAATGATTAAATTTCGACCTGTTCATTCTGGAATAAGTGCAACCAAGATCTCAGTGAGAGGGTTCAAACTGTCAGTGTATGAGATACGAGTCATCGCCTACAACAAGTCAGTGTCTATTTTTAATGATACGAATGTAATCTTAATCTCTAGATTCTGGAGGAGCGATCCGTCGAAGACGATAAGCATTGACTTCGAGAGATTAGCATTCAAAGTGCCATCGGTGGAATCGGAAGGAAGTAATGATGGTTGTAGTGCTCTCACTCGAAGCACACTCTTCTAACCAATCACTATTTTCGATGATAAATCATAATTAAGCAGTCCCATTTTTGAAAATGATCTCATGGTTAATGAATAAGAATGTAAAGTAAAAGTTATACATTTGTTTGTGTATTTTTTTCATATTAAATGTACGTGTAAAATGACAATGCACTACGCTCAATAGAGGAAAGGGTCATATTCGGATCTAGAAACTCATTTGCGCTTTTTAGGGGATCAATTTTTGCTTCTTGCAGAATGAAACTTACAATCGCATCTGCAGTTGAAGAATCTTCAATTGTAAGAGAACCAGTAAAAAGCGATGATAGAGTGTTTGTGAAAAAAATTCGCTGATTTTTGCGGATCCGCAAATCGAGAGGGAGCGGAGAGAGAGGGAATTAAAGGGAGAGGGAGGGAGATGCAAATTCCCTCAAAACATTTCTCCCACTCTACAGCGGATCCGCTGTTCATTTGCATCTCCCTCTCTTTTCTAATTCGCTGTTTCTTATCTTATCGGTTTACCAGTACTACTTCAGTTAGCGGGATCGACCTTCCATAGGTAGGGATCGCAAGCTCCGCCCCTTTTGTGTGGACATGGTTTCGCGCAATTTCGAGAAAGAGAAAACACAAAGCTCGTTCTAAACCAAATCCTTAGCTCTAAAGCGTTTTGTGTAGCATTTCCCACCCCTTATCGATTGAGTGCTATTCAAAGTCGAAAAATTTCCATCTTGATGGTCGTAGTTCGAGTCGAAGGCTGTTTTAGTATTTCGAGAGAAACCACTGAGTTTGAATAGCGAATTTCTGTCTAATTAGATTTTTTCACGAATTTTAGTATTTTTTGTGGAATTTTAGCGATGACCTCCGAGAGCGGGGGGAGGGAGAGAGACACGTGCGAGAGAGGTCTCCCCTAATTGTAAGGATCTACAGTCCTCCGCTCTACCAACTGAGCTACACATGGTTGGGAACGCCTCGCGCGCACGTTTGGAGCTGTAGCGCGCCTCAGGGACAAGATATTGACTTTCTGTAAAAAGTATGATGTTACTGGGATCTCGAGGGGCCACATTTGACATCATAGTGAGAAAAATTGAATCTACGTTGTGGCCCCTATCCATGGGGTGTAACCCCGATCGGGCCCGACACAGACTAATGCTTAATGCTTAGTCTTTATAAGTATTCAGTCGCTATTGTTCCTATGAGCAAATGAAGCTTCTTCATAGATTCTAGTTCACGTGATTCACTATATTCACGAAAAACGTCAGGGTTTGGATAATTTTCGTGCTAGGCTCCCACCCACATGTGGTAGCAAGTCGGATCATTAAAGATCAAGTTCATACTGCTCGTATTAGATTCGACGCTATGATAACATCAGTGCTTGATATTTAGCAAAAACCGGTAGGATGGACCCGTGGCCACCAAACAAATCACCACAAGGTGGGTACGAATCTGTTTGAGTTCCCGGAAATTTCGACATACAAACGACTTTATGCCGGTTTGTCGAAGCCGTTCATTGCTGGGTCCCTATGGCTCCAGTTTCACTTTCATTTCACTGTCAGCTTAATTATTTCTTTATTTACTCCAATATTCGAGTGTTTTGATGGAGGCTTTGCGAATTCTCTTATCTTTTCTTTCTTACACTTTCTTATAATCTGGTTTTTTTTTTCAGAAATCATGCTGATCAAGGTGAAGACTCTAACTGGTAAAGAAATCGAGCTAGATATTGAACCGACGGACAAAGTTGAGAGGATAAAGGAGAAGGTGAAGATTATTTATTATTAAAATTGCTGATGTTCTGATTGATGTTAAAATTGAATAGGGCAGGAACGGGAGAGTAACGTTACTCTTACGTAACTTTTGAGGTGGAGGAGAAAGAAGGGATCCCTCCGCAGCAACAGAGGCTCATCTTCGCCGGAAAGCAGATGAACGACGATAAGACTGCACAGGATTACAAGGTATTATTATATTAAAATTGCACGTGGATAAATATAATAACCTAAGGTGAATGGCGGCTCGGTTCTCCATCTCGTTCTTGCTCTTCGTGGAGGATCTCAGTGATCCGGATATATCATTCGTGTATTCAATGTATGCTCGGGTGACACACGTCTCTCCAACAACCTTTTGTATTTATTCAATTTTTAAATTCAATGAATGAACGAAATATTTATCGAAATAGTAAGAATGCATGGGACACTTAATTATTGATCCAATGGTTTAACATGGTCGTCAAGGGGGGGGGTTGGGGGAGAGGAGGGGGTGGAAGCACATTTATTCTGCTTTCCTCACTGGTTGCTTCTCTCTTGAATGCCATCGGAGATGTGCCTTGAGATGAGAACTTTTGTTGTACACCTTGCCGCAACCGGGCACGAAGCAATTGTGCACACCTCTCTTCTTGGCTGGCATATTGGCTGCCCCTGCAATAATAATTAGGAGTTGTCAGGATAAGCTCAAAGGTGAGATTAAGCAGCCCCGGACCATCTGAGATGTCATACCACCCAGGGTGACTGAATGGATATGAAGCTAATGAGATTAGCACCTGAGTGACTGACTATAGAGGCTGGAGGTACAGGGGACGGACGGGATGGTGGGAAGGCTAAAGGGACTGTGCAATCTCAGAGATTGCTATCTTGATTGATATGATTGGCATGAAAGAGTAAAGACAGATATCCAGGGGGTTCGATGGGATGATCACCCCATTCAACCACATACCTCTTCCCCTTCTTCACCCATTCTCACCTCTAATTGGAGGCTTTCTCATGGCCGTTTCTCACATTTCAAAGATCCCAGCCCTTCTCCAAAAAAGAACCATTTAAATTGAAATGTGAATCATCCGGTGATAATTTGGAAGTGAATACGGTAGATATGATGCAGGGAAAAAGAGGTAACTTACCAACACGTTGTGTCTCAATGCAGTTGGGACACTCGCAGTTAGACCGAGACAGAGTGGCTCGAGTAGTAGATGGACGAGAAGATCTGGGAGGAGGGAGAGAAGTCGTTGTAGGCACAGAGAGAAGAGTTAGAGGTGGTGTTAGCAGTGAAGAATAAGAAGATTCTGATGGGGTTGTCGGATACGGCAGATGAGACCAACTTGCCGCTCTATAAGTCAAATTCGATTGTGAATGAAAGAGAAGTAGGGAGGGTCTTACGTTGTAGCATCCCACCATGGATTTGGCCAATAAGGAGCAGTCGAGTACGAAATCTTTGATGCATCGAATGATGAACGTACTCCCTCTGATGTGAGACGATTGTATTGCTCCACCAACTTATCCAGTGGTCCCACTTCCTTCTGAAGAACCAATTCAGACTCTTCGATCTAGGCACGAAAGCTAAGGCTGATCAATAGTCGTTATTTAGACTAGCCGACTCAGCACTGATCTCTTGCAAAATCTTGTATCAGCCACTAATCTTACAAGGTGATCGATACTACGAAATTACTTACATGGATGGATGCAGTGGTAGCAGTTGGAGATAGAATAAGTGGAGAAGAAGAATTAGCCTCACCACTCATTCTATATCTTATTCACTACACGAAGCCTCTCCTCGGGATGAGCTATCCATCACAGCCCCGCCCCTTCTACCGTATACCTCTCTTTTCTCTCTCTCTCTTTTCCATCTCATGCCTCCTTCTCTCCCCTAGATCGCTCCTCCATTTCTCATATGAAACGGCCAATTTCACACATTTCATTCTCTACCTCCTTCTCCCGTTTGAATGCTTCTTCACCAAAGATTTTCATTGAATAAATCATCAAACAGCTTTATTTTCCATTTAGCAATTATTATATGTACAAATAAAGAGAAATGGAAGTGATCTAGTTAAAAGAGGAACATTATAAACCGGAAAAAGACGATAAGACTGTGACGAGTAGCGTTGAATAGATCATTGCCCAGTGGGAATTTGGATGAAGTCTAGGATAGGGGAGAGAGGGAGGGAGGAGGGGAGATGGACCAGGTGATAGAGATGAGAGGATGCCGCGCGCACCAATTACGACCATTATAAGGAACACGAGACTGTGAGGTATATTTAAGAGATGATAGAGGGAGCTGTGATACAGATTGGCTGAGGGCACAAATGGAAGTAAGTCCAGTACCATTCGAAAGAAGAACACTTTGAGTACCTACTAACGGCAAATGGGGTGCATCAATGGCCTTTTCTATTCGGCCTTGAATTGAGACTCCGAATGGACTCTCCTCCATCACCTGGCCTTGTTCAGATTATCCCATGTCTATCTAGTTGACGCAACAAATATCATAATTGCTTGTGGAAGACGAGAAATCGTAGCTTCCCTCTTCTCACATCTACACAAATTAGGGGAGTGAATCCTCCTCTTCTAACTGCCAATTACGGCACCTCTAATACTGTAAGTGAAGCGAGAAGTAAATAGGGATAAGTGTTACGTAGTATGACGATTATAATAAGCGCCTTCTCACTTTGAATTCCCAGTTAGTACCGTATTTACACGAGCCATCTCTAAAATGAGGATGGGGGATCCAAAGAGAGATTATTTAATTGTATCATACCTCTTTTAAAGGCTTTCAATTGGGCTGGACTGTATCTGACTTCTACTTTACATTGCTCACTCTCACCGATCATAATCATTGTGTCTCCAAGCACTTGAATGTGAACTACAGCAGGAGCTTGAAAAGAACTAAATTATTATATGTCGATGCCTCTTCACATTTAGACTACCATACAATGAATCCAGAAACTGGCATCATATATATATATGTACTACTAAATAGCATGCAAATCGATTCCGTATGACACGCAGAATCGATTTGCATGATTTTTATCAAATAAAGGGTTTTAATTATACCTTAAATTATAGCTTCTAGTAAATTAACCTTTCGCGATGGTTCCGAGAAATACTGGTTTGATATCGGGCATAGATTTCATGGCCTTACCAAGCACAAGACTGTGTTCTGCAGAAAGGAGAATAATGAGATACATTTTCGAAATCTCAAAGGTGCCATCTCCTACAATGTGCCCGAATCTATTACAGGAAAAGCTATACCTGAAGTCATTCCAAGCTGCTGCAGCTCTTGTACAAGGTCACACAATGGAATGATACTCAAGATTGCATTTTCAATTATGTATGATGTGGCTGTCATAATTCGCAGAATAGAATCTCCATCTACAGAAATTGCAGATTTAATCATATTTTAATTTAGCACTAGTACCCAAAGTTTCGTTAACATATTTAGATAAGTCAACGTCATCGAGAGTGACTCTAGATAATCTATTAATTACAAGTCCGCACAACAATTTATATTTGATCGTTGTCTGGAATTCAGCCAAATCAGGCAATCAAGAAATATATTGCTCACCATTTTTGAAATTTCAGCGATTTGAGATAGAAGCCAATCAGGACAGTCCAGTCCGTTGAGAAAATTAAATCGCTAAAATAATTTGTATTAACTCCAAATCACTTGGATCAAGTGAGAAATGAATTATATTTGTTATGACACCGCTTATAAGCTTAACGTGCATTCGTACACGCAAAATCGAATATTCCAACTTCCCATAAATATTGGAGCATGTGTTGTAATGAAAATGAAATATTTACCGTTTAAACAGATGGAAACGTAAAATTAAATATGAAATCTGAAATACAACATACCATGATGGATAACAGAATAGGGTATTTAAATATATTTAGATAGAAGAAGAGAGTTCGCGCCTCCTCTGCGCGGACTCCGTTGACTGGGTGGTCTGATGGTGGCCGGCAAATAGGCAAAATATGTGTGTGGCACACACCGTACACCGTAATATGAACAGCTCTTGAGGCAAATGGTTACCGATATCCGATTAATTGGAATTGTTAATGAATGAATAATGACACATTTCAAGCTATGATGGTTTAGCTATAACGTATTACTAACCAGTCGATATCCGCTACTTCTTCACTTTGGACGCCAAGATAGTAGATTTATTCCCCTCCCCCTACCAAATTTTCATTGTATATTCACACCCCACGAGTGAGATCCCTTGGTGCCTAAAGTAAAGAAGTCTTAGTAGGCAGTCTTGTGTGCACGTTCTTTTTTTTCTTCATTTCGATCATATTGAATCGCATTGTAACGTTTGAAAATATCTAGTTCTATTCCAGGAATCGTTGATACTTGTTGATTAGGGAGTACATTCGCTCCGTCTCGCATTGAGTCAAAATGGCTGTACCTGCTAATAGTCGTGTCAGAGTGAGTGTTTAAATGCCCCATATATATATATATATATAAAACACATTTCTCAGGTCGAAGATGCCTTAACGTATTTGGATCAAGTTAAAACGATGTTCGCGGACCAGCCTTTGATATACACACATTTTCTCGATATCATGAAAGATTTCAAATCTCAAGCGTAAGTACAATTCCGTATCTTCCATTATTTGTCCATTCTCATCGTCTATATTTCCTAATTTCTTGCAGCATTGACACCCCAGGAGTGATAAGCCGTGTCACACAGCTTTTCCGTGGACAGCCCTCTCTCATTGTTGGGTTTAACACTTTTCTTCCCTCTGGATTTCAAGTTCGAATGGATATCGACGGAAGTATTACAATATTGGAGCCAAATGGAAACGTTATTGTTCGTGTCTTAACAATTTATCAAGTCTAATCAAGTTTCTTAGACAGTTGAAAACGAGCCTCTAATCTTGGATGGAAACCAAACACTTGATGATGAAGAAGATGAATACGAAGATGAAGAAGATGAAAGAGAGGAAATGGAAGAAGAACCAATGGAGGAATCAGCTGAGGAGGAAGTAGAGAGAGAAGAGACTCCTCAACTGGTCAGATTTGTCCCTCCTCCTCCAGTGGAGGTTGTCATTGCACCTAGCCAATCTAAGGAAATAACCAAGAAGAAACCAGTTCTGGGAGCATATGTCAGCAAGGTTAACTTACTTTGAGATTGCGCTTTTGTGATTGTCCTATAATGATGTCATTTGAGGAGGCAATTTGGGATGGTTCGACTTCGGGCAGAATTTGTAGAATGGAGAAGCGTCTTGATGAAGATATGAGAATGATGATAGAGGAAGAAGTAAAGACCAAAAAATCTAGACAAAAAACTATGAAGGAGAAAGAAGGTTCCAGTCACAATGCTGTGGACTATGTTAACAAAATCAAGGTTTTCCTTATTTCTTATCACTATTCAGTCTGTGATTGTGTAGATTCGGTTCGCAAGTTCACCTGCTGTCTACAAAGAGTTCCTCAAGATTCTGACAGTGTACCAGAAGAGGCAAAGCTATGCAGTCAGTTTTCTTCCAAATTTATGATATTGAAACGCTTAAATATATTTGAGTCCTCAACCGGTCGTGATTGTTTGAAGACAGAGAGAATGGTGATGGGTGCTATCGGAAAGCTGTTCGAGTTCCATACTGATCTCATTCATCACTTTCAATTTTTCCTTCCCAATGCGGCGATGGAGTATGGAAAAAGAGTTGAGAAGGGGAGAGATGCGAGAATGATTGAGAAAGAAGAAGATGAGATAATGAAAGAAGTTAGAAGAGTGGGCCAAACTACTCCCATTATCTCAAGGCGGTCAATGGAGATACAAGACGCTATCAAAACAGTGAGTCTCATCATGTTTCAATAAAAAAATTCAAACTATCAGATGAACCGAGATGATATCATTCTCTTTGATAAAATTCGACAATCGACTAACGATATAGAATACGGAATAATCATGAATCATATTGACCTCTACTCGAATGGGATATCGTCGCGAAAGGATTTAATGATAGGAGTGTCTCCCATTCTATCCAAGTTTCCACATATCTATAACAAGTGAGTCCACTTGAAAATTTTCCGTATCATATTAATATTTCTCTCGTCTCTTTTATACTAATGGGCTGATAATCGACAAGGAAAAATTATATATTATTGTACAGCTTGATTTCTTATCTATGCAATTCGACGACAATAGAAAAAGATCTGGAACAAAGTCGAGCAGCACTCGATATCGATTACTCTAGTTGCAAATTGAATGGAGTCAGTATTTTACCGTTTACTCCTCATCTCTAATTCCATACCCTCAGTTATCGTATCGTGCTCTACCAGAAAATGTCACGCGACCCAAGTGTTCCGGAAGAACCCCGCTATGCTATGAGGTAACTATCGCATATCTTTTCTCATCCCTCTTCAAGCAAATAGTTGTTTGATGTAATATATCGATTGATGATGTAATATATGGAATGCATGGGTTCACGTAGGTTCTGAACGAGACTTGGGTATCGATTCCATCGTGGGCATCCGAGGATTCCTCTGTTGTTTCGGCAAAGAAGACTCAATTCGAAGAGTTTGTCTATCGAACAGAAGACGAACGATTTGAGGTTTTCCTATCTGATTATCATCATACGTTGGATACTTTTATTCTAGTTTGATATTGTAATGGAGACAAATCGATACGCTATAGGATGTCTCCAAGAAATGCAATACAGACTGTCCAAGTTGAGTAATTTGGAGTTGATGAGGTTGGTTAAGAGCAGATTTTGATCGATATTGATGCATGTCAGATTGGACATGGGTGAGAATTGGGGTGTTTCTTCCCCTGCCATCTTCCTTCGAGCAATAAGAAGAGTCTATGGAGAATTGGCTGGAAGAATGCTTGATTCACTTAGAAAGGATCCTAAGGCGGCTGTTGATACGGTATGCAATAGAATGGGGTGAAGGTTGTTAGTGTTCGTTGAATATGGTAGAGGAGAGAATCGGGAGTGTTGATACATGGCTCTTTCAGTTGCTGGATAGTCTCAAAGAGAAGGAACGTGAATGGACGGATAATCTACTGGAATTCAATAAAGGATGGAGAGAACAAGTAAGAGAGTACGACTGACTTGTGCATATGCAATGAGCAATGAGGAGTAGTTGTACCTCATTGCATACTCTGGTCGGGTTTTCGACTTATGTTAATATTGTCTGTGACAGGTGGAGAAGCATACAATACGATCTCTTGATCAGCAATCGGCTCAGATTAAATTGAGTGATAACAAATTTATGAGACCGAAGAATCTCATCAATCAAATAGAGAACATTCTAGAAGAATTCAAAACGAGGTTCCTTATATATTCGTTACATTTTGGATAAGAGTAGTTTCAGGCCGACACGTCAAACTGGCCCTCACGTGAGTCTTACTTACGATGAAGACAGAAGAGCTATTGAGGATGCTACCGATCTGCTCATTCATTATGTTTGTTACTATTTCCCCTCCATACACTCAACATTCACAAATTGGTCTGCGTGAAGGGGGAGGGAAAAGAAGGGGGTAGGTCTACAAACTCTCTATGAGATATATCTATTCTCTTAACCTCATTTCCACATCTTCACTTTGACCCACAGTATGGGCAGTTCATTGTCAGAGAGAGAGAGAGAGTTAAAAAAAGATTCTGAGCTTTTTTTCAATTTTCGAGGTTGGTTTTCTTCGCTTGCCAAAATGTGTTTGGTGGGGTCATATTTCCTTGGGGATGATCCAGTGTGTGGGAATGAATTCTTGCCAGCAGTAACCCGTTCGTCCTAGTCTAAATTTTTTCAAGGAGCTTACTAGCCCAGCTATGGATGCGATTAAAAAAATTTTGCATACCCTAAAAATGTTAAAAGTTTCATATCAATAAAACGCACTCCTCGAAAAAGGGTCTTTGAATTTTTATTACTTCGCTTTACTCTTTCGATTCATCCGCTAGGACTCTAACTTTTATGAAAATATGCCCTTCTGGTATTTCAACAATGGTAGATAGTAAATCGCATATTGAAGACCTCACGGTTCAAAGAATATAAAATTGATGGCACAATGGTGTTCGCGAGTTCAGCATGGCTGTTGTTGTCACTTGGCTTCTTACCAGCTTCTCCGTCGGATCAACCTGATTTTACCTAATCGCTTTCGCGAGATTTTCACCAATTCACTACCGCAAAGTCAGAAATCAATGAGCTGCTCTCCAATCTGCTCTTAAAGTTCCCCTCCACGCCCATATGATTTTCGAATTCGCGCGCAACGAGTGGAGGAGGGTAGATCAAT